>CM068374.1:170478996-171078996 GCA_034769895.1 Magicicada septendecula | reverse complement strand
TTGGAAACTGGATCATAGTATCGTAAATAAGTGATCATTAAACGTTAACAAAAGTAAAGAAAGGAAGGAAAAACTTACAGGCGAATTTTAATTTTAATTTTAATTCGAGAATTTTATGTACAGCTGCGTATTAAATTTTAAGTAGAAACTGCTTATCTTTAATGAAATTCTATTTCTCTGTAACAAACAAAATTCGTAAACTAGTGAATAGATAGTAATAAATTTTAAAACAATAATGACACCTGTTCAGGCTATATCAATAAAAGAAATTAGCCATTATTCTTAGTTAAGTTGTAGATATTAAATCGGTGGCATTCTTTAAGATATAAACCACAGTGTGCCTCTGCTGATCAGTCGACTACAAAGTCTGTAGCGGACACCGTAATAAAGGAAATTGAACATCATCGCCTAAATGTGTATTATAGATTTCTATCATTCATGTATGATGGATGCATCATTGTTTATCAAAAGTGACGAGGTGTGATACAGTGTATTATGTGCCTTCCAGCACTCGAACTTTAGTTAAATAAAGAATCTCGAGTAGTTCAAATGTCGCTCATTTTTGTGGTCAGGAATGTTTTTACACGCTTCTTATTTAAATATTACTATAACTTTTAGGATATACGAAAACACTGTTCGCGACGTTTTGCAAAACTGAGCAAACATAGAATTGTCGCAGAAATTTATTTTATGATAGACTTTACCGATTTGACAATTACAATTACAAAGTTGTCTTGATTGTTCATCTCTTCTTTCACAGCACTATCACTGTACTAAAAATGAACTTTATCTTGTGAAAACTTACTTTTTTCGTCGGACGCGTTTCGGCTAAGCGTAAGTTTAACTCGCTCACTCGCTCGCTCGGTTCGGGGGTGTAAGTAAGTTTAGGTAGGCGTTTCGGTAAGTTTTCACAAGATAAAGTTCATTTTTAGTAAAGTAGTAAAAGTGACAATTACTATACCGAAAGAATATCTTAAATCTTAAATAATTCAGGCTATATAATTAGTTTCACTAGCGATCCTTTAGGACAGATAATGGAAACCTTTCATTCAAAAATTTCAAAACAATATTCTTAATTCATTCATCCTTATGCAAAATGAAATACAAAAAACTTTCTATGCAATAAATGTTCCCACTCTCGTTTGAAAAGTTAAAAAATTATATTTTAGAGAGTCAAAAGTGGCAATTTGAAGGGGACGAACTGTATAAAATAACTATATTTATTTTATTTTTTTGTTACGATATTCATAAATTAATTTTAAATGAACACATAATAATGGTGGTTAAATTTCCATTGGTAAATTACGTGGTTGAAATCACCCATAAACGCTGGAATATTACTTATTTTGCAGCTAACTATTTGGAATAAATTGCTAAAAACTGTATACATATGTTTTTGAGGTTGCTGGTTAAAAAGTAAGGTCACAAATATTGTAAAACACAGGAAAGTCAAAATGGACAATTTAATAGGAAATGGGTAAAATTTACAAAGTATCCGTATCTTTGAATTAACTTTTTTTATGGTAGTCATATACAAATAGCAAGATAAAATAACGTAAAAGTTACAAAAAGTCATTCAAGATTACCACCAAATTTAAACAATCATATTGTAAAGAATTATTTTAAGGAACGTCTAGCTACTTACTTTAAAGATGTTCTTGTACAAGGAAGCTATAGATTTCAAATAAAATAGCTTATAATGAATTATTCTTCCGAAACTGGCATGATAACAGCGTAGAAACGTAAAATACATTAAAGATAAAGTTATTCCTTTCTTGTGTTCTTGAAATGTCAATGTAGGACATTACATTATTCGTCCAGGAGATATTTTGGCAGGCACTACACCTAGACCGCTCACTATGTCCCCCGCTTAATTCCAAAACGTACTAAAACATAATTCCGTTGAATACCGTGAAGAACGTGAATTTTGGAAAAGTATTTAGAAATTGTTTAAGAGAAAGGCGCTCTTAAATACGAACCATCATTTGTAATAACTCACACGAAACCTCTAAAATTAAACTACAGTATCACATGAATGTGGGGATTGCAGTACTGTATCGCGTTATATTACGAATTCAGCAAACTATTACCATAAAAAATACATTTGATTACATTACAGTTGGTGTGTACGCCGTTATATTGACTATGAATCCGCAGCCGTGAATTCTGACCGGTCTAAGGAACTCCCAAACGTACAATATTGTTTGTGTTACGGTAACCCCAGATACGCCTCAGACAAGCTGCATTACTTTAAAGTATACGTATCCGATGATGCGTGCATAATTCATAGGAGGTAAACTGACCTAGGATGTTCATCTCATAAATGTTTCAAGCGTCGCAGTATTGTAATTGTATGAACAGATGTTGTATGAGAAATATTAAAAAACCACATTTTAGTGGTAATGAGGGTTACGTTATGTCAAATATCAAATATATTCTAAATTTAGCATATTTCAAAATTTCAGATATTATACTAAATATCAGTTTGAAAAATCGAGGTAGAAAATGCTCGCTTAGAAGAAGACTTCATAATTAATAGACTATTTAATTTTGTATATAGAATCTTATCTGGGTGCATTGGATGGAGTCGATAGGACAGCGCATTCCACTAACACTTGGCAAACGATTATGTAGCCTATAGGGCTCCAACAAAAGAATATCACGTAGTTGTGGTATGGAATTTAATAGTAGAATATGAGAAGTTAGATGTCCGAAGAAACGCTGGGCATACCAACTGTAGACCAAATGCTACAGGCAGGAAGATATTGAAAATGGGGCTTAGTTGTAAATACCATAGAGACAACTTATATACTTGTTAAAAGGAAATCAGAATTGGTATATGAAGTTGGTGTAGAATTTCCTATGTGATGTATGTGGATATCTCTTAACAAAAATCGATATGCCGAAAAGATCGGAAAGGGAAATAAAAAATAGAATCATTAGAGAGGGAAATAATATTAGCCAACAACTAGCTTTGTAAAAACAAGTATTTAAAGGAAACTAAACCTATAAAAGTTTGTATTTAATCCAGCTGATTTATATGAACTCTCGCAATTCATTATTAAGGAGACTGGTGGGAGATGAGTAGATACTCGATTAAAAACAACTTATCTGTTGTGCCCTTTAACATACTAATTTCCAGTTCGCTGCATATAAATTTCAAAATGGATTCCATTCGGTGCTTATTTTACATTAGAGAACGGATAAAAATTGCACAATCTAAATTCAGTGAATAAGGTGGTAGTACAGCAGTGCGATCTTCTGCCGGTCGGAATCTTTTTATTGCCTCTGAAACCTGGTAACGAATATACACCTTGAAGTGGGACTGAAAGCATTGCAAATGGATTTCTCGCAAGATAAGTAATTTAAAAGCTGCAAAGAATAAGTAACCAACAATCTGAAAATTATTATTTACCGTACGTCACGAAAATTATAATTGAAGGTATCCAACGATGACAACAAAATTGTAAGGGCGTGTAAGAAAAAAAAATTCTAAACCTATTAGCAGCCAATACAAACGAGGCTGAAGAAAAGGTAGAATGGAAACCGCATGGAGTAAGAGAAAGGGCTGTGTTAGGAGAGAGGAGAGAGGCACAATAGAAGTCAATGAAGATCGGAACCGGAAAGCGAAATATAATACGGTGTTAGTAGCAGTAAGTACAAAGGTATATGTGTGTTTCACCTGGGAGGAGCAGAATACGGCTTGTGTTGTAGAAACCTAGTGAAACACATTTTAGAAACCTGTTTTACACGAGGGACACGTGGCTTCATTTCAATTAGTGCAAATTCTTTTAGTCACGGCAACAGTTTTCTAGTTCAATCTATTTTCAAAATGAAGTGATTCGCGTATCAACTCTAGTCGTGTAGTAGGTGTCGTTACTGAGAAGTTGTCAACTTTCCAGAAGCCGTTGGGTCGCGCTGCGATCACGTTCAGTCTCTTGTTGAAGCTTATCTATTTTCTTCAATTTTCGCCACCTGCTTGTATCATACAAAGTGTTTGGATCTCTGCCAATACGCTCTTTGTGTCGCAGTCAAGGGTTGTTTCACATCAATTTCATTCTTTTCCGCAGTCATGTAGAATTTCCATTTGCTGCAAACCCGTTCACGTAATGAAATTGTCAGCGTTGCTATCTGTGACGCATGACACAGATTAGAGTCACCTGTTTCCTTGTTACATTACTTTTTACATGGTCCTAGTACACACTTTCCATATATTTCCATATATAGGACTGCATTTTCTTATATAAAATTTCCATATATAAGCATTTATCGATGAATATAATAAGTTTTGGATTACATCACGTTTCACTGTTTATTCAAGAACGACGCGTTTCGCCTTGTAAGCGTAGTGCTGGTCATACTGCCGTCCTTGTGTGTTGTACGACTCAAGCTAGAAGCCTGTCTCTCCTACACTACTTCGCCGATATACGCTAAAAGAAAGCATTATACTGTTAAAAACGATGCATAGATCGAGATCTTAAACGGTGGAATAAATTACTGAGGGTCAAAAAAGTTGATACTCAAAAATTACATTAACACATTTCTAAAACAGAAACACTCGTATTATAACAATTTATGTAGTTACACAGTTTTCCGGTAAGGACAAGCACAACAAATAAAAAGACCGACCAATTATAATAGAATGAACAGGCCGCGTCACAAATAAACAGTTGAGTACTTAATACTTCGACTACGACACTGGCTTATAACACTCTTTGTTGCCCACTCTTATTACTAGCTTTCTCAGAGCTCAAAACTCGACTGCTATTCGCAGAACTCAATTGGCAAAATTATTTATGCATGGCCTTTGTATAAGCAGGCAGGATTGTGTAATGCTGACAAGAAATTTTCAGGCAAAAAGCAACGCTAAGGCATTAGAGCCTGATACTTGACTATTGCGCCATTCTACTGACTACACAGAACATGAAAGCGTCACTACTAGTAGGTAGGTACAAGGCGTGTATGGAGCGTGACTGCGGTTACTCTACTACGAAGGTTGGAGACAAAGCGAAGCGAATTGTTATTGGTTCGTGAAATACGTCACTTTTTAAGCAGTGACTACGCGGCGAATACCAAAATATTGTTACTTTTTATTAACTACAGTTGTTTGTTAACCACATTTTTATTCACGGTATTTATTTTATTGTCTAAAGTACGTAGTAATGTTATATGAGACTAATATTTTCGCAATATAAATGTGTACGCTTTTGCTATAAACGGTACGGATTTGCTATACATAGTTTGAAAGAAAGACATTCTTAAAAAAAGTAATACCGAGACATCTTAAAAATTAAATTCAGTAATTCGATCAGTCTGTACCGTTGATCAACGAAGTAAACGTTAGTAAACTGATTAAAGAAGTAAGACTCGCTGTGTCATCAAACCGTATGCCTATTTGTTAAAATCTTTTATTAGACTGTACATAACAGTACACTGTTAAAAAAACTGCAAGTTATAAACATTAAACTTCACTAAACTACTTTAATTTTCCTATAGCCTATTCTACACCCCTTCCCGTGATAATTCTTTTAAGCTCATGTTAGATTTTAGAAACTCGTATTGCAGTTCAATAGACTTTGTTACCTCTCTTTACTTTTTATCATAGAATTCTTTATCGTCTTAATAAAATAAATATCTCTGTTTAGTCAGCGCGAGAGGGTGTGTGTGTGTGTGTGAGTTTTCTTTTCAACCACAACTCCCCCTCACGCTTTATCTGTAAATATGACACCAACATGGGACTAGCTAGATTCTGTAAAAAAATAATTTTTAATTTTCATTTTGCAGAATATAGGCGGTTTAAAATTTTTGAAATGATGAATCAAACAATAAGAAAATGTAATTGAAAATAATTAAATGTCTGCAAACACGGATAAAAACATATTGGTAACCTAAAAGTATTCCTCACTCAGACCACGGAAATAGGCAGAAAATAACTATGGTGTTTACCAAAGTATTTAAACAATTCTGTGTCACGTATGCTTTTTTTTTGCAAAACATTACACTCAACAAATACGGTAATTTATATTACTACACCTACGAACAAAGGCAGAATTTAATGTTTATTGACACTTTCAATGTATAACACCGATGGAACATAACAGAGGCTCACGGATCACTGTAAGGCGCGCTACTCTCACGGTGACGGCTGGGTTCAGAACCCTTGCTACGCATCGCATTCGGGCCCCCATGGCGCGTGGCGTTACGTTGGCTCCCCTCACTATTCGTATTCGTCCCGAACTAGCAAATCGTCTGTGCAATCGTCCATATGGTTTAGAACGACGAATTTGAATTTCCGTAGTCTTTCACATTGTTACCTATAATTTTCTTGTGTACATGTTTAAACAGTCAAATTTAATAGAAACGGATATATCTGTTTTGACAACCCATTTTAAGTCAATTCTCAAACACCTCTTTTGGCTGAAAATGACAAGCTCAACTGTCAAAACATTATATTTGTCAAGCAAACAATAAAATAGTGCTGGAAACATTTTTTTTGTTTAATGTGACAAAAATATAAGACAGTAGTACAATACAATAACCAATATCGTCTTTCATCCTTTTACATTCGTTTCTGAAATTGTAACAATAATTGCACCTCACAGGTCATTAGTAGCCAATAAAATACAATTAAATTAGCAATAATAATTATTCAGTACACGATTATTGTAAACATAACTATCAAATAAAAGAAGCTAGTTACTTTTACTGTATAAACATAAATATAATCTTATTTACTTTTTGAATAAAGACGTTTACAATTAGTTTCATTTTATATAATTTAACAATCAAATATTTTATATTTATTAGATAATCCCAAGATTAAGCATTACTAATTTTATCTTACGATTATCTTCCTATAAATATATAATAGTTTAAGCAGGAACGTTTTGATATAGGCAGACATTACATTCCTTAAATAAAGTTGTCCTTGGTTTTTTTTGGCAGCGACGATTGTGATTAAGGTCCACTTAAAAGATCTGGCTTACCAAGTATTCAACGTTTCATAAATTCATAGCAATTAAAATTCGGATTAATAAAGAAGTAATATTATTAAAATATAAAGTCCAAAAGGGAGTAGGGAAATCGAGTAAAAATAAATATAAAAAAAGGAAGATAAAGTATAAAAAATAGAAAAGTGTAAAATATCAGAACTTATGTCGACAGCGAATTTTGTCATTGACTTTGGAAGAAATGTATTTCCGTTTTCACGACATTCTAAACATAAAGATAGCAGGTGCCATCTTTTATAGATGCTATCTTTAGCTTCTAAAGATGCTAAATAACAGGAATATCGTAACTCTGTAATTTCGTGTTTAAGCATACAGCCATTTTTCGTCTCATTGTGTTAAATTAAACGATAAGTAATAAAACACTAACACGTTTTACTGTTTTAGTCGTCATTTTAATTCAAAGCGATATTCTTAATCCAGCAATCCTTATACAAGAATTTGATAATTCATTACGCGCTATTATTGACGGTCATTAAAGTTAACATGGTTTATTAATCGCAGTTAAAACATATTAATTCTAAATATGTATCTGCACTAACTATACCCATAAAATAAACCCAAAGGTCTGCCTTACATTTACATACGATGTTGCTGAAGTAAAGACATTATTTCGGTCAGTAACGGCCAGGAAAATATTTAGCACATGCATCTGTTCCAAAGATAAAAATAATGCAAAACGAAAATTAATGAAACAATATATATAAAAACTAGTGATTTTTTATATTAATTGGCCAGAAATATAGAAAAGTGATTTCATATATTTTCAGCATATTTATAGTCATAGTGTAATGTGTTATGATAAACAGTTTTTCCATATAAAAATTGTATTCCACAACAAATATATCGATAATTTTTACAGAATGAATTTTTCCGGTACTGAGAATTAAAACATAAACTATATTGTTTTATAATGATTACTTGTTTTACAGATAAAACGTCTGATACTTTGCTTTTGACTTGTTTTACACATCATATTTACTATTATGTTTGATTTGAATTAATGTCAAACCTAAGTCTATTAAGTTTTATACGTGCAACCTACAAAATATTTTTTGGTATTTCAATTTTTTGTACTTGATCACAATTTTCTTAAAAAACTATAAGATCTTTTCTCCAGTTACTAGCTTTTGTACATTTATTGTACATTTCAGGCAAAATAACACACACAAACGACTAATTTTTTTCTGTAATTTGTGTTTCAGAAATTTTGTATTGCATTAAAATGCCTTTGGGAAAAATGAGCGATTTCTTAATTGGTCGTAACTTGAAACGAAGCTTTTCTGTACTATGTTTATTACGACACTTTTGTCTTATTTTGAACACTAGAATCACATACCAAAATAGCGTCGTTGTCTCACGCAACACTCTGTAAGTGCTACGACCAACTTGCATGTGAGTTTAAGTTGGTCGTAGTTTAACACATGTCGTGTAATTAACTTACTGTTAATATTAAGCGTTAATGTTAAAATTATCATATCGGATGTTGCCAATATATGTTTAAGTAAATCCGTTTGACTTAGAACGTCTGTTGCACAGCTTACGTCAACACAAGGTTGAGCGTGCTCTGAATCTATTTACTGTAGTCTATTATTGTTGAAATGTAAACTTGCCCGCTTTACATTTTGTAATCACAGACTTCCATATTCCATACTTCCGTGAAGTCATTCATAAACGTGACACTAGACACCATAAAAGACCTTACGATCATCGTAACGCTCTGATCATGCCACTTCTACAGACTGAAATCGACAGAAGATTGAGAAGACTTTGGACATCCAGACTTTCAGGGCCACGAGGTGACATCGCGTAGATTGAATTGAATTTGTAGATTTCGAAGCTGAAATTATGGCTCCAATTAAGCTCTAATTAATAGCCATGTCTTTAGGTATTCTATAAATTATTATTTTAAGCCACTAAATTATTAAAAGCGTACTTTAAAGCGATTCTTAATTTTTGTATAACTCTAAATATTTAATTCAAATTATATTGCTATTAATTTATAAACGTATTGTAATTATCTTGTTGGTACATCCTCTTCGTTCACTTTTATAAATATTATATATATATATATATATATATATATATTATATATACATATATTGTAATAAACAATTTTGTGGTGTGTCGTTTGTATTCAAATATTTTTTAACGTTTGTGTAGTTGTTAGTTTTGTCGAACGTAAATTGTCGTTCGGAAGCGTCTGGTAGCCTGCGTGCCATACCTGTCCCTTCTCGCACTCTTAGTAATTCCGGGTAGGCGCCAAATTGTTTTTCTTGAAAACAATTAAAAGTTTTTATTGGTATAGTATGGTGATTTGTTATCGAAAATTCGAATAGTTCGCCGTCTGGCTTGTAACTGATTCTCGTGTGAGTGGGGGAACACGTGTTGCCAACTTGAATTAATGTTGGTTATGTTGACCCACTGCTAGTAAACAAAACATACATAATATTTTCTACAAATAAATACTGGACAGTTTGTTATCAGTACGCACTTTTTTATTAGGCTTTTGCTTGTTAATTATCGTTAACGCTTCTTATTCATTTAAACATAATTATTGGAACATAAACCTTAGTCATTAAAACATAATTCTTATTCATTTAAACATAATTATTTGAAACATATTATCCACTCATACTCTTCATCTCCCCATACTCTTTGATGAATTCTAATTATTACTTGACATAAAAAATAAAGACATAAACATGAATTAATTATATTAATACAATGGTATATTGTTATGACTAACTCTAAATGACATTAAGCCATAACTGAATCTTCAACAACTGTTTACTATCTAATATTAATATCTTTTTTTATTATTATCAGTTTGTCATGAAAAATATTCTTTAATGTATCAATTTAAATTAATGATATTGGATTCTTATTTCTGTGAATAAAATCATATATTTTGGTGTATTAACACACTGATAGTCATTCGTTCTTGAATACATGAGTAACAATACTAATTAACAAATTATTACCTAACATTAAGATTTGCAAACTAAAATATGACAAGTAGTAAGTACTACTATTATCTAAAACCTACTTATTATCTAGTCTGTTACACTTTGTTTCATTTTGTTATTAATACACTTGTGTTCACTGGATAATTGCTATTAAGTGCCACAGTCCTTTCTGTGATTAGCCATTATCAGCCTTCACTTATTTTTTACCACTCACTGATGGTTTTTGATCACTCTTAAATCTTTAGTGTTTTTTCACTGATTATTTGGTGTCTATCCCTATCAATAGGGTTCTATTTAATTTGGGGTTTTCACACTATCACTTTGCACTTTATATGTTTAATTTAAGTGTTACTAGTGGGTATTACCTAACTTTAAATTCTCTTTCTCAGTTCACTATGTTCACTATTTCTCTAACTCTCTACCTCTCACTTTACAAGGTTTAATTATAATATTAACAAGTTCATGTCGTTTTATTGTACCACTAATATGTTAGTATTATGCTAATGTGATTTGTCTTAGTTTACTCTATTTGTTTGGGGTTATTGTGCCCTTCTATATCTTAAGTACTTCATGATTAGTATCTCTAACTTGTCTGTCCTTACAATTATTAAGATTATATACAATTTTCATTAGTGATTCTATTTCTTTTGGTTTAATACAAGTTTGGTGTTCCTTCTTAGTTCACTTTCTTTTGTCATACATTATCCGTCACTTCCTTAGTGTTGTGGTTGATTGTATCATTACACTTATATGTTAATTGTCTTTTAGTCACTATTCTTCTTATTTACACTTATGTTGGTGCGGTGGCTATTTCTAGTCCATTTGCAGTTGTCACTATTAGGTTATTCTTGGTCCTTTGGGGCTAGTTCTACTCTCTCACTTACCATCTATTGGGCTATTCTTGTTAAATCGTCTTGTTTCTGTATTTACCATTTTGATTTGTTTGTTTGTTACTACTTTATTAATATAAGTTACTGTTCTGACTACCTTGATATCTCTGATCGTTTTATTATTCTGATTCACCCATTCTTCTATTCTAATTCATCCCTTTTTATTCTAGTGTTAATGACTAAATAATTTATCTGGTCATGTCTTCTTCATTATGGTTAGGTGAAGATATGTACCATTACATATTATATATATATATATAATGTATTGTAGTTTAGAAAATTCAAAATCGTACCCGTTTAACCGGGCTCAGTAATCCTTAATGTACTAGAATATGTCTCAAAAGAGGCGATTTCCATTTGGGGTGGTGACGCCATGTCCAGAATGTTTTGCGCAAAAAAAGTAAACAAGAAAGTCGGACTCGCACAGTCCACTGCCTCCTTTATTTACGATTATGATCTACGCGATTAGTGCTTCATCCTGGATGCAAAACCCTTTCGTTGCTCTTCATGCGTGAAATTTAATCTTGACGCGATGAGAACACGGTTTTTAATAACGTAAATCGTAACATAAACGTAATTATTGAAGAAATAAAATTTTTTGAAATGTTATTATTATATACGCGTGATCTATTTACTATTCAAAGTGTAGAGGAAAATGAAGTAAATATTTGTTTCTGGTGAAATTCTATTTCTTTAAATAGTAATTTTCTACTAACCTAGAAAAATAAAAACAGATTTCTATACATGTATACTGAGAAAAAATGCATAGAATATTTATATGCAACAATTGATTTTTTAGAGGGCTGTATATAAGTCGTAGAAAGCTGGCTACTCTACATGCCTTAAGAGTCGTCATTAATACGAAGGCGAATAATCTAGTCAAGGAGCGCGATATTGAGCCATGTGTGCAGCCGCATGAACTGGATTTCCAATTAAACTTTTTATTTGTTTCAGCCATTAACTTTATCTTCCGCCAGCGACCTGTGCTACTGTGATTAGCTTTGTAGTCCAGTTTCCCATGTGGTGGTATCAGTGTTAGTTACAGCTCGTGACATACGAGTAAATTAAGATTGTAACACTAATGCTTTATATGCATTTTCTATATTTGGAGAACCTAAAATCATACGATTTTTGTAAATCTAATAACTGTTTACAAAAATGAAATCCAAATTATACTTCTACGATAAATTTGGAATGTCTTCCAGCTTACAAAACAGTATGCGTACAAAATTTGGTTTTTCTTTCGACACTATTAAATGGTCCAAACCCCCACCCTGGTACACAAATGTGAAAGGAGAATGCAAGCCCGCGAAAAGAGGTTTTTGAGCCGGGTAGCAGGAAGATATAGAATCAAACAAATTAGAAGTATAAACAGCAGAAATTTGCTCCATCAGGAATCAGTTGTCGAGATAGTAGAGGGACGACTCCTGCAACGGTTTGGTCATGAAATGAGACAAAAGAAATACGAGCTCATCAATGATAGTTACACCAGACGGAGGGAGAGGAACGGGAACACCAGTATTGGAACAGGTCGACTATATTAGGAAGCTGACAAATAGAAGGGAAAAGGGGATCAGATTAGCAGTCAAACGCCTCGCACATGAAGAAATATCGGCGTCCAACAATTTCTCGGTTTGACACCAGATAATTACAAAAGTGTTTCCACACACCTATGTTTACATGATTTTTTCTTTATTTTCAGTACTGGATCATAGCTTTTGATAAAGTGTGGCACGAGTGTCTGATGTATTAGATGAAGAAAAATCTACTTTTGCATACGAGCCAAATCCTCACATCGTATATCTCAGAACGACAGTTCAGAGTAAACTGTGGTGATAATTATTCTGTGCTAAAATTTATTTCAGTTGGGGTACGGCAAGGGAGTGTTCTTGATCCTAATCTATACTTGTTGTACACGGAAGATATTCCGAAATGTGATGAGGTGATAACAGGTACATCTGTTGATGACACTTTAGCTGTCGCTAACAATTTAGAAACGGCATCAAACAGTCTACAGTCAGCAGTTAATGATGCCACTAGGTGGACAAAAAAAAAAGAATTGAATGAGACAAAAACTACTCATCTCAACTTCACCATCAGGAAAATAGAGCACTTACTTATTTTAGTCGTTCATAAAATAATTTCACATGCAAATTCGGCAAAGTATTTGTGTATGACTCTAGATGCTACGTTTACGTGGAAAGAACACGTTAAGAAAAAGGCGAAGGACTTGGAATGCAATTCAAGAAAATGTAGTGTCTACTTGGAAGACACTCTGAACTGTAACTGCGTAATAAACTGTTATATAGAAACAAGTTTTGAAATCAGTGTGGGTTTATGTTATGCAACTTTGGTGTTGCACAAAGAGACCCAACATCAAAATAATTGAAACTTTTCAAAATAAAATTCTCCACCGTATTGTTGATGCACTCTAGTATGTAAGGAACCTGACATCTACCGAGACCCGAAAATACCTGTGGATACTGATGAGTTCAAACAGTTTGCGGCTAAATATGAACAAAGACTTTATAATATAAAATAATTAAGCACTACAACCGGTTGACAGTTTGATCAGGTGTAGCGAAATGTTTAAAGAAACATCTGCATTTGAACGAAGTGTAAACTATAGTGAGGAGTGCGCCAATGGGAGCACTTCCTACACACTGCTAACATGGATGTTAGAATAAAATTACTCGATAGTTTGTGTGTGGTTGCAACTTATATAAATAAAAATTAAGTTGTGGATCATGTCCTGATATTGTTTTCAAAACACTTTACATAATAACATAACAGGAAGGCATATTTGGAAGAACAATAACAGTAACTGAAAATGTGTTTATAAATTGATTCTGTTAGAACGAGGGTAAAAATTATTGATTTTCGTTTACATACCACGAGAGCTGTTTAGTCCGTCAGCCATTTGGTGGATTTACAAGATTCAAGTGGACAGTGTGCATGTGACGTAGTGACAAGGTGTGAGTGTGGTGGTATAACAAGCTATAAACCACACGGGAGTTGAAGCTGCATCTGAAGTGACCACCATCAACCCCCCTGACCCCAAATCGAATGATGTACAAGCGCGCTGGTAGTACAAACACTACATTAGTGTGTTGTTAATGGGAGCGTTCAGCAATTGGAATACTGTGAATTAATGCATTTTTGTTTTCAGCGGCAGAAAACGTATCCTTAACGTTACTGAACAAAATTATAGTCAATGTAGATACTTCAAACACAATTAAGACCGTTGATTTCTCTAATGTTTACTGTTTTCAGACTCCCGTATAACTGTTAGCTGTTGGCTATTATTATGTATAATCGTTGACTCAAAACGTGTGTTAGGGAATTAAGTATCTACTCAGGATCGTTTAATAAAGGACCAGAAGAATATAAATTTTAGAAACAATGGCAAAACCTGTTTTACAATAAGGCTATCTGTGTACGAGTTGGGCACTGACGAGCAAGAAAGAAGACAAACTGAGACGTAGTGAATAATATTCTAATGAATAATAAGAGTTTGAACAAGGTTGAATCGGTTTATAACCGTTGATGTACAAGATGAACTGAGAATCGACAGTGGACAGAATCGACTTTAAATTTCGTGAATGACTTACATCAATAATATGAACTTACCAAAGGATGTAAAAGTTATAAGTGGAAAGAATGAATAAGTAGTATTGTACAAGCGCCGTAAAATCCAAGTCAATTGGAAAAAGAATTAAAGCGAAACCAGAAAAAGACAGGAACATAGCCTTTGGATTTGAACATATGTTTGCCTAAAACCTTGAAGTACAGTAGAAAAATAAGGAGAAGAAAAAGAGCAAGAAGGAGTAGATGAAAGAGAAGAAGAAGAAGATTTGGACGATAGTAACAAAAAAACAGTTCCTTGTTGTAACTTTTGAAGTGGAGTTAGATACCTACATCATTATTAGCAAAATATAAGTAGCAGTATAATATTACTGCAAGGATGACTGTTAGAAATCATTTTTCTATATTTGGTGTAGCTGAAAGCAGACTTTGATAATTTTTCTAAAACTTTATCAAAACCTAATCGAGCGCTTCATCATAATTTCAGTATCTCATGTGCAACCACATAGTATTTATTACGTGATTGTTTATAATAGAACTGCAATAACTGACCATTAATTGATAATTTTTAACGGTGATTACTTGTTTAATGTCTCGTTTGATCCGCACTACTTTTCGCTTTACCGTCACTAAAATACATTGCTGATAGTTTTCATATGCAGCGTATACTAGGCTCGTATATTGCGAGATAATATTGTAACATTCCATAACTTTCTGTAAAAACCGTACGGTTTATTATTTCGGTTTAATTATTCTACCTCAGAACCGAACAACCACTTGTCCGATTTTGTCAGGTTCCATTTAGACACGCAACATTATATTTTGCAGCGGGAATATTTCGTCTACAATATCGTAGACTGCGGCAAATGAGCTGAACTATTTTAAATATTTCTCTTATTTATATCTCGTACTCTGTTGCGTTCTTTCTCGTTGTACGTTAACTAACAACATAAACAATTTGACTAGTTTAGCCAATCTGATTACCATGAAGACTTAGTGTATAGCCTCTACGGCCATCTGTATGAAAATATGTAACAGTGGACTGCCTGCCTATATTACATGCGAGCAATTACTTTCTAATTGTTAATTCAAAAGCCTAAATTTGACAGAGGTCTAATGAAAAGGCATGTATGGCAATGTATTGGCATTCGATATAAAGCTGTGTACTCGCTGCTTGCTGTTTACAATTTACATGTTCACGACCTTTATATGTTTATACATCTAATGAAAACTTTTCATACAATTCGGATAGATACATTTAAATACTCGGATGGCAGTATCACAAGAGATGCACTTCGAAAATTGAACAGCACAAACCAAATGTTTTTTTTTTTCATAAAATAAAATCTTTTATTGTCAAATACTGGATTAGTAATTAGGAAGAAATTTCTAAAGATATATGTTCGGAGAATCGCACTGCATGTATGTGAAATCTCTGCCGCAGTGAAAGCTGAAAGACTAAATATAGACGCGATTGAAACGTGATGCTGTAGAAGAATGCATAGAGGAAGTAACAAACGAACAACCTATAAAAATAGTGGGAAGCAGGAAAAGTTTTTGGAGAACTATAACGGTAAGACAAGACAGAGTGGTAATGTTTGGCTGAGACAGCCATAACGTTAATGACGAAAGGTGCAGTGGAAAGCAAAGATTAGAGTCCCTGAGGCAGATTGTTAAGGTTGTAGGTCTTGTGGGTATTTGGTGACGAAAAGATCGGCTCAGGATAGGAGTTAGAGGATCGCATCAAACCAGTAACGTGACTGATGACTGAGAGGGGGAGAGAGAGAGAGAGAGAGAGAGAGAGAGAGAGAGAGAGAGAGAGGGATCACCATACATCTGCAGTACTGTAATTTAAAATATAACACACATCAGATCTTGCCTACGATACTGGAAGTGAAATGTATCCGAATATCAGTAATATCAGATCTTACTTATACATATTTATACTTACTTATGACTGAAAGCATGTGATCGCTCTTATTAAACTAATAATTAAATCAAGTGTATCAAACTAAAGTTGTAGGTAGGATGTCGATTACGAATGCGCCACAGTCATTTTACCCTAAGCGTCATCACATCACCACCACCAATAGCGGGCTATTGATATTATGTGGATTATATTAACAGTATATACATTTAAATCCATAATTAGGATTAATAACATTTTATTTCATTTAAGTTTACCTTATTGTTCTGTGCGTTATATATTTCTGCGCCATTCTACACACTAAAATAACTTCCTTCGCATGGGCAGAATATTGAAGTTATACTTCTTTAGGCGCGTTGAGGGTGAAATTTTAGTATGTAACGAAATGCGCGCGCACCATGCAACGGAAACAGGATGATCAACAGGATGAAGTTAGCCGTGGACAACGAGCCCGAGGCCAAAAATTCAAAACATTTCGGTCGCGGCCCCGATGGACCTGCTCCTGATCGTGAATGGATATATAATTAAATAACATTATATACATTGTGTGTGAAATATTTTTCGGTGACAAAAATTGTGTAACCAAATTTTAATAAGTGTTTAAAAATATTTGAGGTTAATTTTATTGTGATGTGTGAAAATAATCATAAAACTCTTGGGTCGTGAGTGTCTATTTTTATTCAAACCTGAGAAGTTGCTATATAAAACAAATCATTACACCACGTAAACAAGTTTCTATACACTTTGTAAAAGGCTATAAATGTCAAATATTTAAGTTTTGTATTCAGAATATACAAAACTTTGTTTATACATCTGTTATTTCAATCTTTTTAATAACAATAGATATTATGAAATAATATCTATCAGTTTGTGAATTTTAATGGTACAAACTAAGTATGGAGTCTTTATTTGTTTCTATTCTTAAACAAAGGTCCTCACTGTAATCAGTTTTATGCAAAATACACTCTTTAACATCTTTTAATGCAATATAGGCTAGTCATTTTATATCGGTTTCAAGTGGTTCTTCCAATTTTTTCATTAACTTAGACCAACATAAAATTCCGCAATAACCAATTACTAATAAAATAATTAATCATTTGCATATTGATAGAAACTTGCACATTGGTTTTTATTGCATTAGGTTGAAGTGAGGATTTTAATGTACTTTAGTTATAAATTAGATTTACTTGAATTCGTCTTTGTAAGGTAATAATGTGCTGTAAATGGGAACTAGGTTATAATTTCGGTCCAATAAATCCAGAACAAGAAAGGAAACTGAATAACAATTATGCTTTTAAAAGGTGAACAGGAAAATCGCCATTGAACATATCAACTTTCTTTCTTAAAAATAATGGAAACTGCATAAGAATTACACTGGAAGAGATGGTAATAGGGAATCATGATTCAGCATGGTCTCAGGTTCAAAAGTACAGCCGTTTTTTGTACACTAATTACGGAAATGTTTGTTAAAACGTAGGCTTCTTCTAGTACCAACTAATCATTTATTTTTCGTAAGTATTAATTTCAAAAGTCTTTTACATTAAATGAATAAAAGTTTCGATAAGTATTCTATCATTATGTTTGCTTTAATCCAATAGTCTAATATATATTTCTATATTTTAAATTATAGATCACACTTAATTATTCAGAAGTCTATCGAAAAATAAATCCATTGCTGTAATACACTATTCGTAAGTATTTTGAGATATTTGATAAAAAATTAATTTTTCTCTACTAAAATATTATATCTTTTATGAATTTGCTAACTGCTATAATTTTTTTATTGTTCGACTAAGCTTTTCGTCATTACTGACATCTTCAGGTCTTAAACAAATTGGTCTTAACTTAGGTTGTTTAAGACCTGAAGATGTCAGTAATGACGAAAAGCTTAGTCGAACAATAAAAAAATTATAGCAGTTAGCAAATTCATAAAAGAAATAGTAAGGATGGCTGCTAATTTAAACAATACGAAGAATAAAATATTATAATATTGAGTTTACATTAATTTAATTTAATTTAATTAAAGTTTTATCTTTTAGTGTATAATAGTCATATTAATTTTAATTTATGCATGTACCTCGTATATTATAAATGTGCTCGTTGTTTATTCGTTGTTATTTATTCGTTGTTATTTATTTATTGAACCACTTAAACACTATAAAATAAGATATATATTATATATTATATACAAAAAGAAGTATAGCTTCTAGCGCGCGTAAGTACACCCACCCAAACATTTTTATTACTATCAAACACGTGCTCTTACCGATTGGGGCACATACGAGTAACTGTTTACTAATTCAATGACACACTTTTTCACAAACACAACAATATAGTTTATGTCAGTAAAAACTAACTACTATTTTAAATCTCAGACCTTATCTTCCTGACAATAAGTTCTTGATCATTCTCACTTTCGTAAAAAATGTCTATGTTTGTATCCGTAACAAATTACGTTATTTTATTATACATTTAATGAAATGCTGGTCACATTGCTATAATAACACGCTTGCGCGTTTATACGGATGTACAGTATGTGTAGATAATCTAATTTTGTATTTCAAATATGCTACAAATTTGATCATAAATGTAAACTGTGAACATTTTATTGTCCAGTGACACTCCTTGATATAAGATACATTTAATCAAATCCTTTAATTTAATCAAATCTAATTAACGTATTACCTTTTCGCGTTGTTTTAACCGTCTAGTGCCGTCACTTGTGTCCTCCAGTAAACTTCCAGCCAGTTTATTCATTTTGTTAAATACATTTTTATCTCCTTGGTCTGGAGATCACTTTGTGGTTTCCCCAAAGAAATTATTCTGTGTATACCACAGAGCGTTGCCTATTTGCTATAAGCAGGCATTTTCTAACTTTAAAAAATTACAGAATTTGAATTGTTCCCTGTAGTTGCATGCTTATATCCAGATTGGTACGATCATGACCTTGTTCGTAAAACGTTTATTATACTAGATGGTAACGACTTCTTTGCAAGTAATCAACTAAGGATTAAGACAATGAATAAGTATAGGACTTTGTCATATGAAACTGTCTCCACACGACTGCTAAGATATTAAGATATTGCGTAAGATATTCTTAACCAATTAATTATTTACGTCGAAATTTCGGCTGAAATTATTTCTATTCGAGTTGTAATCCTATATACCTGCGTGCTCATGAAAAACAGTATTTGTCTCTTTATTCCATCTAACTATCAGTCAAAAATAATATTTCTACGATTGAATGAATTAACGTTATTTGGGTCGCATAATTCAGTTATACCGGTGGAGAATGAGTAAATTCAGTCGAGAGCGTTGAAAATACTGAATATTAAGCCGAAAACGAGAGAGCGACTTTATAACAGACCATAAATCATGTGTGTGAACTTATGAAGCTCTGAATTATTCAGGACCGGCGCTGTTTAGGCTTGTGGATGTGCGGCACACGCAGGATCGCTCGTGTCACGTACTCCGACAACCGACTGCTTGGCTATAGGCCTACAACACACAAATCTCTAATGTGTTTCCACTGTAGTCTTCCATTATTAACCGTTATTATTTTATTCTGGTGTCAATTGTTTTCTGTTCTTTGTTCAAGCACAGCGATCCTTGTGGTTACCGTTAATTTTTATTGTCTTCTTTTCGAGGTGGGAGATTTTTACTTTACAATATGGTCGGTCTCACTCGTAGTCCTGTATAAAGCTAAATGTAGGGCTATCAAGGATTTCCCACTTTTTTATATTGCTAGGAATATACACACTTCCATGAGTACGATTATTTATCTGTTTTTTCTACTCTCCCCTTTCCACTGTGACTCCACTTTAAACAAAAAAACAAATAAGTCAACATGTTTTTAAAATTATTTTTTTTCTGTGCCTTTCGTTTTAACTGTACATTGTGTGATATTACGTGACATGTGCGAACAGTTTGATACGTGTTACAAAACACGGTCAATACTGGCAGTAATTAAATGGAATGTGGTACGCATTACAAGCGAAGGGCATCGTTTGCCACATTAGCTTCGAGACAAATCCACCCAACAACTGATGCCAATTAAGACTTGATTAATTAAAACAAATATAAAGCCGCACTCCATCGGTAGAAACAGCTGCTACTGTATTCCATAAATTAATCACTGTAAAAAATGACAGCTGTCTTCCATTGTCTTTCGTATGTTCTGCTTTGATTATATTTTAATTTATTACTTTACAATTTTTATCAGCAAAGCAACTAAAGTCTGACAACTGTCTGTAGCTAAAACTACTTTTTATGTATGCATATTTAGGCAACGTCTAAGTGTTCTGCAATCGTGAACAAGTTAAGCTGGTGATCGGCACACATTACGCCTCGAGTACAACTTGGATCGGCCAAGTCGTAGTACAGTCGAATATGTCTCACAAACTGGCCTTAGTAGATTATAACCGCGTTTTTAAACATTTCAGTGGCATAGAATCGCAATTAAATTTTAAATTTCTTGCGAATGCCATAAAGTAATTTATGCGAAAGTAACTAGAAAGTATTTAAATATGGAGGATTGCTGTTTTACGGTAAAATATTTGAACAATAAAGGAAGAGGCTAATTGAGCAAGTAAAACGAATTTTCAGTTTTAACTCAATCGTTTGGCATACAATTGTGTTTGTCAGTTTCTCTGTCTATTTAGGGGTAGAAATATGTCCCACAGCAATAATAATCATCTTTTGAACGCGTCAACCAATTGTATAAAAACTCGGCTTCTGCACATCTTATACGTATACGTATATGTTATAGTGCCCTATTGGTTTCGATCTCCACAAAAATAGGGGGACCGGTGACATAGGGGTCAAAATTGTGAAAAAATCACATTCGTCCATGGCATCAAATTAAAGGCAATCTAATTTTAGTGTTAATTTTTAAACAATTAAACATTTTTTGATGTTAGGGGAATAATAGGCCTATATGTGCATTGTCAAATTAAAGGGAATATCAACTTTGTCACCACTTATTGCAAAACTGCTAGTCGCTTCGCTCTTGACGAGGCCTTCCACTGTTTCCACCATCTTCAGGTCGTCGAAATCGAAACGACTAGCAGTTTTGCTATAAGTGGTGACAAAGTTGGTGTTAAGATGGCTGCTAATAAAACTAACTTGACTGAAAATAAAGAAAATATTTACTCAAATCTAAATACAGAGTTAGATTTTGGATCTTTCAAATTTTTGACCCAATTGCCCAAAAAGGATTTAAAAAAGTTTAATGGTAAAAATCCACCCGGATGACAGACTAAAGAGAAATTTAACACAAAGAGGAATGTTTGGAATTTTTAGTGTTTATTGCATGATTATCTGCTATACTCTTGTTATTTTACTAACAAAAAATAATAGGGTAATTACAAATTTCAAAATATTTTATGATAATTAAAAATGATCTACTATGAAGAGTACCTAATGTACTTCATTCAAAATAGTGATCGAATTCTGCAGCTTATGAAGCATAGTAGTAATTTTGATTCCAAATTAAATATTTTGGAAATAAAACACAGGTACAAGTTGTGTTTAACAATAAAGAAAATTATTATTACAGCGTACGCAAAAATGATTAACACACATTTAATGACGTCTCCTATGTAACCATGTGCACATTTATCAATCGCATTTATAAAACTACTCCAGTACTTGGATAAAAAAATCCAAGCTTCAGTCACAAGTCAAAAGTTTTACTGCATTTGGCACAACAGTGAATCCTAATTTAACGTAAGGTTTATAAAGGATTAAAAGTTATCAACAGTCCCTTCATTTAAACATCAACTGAAATTGTTTACATATTGTACATAGATTTAATGTTTGATGAAAATGTACATTAATTTTTAGTCAATCAAATGTCTTCTGCAACCACAGGACAGGTAGCGACCCAGATTTTCTTTAAATGATAGATTGAAAAGTGCTTACGTTAGGTCGTCATGTCCCCGTTCTGTGAAACAGGCTCCGAAGAGGAATGTTTGGAATTTTTAGTGTTTATTGCATGATTGTCTGCTATACTCTTGTTATTTTACTAACAAAAAGTAATAGGGTAATTACAAATTTCAAAATTTTTTATGATAATTAAAAAATGATCTACTATGAAGAGTACCTAATGTACTTCATTCAAAATAGTGATCGAATTCTGCAACTTATGAAGCATAGTAGTAATTTTCATTCCAAATTAAATATTGGATGGAGACTTTTTGCCACAAACACCTCACTGCGCGCCTACTATAGTGACAGTGGCGGATGTATAGGGTGCAGACTCAGAGAGCGCGCGACTTTCCCAAGAAAGACTTCATATCTTGCTAAATTGGCATTTTGTCTATAACATGGAAAATATTGTAAGAAAAATTCATTCATTTATAATATATGACCAGATAGTTTTGTCAAGAAAACGATAAAAAAACGAACTTATCGTTTGACAAAAATATTTGACTTATTGTCATGAAATAAAACAATTTCCCATTTAACTGCATTTTGGGGGATCACAGAAAATATTATTGTTAACTTTAAACTTTAGGTTTTACATACATTGTTATCTGGTTCGGTATCCAAAATGTGTTGTACTCACTGAGGCATTCAATACATTTAAATACAGAGCTTTCAAAAAAAGCATTTAAAATGAAAAAGTTCTGTCAACAACTCTCGCGGTTTCAAACCGGGCCATAAATAACATCACTATTTTCGGTTGTTAACCACTTCTTATTGGTACTGTTGTAAACACCAAACGTTTCGTGCATTCTGTGACACGGTATCCTCTCTGGTAAAGTTGAGAATGCCACTCGTACTCTCATGTTTACCACTGAGGCTGTCAAGTCATAGAATGAACGAAACGTTTGGTGTTTACATCGATATTAATAACATGTGGTTTTCTTTCGACTTATTATAATAAGTGTTGTTTCGACCACGAAGGTCTACGAGTGGGCTCAAAAATATTAAAAGAGTAGTATTTACTATTTTTACTTCCATGTTCCAAAAGGAAATGGAAGTATGGTGATGGCAAAAAAATCGTGTTCGAGATTATTGCAGATTCTGATTGTGCTACCCTCAAAACATGAAAAAAGTCATTTTTCGAAAAGTGTGTGTGTGTGTGTGTGTGTGTGTGTGTGTGTGTGTGTGTGTGTGTCTGTGTCTGTGTCTGTGTGTCTGTGTCTGTGTGTCTGTAGATTGTTTTCTATGGCAAACGATAACAGCCGCAAATTCAAACAGAATCAAATAATTGTTTGCATACAGCCCTGAATTGTAGAGTACTCAAGACCTATTGTTTTTGGTGAAGATCGGTTAAGGGGAAGGGGTAGTTTACCAGCAATATTTTTTTTATCAAGGGTATTTTACTTCCATGTTCCTTAAGGAAATGGAAGTATGGTGATGGCAAAAAAAATCGTGTTCGAGATTATTGCAGAATATGATTGTACTACACTCAAAACATGAAAAAAAGTCATTTTTCGAAAAGTGTCTGTGTGTGTGTGTGTGTGTGTCTGTGTGTCTGTGTGTGTGTGTCTGTAGATTTTTTTCTATGGCAAACGATAACCGCCGCAAATTCAAACAGAATCAAACAATTTTTTGCATACAGCCCTGGTTTGTAGAGTACTCGCGACCTGTTGTTTTTGGTGAAGATCGGTTGAGGGAAAGGGGTAGTTTACCTGCAACGGTTTTTTTTTATCAAGGGTAATTTTGTTTGTTTGGCAAACGATAACAGCCGCAAATACAAACAGAATCAAATAATGTTTCGCATACAGCCCTGAATTGTAGGGTTCTCAAGATCTGTTGATTTTGGTAAAGTTCGGTTAAGGGAAAGGGGTAGTTTACCAGCAACGTTTTATGTTTTAACAAGCGTATTTTCTATGGCAAACGATAACAGCCTCAAATTCAAACATAATCAAATACGTTTTTGCATACAGCCCTGACCTCTTGAGTACTAAAGACCAATTGTTTTTGGTGAAGATCGTTTAAGGGAAAGGGTAGTTTACCTGCCACGTTTTTTGTTTCATCAAGGGTATTTTGTATGGCAAACGATAACAGCCGCAAATTCAAACAAAATCATATAATATTTTGCATACAGCCCTGAACTGCAGAGTTCTCAAGACCTGTCGTTTTTAGTGAAGATCGGTTAAGGGAAGGGGTAGTTTACCTGCAACGGTTTTTTATCAAGGGTAATTTTTTACTTTTTCTATGGTAAACGATAACAGCCGCAAATTCAAACAGAATCAAATGATGTTTTGCATACAGCCCTGTATTGTAGAGTTCGCAATACCTGTTGGTGTTGGTGAATTTCGGTTAAGGGAAAGGGGTAGTTTACCTGCAACGTTTTATGTTTTAAAAGGGTATTTTATATGGCAAACGATAAGGGCCACAAATTCAAACAGAATCAAATACATTTTTGCATACCTCCCTGTTTTGATGAGTACTAAAGACCTATTGTTTTTGGTGAAGATAGGTTAAGGGAAAGGGTTAGATTACCAGCAACGTTTTATGTTTTAACAAGGGTATTTTTTCTGTGACGAACGATAACTGCCGTAAATTCAAAGAGAATCAACTAATGTTTTGCATACAGCCCTGAATTGTAGAGTTCTCAAGACCTATTGTTATTGGTGAAGATCGGTTAATGGAATAGGGTAGTTTACCAGCAATGTTTTATGTTTTATCAAGGGTGTTTTCTATGGCAAACGATAACAGCCGCAAATTCAAACAAAATCAAATAATTGTTTGCATACAAGCCTGAATTGTAGAGTACCCAAGACCTGTCGTTTTTGTTGAAGATCGGTTAAGGGAAGGGGTAGTTTATCAGCAACGTTTTATGTTTTAAAAAGGGTAATTTTTTTATGACGAACGATAACTGCCGAAAATTCAATGAGAATCAAATAATTTTTTGCACTCTTTCCTGAGTTGCAGAGAGCTCAAGGTCTATTGATTTTGGTGAAGATCAGTTAAGGGAAAGGGGTAGTTTACCTGCAACATTTTATGTTGTAACAAGAGAAATGTTTCCATGACGAACGATAACTGCCGCACATTCAAACAGAATCAAATATGTTTTTGCATGCTTCCCTGAGTTGTAGAGGACGGAAGGTCTGTTGATTTTGGAGAAGTTCGGTTAAGAGAAAGGGGTAGTTTACCTGAAACATTTTATGATTTAACAAGAGTAAAGTACTTAATTTTTTTATAAATAAAGTATCCTGATAAGAAGCTCATAGTAATCCACTGTAGAAACGTAGATGAAATATCTATAAATGAAGAGGTTATGTGAACGGGGTGGGGGTAACTTTCTATTAAAAATTATAGTTGAAGGTGGAGGGCAGAATTTTTTATATGTGTACTACGTTATCGGCAACAAAGAAGTAGTTTTTTGTTTAAATTGCTTCCCGGGCTCTTTAGCCGTAGTTCAATGTTTTCTGCAAAACCAGACTATTCGGCAGTGCCATCGACTGCCATCATCGGTGAAAATCGAGTGCGAAAACGTGAGGTGGTATACGTTAGTGACCACAGTACTGTGGTTAATGCTGAAGCAATAAGTAGAAAGACGTAGTTTCTATGGAAATATTTCATTTCGAATGTGATTTTAAATATAAATCTTAGAACATGGAAGTCATGTATGGTTCTCCATACCGATATTTACTTCCATATTCCTTAAGGAATGGAAGTATGGTGATGGCAAAAAAAATCGTGTTCGAGATTATTGCAAATTCTGATTGTACTACACTCAAAACATGAAAAAAGTCGTTTTTCGAAAAGTGTCTGTGTGTCTGTGTGTCTGTCTGTGTGTCTATCTGTAATTTTGTTTCTGTGGCAAACGATAACAGCCGCAAATTCAAACAGAATCAAATAATTTTTTGCATACAGTCCTGATTTGTAGAGTACTCACGACCTATTGTTTTTGGTGAAGATCGGTTGAGGGAAAGGGGTAGTTTACCAGCAACGGTTTTTTTATCAAGGGTACATTTTTTTGTTTGGCAAACGATAACAGCCGCAATTTCAAACAGAATCAAATAATGTTTCGCATACAGTCCTGAATTGTAAAGTTCTCAATACCTATTGTTTTTGGTGAAGATCGGTTAAGGGAGAGGGGTAGTTTACCTGCAACGTTTTATGTTTTAACAAGGGTATTTTCTATGGCAAACGATAACAGCCGCAAATTCAAACAGAATCAAAAGATTATTTGCATACAGTCCTAAATTGTAGAGTTCTCAAGACCTATTGTTTTTGGTGAAGATCAGTTAAGGGGAAGGGGTAGTTTACCGGCAACGTTTTTTTATGAAGTGTAATTTTTATGGCAAACGATAACAGCCGCAAATTCAAACAGAATCAAATAATGTTTTGCATATGTCCCTGAATTGTTGAGGTCTCAAGGACTTTCGATTTTGGTGAAGATCGGTTAAGGGGAAGGGGTAGTTTACCAGCAACGTTTTACGTTTTAACAACAGTAAAGTACTTGAAAATTCATTTAAACTTTTTGAAACAATGGTATTTGTTAAAAATAAAATAATTTAGTTGCCAGGCAATAAAATTATAATTTTTTCATTTTAATGTAAATCATGTATGAGTTAATAGTATAATGGATTAATTTACACTCAAAATGTACAAACAGAAAATTTTGTTACAAACATCAATATCGTTCGTGGCAGGCAAGCATATCTCAGTTATGTAATGTTGACGTTTCCATTTTATTATTATGACTACCGCAATAAAAAGGCAGGGAAGACACACACACACACACACACACACACACACACACACACACACACACACACACACACACACACACACACACACACACACACACACACACACACAAAATTCGCGTTATTTCTGGCCTCACTCATGTTTATTTTCTTACATTTGCACGCTTTTTAAATGGTAAGTGCCGAAACCCATACCAACATAACGCGTGCAAGTCGAAAAAGTGTCCAGCGTGGATAGCGATTTGCTTCCTGTGGATCGCTGGGCAGTGTAACTGCACGTGTTTACAGAGGAACGATTCATATACAGACTTTTCGTCTTTAGCGAATGAACCCTCTGCAAGATGCTGAGGGTCCATGAGTGACTTCGGAGCGCTCCTTCTTTTTCGCGTGTTTGTTCTGTGAAACATACACTGTAGATTCGCAGCTTTACTCTAAGCAACGCTCAATAGGAAATGTTGAAAATGTTTGTCCACGGTGTACCCTCATACACACTAAACCTGCTCTGATGTTTTAATTACGGACATCATAATATTAAAACTTTGGAAACTTGAGCACTACTTAATGGAGATCAATCATTAACTTATACAAGCCATTAATTTTATGCATATTTTTTATATATATGTGTACAACGTTATCGGCAACAAAGAAGTAGTTTTTGTTAAAATTCCTTCCCGGGATATTTGGCCGTAGTCCAAGGTTTTCTACAAAACCAGACGTTTCGGCTATGCCATCGACTTCCATCATCAGTGAAAATCGAGTGCGATAACGTGAGGTGGTATACGTTAGTGACCACAGTACTGTGGTTAAGGCTGAAGCAGTAAGTAGAAAGAAGTAGTTTCTATGTTAATATTTCATTTCGAAAATGATTGTAAATATACATCTTAGAATATGGAAGTCATGTATGGTTCTCCATACCGATATTTTTTCTATGGCAAACGATAATAGCCGCAACTTTAAACAAAATTTAATAATGTTTCTCAAACAACCCTGAATTGTAAAGGGCTGAAGGCCTATTGATTGTGGTGAAGATCGGTTAAGGGAAAGGGGTAGTTTACCTGCAACGTTTTATGTTTTAACAAGGGTAATGTTTTCTATGACGAACGATAACTGCCGTAAATGCAAACAGAATCAAATACTCTTTTGTACACCTTCCTAAATTATAGAGTACTCAAGGTTTGTTGATTTTGGTGAAGATCGGTAAAGAGAAAAGGGTATTGATTTTGATAAATAAAAGGGTAATTTTATTTATATGACGAATCATAACTGCCGCATATTCAAAGAGAATCAAATAATTTTTGTATACGTTTCTGAAGTTTAAAGTATTCAAGGTATTTGATTTTGGTGAAGATCGGTTAAAGGAAAGGGGTAGTTTACCTGCAACGTTTTATGTTGTAACAAGGGTAATGTTTTCTATGACGGCCTATTGATTTTGATGAAGATCGATTAAGGTAAAGGGGTAGTTTACCTGCCACCTTTAATGTTTTAACTAGAGTAATTGTTTCTATGACGAACGATAACTGCCGCACATTCAAACAGAATCAAATAATGTTTGCATACATCCCTGAATTGTAGAGGACTCAAGACCTGTTGATTTTGGTGAAGATCAGTTAAGAGAAAGGGGTAGTTTACCTGCAACGTTTTATGTGATAACGAGGTTAATTTTTTATATGACGAACGATAACTGCCGTAAATTGAAATAGAATCAAATAATTTTTTATATATGTGCCTGTGTTGTAGAAAACTCAAGGCCTATTGATTTTGGTGAAGATTGGTTACGGAGAAAGGGCAGTTTACCTGAAACATTTTTTGTTGTAACAAGAGTAAAGTACTTAATTTTGATAAATAAAGTATCCTGATAAGAAGATCTTAATAATCCAATGTAGAAACGTAGATGCAATATCTATAAATGAAAAGGCTAGTTGAACGGGCTGGGGATAATTTTTATATGTGTACTACGTTATCGGCAACAAAGTAGTAGTTTGTTGTTAAAATTCCTTCCCGGGCTGTTTGGCCGTAGTCCAATGTTTTCTGCAAAACCAGACGTTTCGGCAGTGCCGTCGACTGCCATTATCAGTGAAAATCGAGTGCGATACGATAGTGACCACAGTAGGCCTACTGTGGTTAAGGCTGAAGCAATAAGTGGAAAGAAGTAGTTTCTATGAAAACAATTCATTTCGTTAATGATTTTAAATATAAATCTTAGAACATGGAAGTCATGTATAGTTCTCCATACCGATATTTTTGTATGTAATAAGTGTTTATCGTAAGAACTCAAATAAAACAGCAAAACGTCCCAAATAAAACAATAACCTTTCCACTTTAAAAATTTTGTACACATTAGCTCATTTACTGTATTTCATAATATATTTATTTCACTGACGTCCATGGGAATTAAGTTATACCTACTCCCTTAACATTTACTAATAGTGATCTAAGTCGTAATATAATGGTAACGTCCCATTTCAGAAAAGTTCTATACACTGAGAGGTATTTACATCCTACAGTGATGTTATTACTTTATATACTTCCTACTTATCATTCCACTACGCGGAGGAACACATTTCTCCCCGTCTGGCATTTCGCCACACAACAGCAAACAACTCGCCTAGAATTTGCTATCACATTCATGATCTTTATGTGTTTTGTCATGGCAGTGTTAAAAATCGAATGAGGATTAATGTTTAGAAGTCGGCGTGGGCAGTGGGCGGAATCTCCTACTCTGCAGTAGCCTTCACGTGGGTGTGGCGGGAAGTACTGCCCTCCCAGTCTCTGTCTAGGAAGTAACGAATCTCACACAATAGATCTGCCGGAGCTGTACTGAACCGTAGCGTTACGAGTTGAATCCCTCGCAGGTGACGAGGATGGTAAACGCAAGATGAGCGTAAATGGATGGTAAGATGGTAAATAATGAGCGTAAACGCAATATTTGCTTAAAAACTACCACTTCTCACATCAGAAAACATATAGCATACCAAAACACATGTACCAGGAGCAACACAACTTCATAACAAGAGTTATGCTACCATTTGTTTTTAACAGGGCGAAGAAAGTAGCCGATTTTATGTTCGCGCCAAACTGCCACGAAAGTGAGAACATAAAGTGTCGTGTTTACGACTGCGTTCCTAAAGTTGTCACTTCAACCTGGTGTCCCCGTTAACCCAGCAACTCAGAAAGGACAACTATCCAGTAATAAAAAAATGTTACAGTCTATGTAACAAACACTGCTGTCGCTTTAGACTATATGCTTTCAATAAATCAGTCGCCTACGAATCTGTCATTAACTTTTTCATATTGTACTAGTGTTACGTAAACAAGTTTTAAAAGTGAATAACAATAATGAAGATATTTCAGAAAAAAGGTTTAGTCTATGAGAGCATAAAGTGGTATCACTTGATGCTGTTGCCGCAATATTTTAGTCTTAACTTTTTTTAACACTTTAGTGGCCATATATGATAATATTAAAAAAGAAACTATTTATTTTTCAAGTCGTGTTTATTTATAGACACTGAAAGCATTTTTATATACAGGGATTTGTAACAATTTAACATTTAAGCCTTTTTAATGAGGTGTTACACACTTATATGTTACACTGGGCGTTATAGGAAACATCAGAGAACAAAATGTGTAAAAATATGTTTCGCATTTAACAGACATACAGAATAACATTAGTTATAAATAAAAAAGTTTATAGATTTCATGTATGGAATCTTCTGAAGCAGTATCTGTCCTTAAAACATAAATACACCTCGCACTTTTCACACCAAACACATGAGTTCATTTTATGCATATTTTATAATGGTCACGCGATTCCTTCTATATTGGCCAGTGCTCTGTCTTATCCTATTGACAGCCCAAAACAAGAACAATGGTAGTTGCTGCTCTTCTCTTTTGTTTTGGCATGACATGTTCACTTGGTTTTTTCTTTTTTTTTTTATTTGACTAGAGCAGCAAGAATCAGTCCTGCAGCAAAGTCAGCTTGAAACTTTCCCTGTGGAATATAATTTTCACTTAACACTGTACATTCGTTCCGGTATTTCAGCCAACTATTAATTACAGCAAGTGTTATGAGGTGCCAAAGTATTTTGACATACCAGCGACAAGATCTGAAGTTATACTACTAGGGGGAACACAACCTATCATAAATTTATCTGGATTATGGAAGGTAGCGGTAGGTTATCTGCATGTGTTCATTCTTTCCCTTACCACACCGACGATCTTCAAAAAAGGAGGACAACAGTGTAACTGTTTTGTTGTCATACCATAACAACACTAAAGCGATCTGTAGTATCTACCAACGAAGCTGGTATCTACCAACCAACCCTCCACATTTCTCCTTCAATTCTTTTCTTCAGGGAAGGGACAGACGTTAACTCGGATATTTCCCATGAAGTAGATGTTTCTCTTCAGCAATGATTGCACAAGAATATCTGTAGTAAAATAAATTGTCAGCTAACGCCTTGAAATCATGCCATTCAAGCGAGGAATTTATAGATCCATTACCGCTTCATATCCTACACCTCATCCCTGTTCACGTTGCTATTATCAGACGCTTTTGCTCCTTGATAAATGTCAAAGTCTTTCAGGAATCCAGATGCTCCAGCTCTATCCCACATTCTAAACCCTCAAAGAGTGGGCTTATTATACAAATACTGGTGTAGATGACTCCTGCCTTTGAAAGCTACAATTAATGCTGTGATTTTCTTCCCGTGTTTGCGATAGGCAGACGTTTTTGAAACCAGGCTCTTAGTTTCCATAGCTTATTACTTTTTTCTTTGTTGGTTACTGTTTGATTAATTTTTTATGTAAAGACTACCTAGGGGCTTTTCAAATCTGTTACATGACATAACATTAGAAATCATCAGTAATCAGTAAGTCATATGCGATTACCAACAGTAAATGAAATAAATAATAAAAATAAATAAATATGAATTAATAAACATGATTCAGATTGCATATGTTGTATCGTAGTTAGAAATAGGGAGCGCAGAATTCATGCATGGACACGCACTCCCGACGCACCTGTCGCTAGCGTTGTGTACACGCGTATTTTGTTTGTGTGTGTGAAGCCTGTCCGTTCCTGAAATGTAACCAACAAGAATAAGTAGAATTCAAGTAGAATAGTTTTATATTTTATTTTAATTATAAGGAAAATATGTACGATAGGGTAAAACAAAAGACACCAAAGTGTATACAAGTTAAAGGTGAACAAAGGGTTAAAAACCGTGCCAATGTGACGAAAAGTGCAATTACTATACGAAAAAAGTGAATAGTTTTCTTGTAATTACAATAAAGAAGTGTAATTTACGTATAGTAAACATATAAAAATTAGTGATCGATTGAGCATCGAGTGATGTGAAACAAACTTCGTAATTTGCGAAGATAGGCGGAAATAGTGAATTGAACCAGAGTGGGGGAAGCGACGCTTCGACAAAATCTGACAAGTTAAAAATTGTTCAGACATGAGTTTTTGCACGACCTGACTATAAATACCAGGCCGCGCTAATAAAGTTTCTTCTTCTCGATTCAACCGTTGCCGTAGGAGGCTATGTCAGTCGACGACGCTATTTTAAATTTATAGTAAGAGGCACAGGACAAACTGAAGTCCAACTAAAGCAGCAGAGCACATACGAGGAGGTCTATGGACACATCCGCAGCATATGATGTGAGGCGTGACGACTAGTAAACCGTACATGCAGTAGAATCCGACCAGAGGACCAAGAGGACACGGAGGACACAGACTCAGGACCAAAGGAGAACGTACGGATGATTAACCACGTCAAACGAGGTGATGAAAAACCAATGTAATTACAGACAAATGAAAGACACTAATTAAAGTTAGAATGCAAGACATTCAACCTGTATTAAAATAACTAATTGTACATAAATGTAAAATCAGAGTAAAAGTTAGAATAATATCTCTTGTATAAAATTTAGTAATTGAGAGTAACATAAATGATAAGAGAAATATTTGATTTTTTGAGTTAACGTAATTAGTAGTCTTAGTTGATAAAGGAGACTGCATATGCAGTAGAAAGTTTTAAAACCAATTAATATTAAAGAAATTGGAATACAAGTAAATTCATTATTAAAGTAAATTAAACAGAAATTGCAAAAACATGATCACACAATGAGTAAGCCGAGAGCAAAATGAATATTCAATTAATTAAAATTAGATAATAAGATTTATGTATAACCTGTGTATGTAAATTGTTAGCTATAAGTTGTGTACGAAGGAGTCGAACAGTCGATATAATAATGAGTAGTATTATCTATATGCGAAATGAAAAATTTTGTTTAATAAAAAAATAAATAATGGAACAATTTCAAACTTAAATAACGTATCATCTTCTTATTACGATTACACCCATGAATTCAATACATTATATAATTTGTTATGTTATATAAATTGACCCTGAACTTGGGGCTACACAAATTAAATTATATATCAATGTTTGGGTTGTTATAATATATATATATATATATATATATATTTTTTTTGTAATAAAACAAAATAATCTGTTTGTATGTAAGAATGTGTAGTAATGTTCCACCTTGGAAACGCCAAATTTGTAACGTTCCTGGTCTTCGTTAAGCCCTCACTGGTGGGCGAGCCAATTTTGTAATAAAACAAAATAATCTGTGTGAATGCGGTTAAAAATTTTGAAAATAAAAAAAAATTTTAATTCAAAAAAAATTTCTGAAAAAATATTTTTTATGTAAATTTTAATACTAATATTTAGGAAACAATCGTGTTTATTGTTTGTAATTAGAAATGAAGTGGTATTATGTTTATTTTTGTAATAGTGTCACTTTCAGTAAAATTGTTAAAGGACAATCTGGTTAACTCCAAATCTAGTCGAAAGACGGCTCTCCTCTTCTTCTTCTTCTTCTTCTTCTTCTTCTTCTTCTTCTTCTTCTTCTTCTTGAAGCATTCGTTGTTTCGTATATACCGCCTTTCGGTTAATTGGTATTCTTGAATAATTTATTTGTTAAGCTTTTTTAAAGAAAACCCAAATCCAAATTACAAAACAGAACGTTTATTAATAAAATAGTTAATTTGTTCGATAAGAATCGATGTTACAAAGTAGTATCGACTCACTCAGGGCCGGTCGATATAAAAAGTTACATTAGTCGTATATAAAATATGGTTCTTTAAACGGTTATTTAAGATATAGCCAGAGAAGTGTATGGGCAGGAAAGTATAACACTTACAATTATAAAATGCCTTAATATTAAACAATACAATGTTATAATTAAAAATAATAAAAGTTTACATATGATATTTATTCAAACCAACAGCAGCAGAAAGTCGTTCTCTACAGCTGCAGTAAGGTGACGACGATTCCCAAAATGGCCGACTGGCGCATGCGTAGTGGAACGTATAACCTGGACGAAAGTTTTATTTAAATAAAGATGTCCTTTCTCAGTGAAAATGGTCTCAGCAATTGTATATGATTGTTCTGGATGTATTTGAGTGTTACTGGTGTATGGTGGAATAGTTCACTTGGTGTAAAATGTTGTTATTGTATATATCTCACTTGGTCTATGTGCGTCGGGTTTAACCTTGATTGTTCGTCAGTAAATTGTGTGATATTGGTGTTATTTCGATTAATTAGTCTTATGTGGTTCAGTTTATTGGTGTTACACTGTTCATATTTTAACTTCACCGGTTCACAATAAAAAAATAACTCAAAATAAGTTTTTATAAAAATTTTCACCGAACTCGGTTTATAATGTTAGTCGCCATTATAGGTTACTTCGAGCAAATAATCACGTTAAGTACACTCGTCAACGTATAATAATGAACTGTTCTCATTTCCTTCGTCTCCTGAAAATCTTAGCCAATTTAATATATCTTATACATTGTTTCAAATTATCTTAGCTTCCGATACATTTTATTTTGATACATTATTCTCAGAAAATAATTTCGTTATTAATTAACTGTACGAAATACTAAATACATATTCGGTTTCTTTATTCTGTTCTGCTTATTTTGATAATAATTAACATAGTGTTACAAAGTTTTCATTAAAAAATTATATTTCTTACATTTCTGGAAGGTAGGCCTAATTTTATATGTCCTGTTGTCTAAGCAAATAATAGCCATTTTCCCTGATATAATTATTATTCTATTAAATCTGAAATTGATATAATTGTCTATTCTTACTTAATTTCTTGCAATTTAGTTTATTAATGATTGTTTTTAAATACAATTCATTTGTCTATGACTCCTCCTCTGATAATGTCAGTTAGTACATTCCATTTTTATTTATAATTTTATTAGATAAATAAGTAATTTTACTTATCTGTTGACCATATCTTTATAAAGTATTATTTACATGGTATTACTGTATGTTGGGTTTATCTTGCATGAATATTGTCAGTTTAACTGGTTTATATGAATAGATTTGTTAATTATTTCTGCAGTTTAAATTCATTATATGGCCTAGATGTGATGTGTTGTTATTTGCAAAATTTTTACTAATGTAGTTAGTTTGTACCCTTCTCTAACTTTCTATCCTTATATACCTTATTAACAATTAGTTCTTTGACTAGTATAACAGTGATTATTGATTGTACAATTAAAATATAACACATATCTCTATCAAAACTGGTACCTTGAATAATACCTTTTATGTGTACTGATTATACCTAGTAACATAATTAAAAACATTTTATAACATGAGGAATGATATCTACCTTTAGATATGGCATTCCTAATTTAAATTAACAACAAAATAACATTTTATAACAATAATATCGCTTACTAATAAATCTTATTTGTCTAGTTAATATATGGAACAGGAACATAACATATTGGTTCCATATAATGGTTAACACCTTCTTAAAACTATTTATTGACAGTCTGCTCTGTATTTCCCAATTTTAAGTATTTATTCCCCATCTTTAAGTATAACACTAGCTATCTGTTTATTATTTCATTCTATGGAATGTTCTTATAAATTCAGTAGCATTTCATTAGCAATATTATTACTTCATATCAAATATGATGCTGTTCAAAAAACACTTAAAGTTTATTCATTTGTACGGCAACTCCTTTACCTTTTCAAAGTTTATTGGCTATAATTCAATAACTTACACTTGTCCATGGTTATTTACTAATATTATTACTAGTCCTTTTCTAGCTTTACAACATGAAATATTTAACCATGGGGGTACTGTGAAGATTTGTTCATATAAACTACACAATAACTTTTTTGGGTGCACTGTTACTTAATACTATTAACACTTTTGGTTTTTTGTCAGTTTTACATTGTGATATGGTTTTTTGGGGTGTTATACTTTCTCTTTGGACATTCGTTTATTTTTGGGGTTTTTGGGTTCTCTCCCCATGGGGTTTCTATTTGGTATTGGTCGTCTCACTTCCTTTTTTCTAGTGGATCTTCTCAGGTTTCTTATTCTTCAGTATCTTTGGTCATTCTATAATTCTTCTTTCTTCGTTCTTCAGTATTTTTGTTCATTCTATATTTCTTCTTTCTTCTTTCTTCTTTCTTCAGTATTTTTGTTCATTCTATATTTCTTCTTTCTTCTTTCTTCAGTATTTTTGTTCATTTTATATTTCTTCTTTCTTCATTCTTCAGTATTTTTGTTCATTCAATATTTCTTCTTTCTTCTTTCTTCAGTATTTTTGTTCATTCTATATTTCTTCTTTCTTCATTCTTCAGTACCATTTCGCTGTGTATGCTTTTGTTTCTTCTGGTCTGGTTTCTTTGTCGGGGTATCTTAATTGCCTGCTTCTATCCTACCTGGGTAATTTTGTTATTCACATTTTAGTTTCTAGGTTTTTAAATTTGTAGTATATATATTATTTGCAGATTTTTTCCTTATGTTTACTTTTCTTGTGATTATATTAATTAATAGTGCCTTTTAATTGATTCTCATCTGGATATTCCATATATTTGAGCTTTATTAATGATCATTGAGTAATTTATTTATGTGGATTATCTGTCATGCTACAATATATATATATATATATATATATATATATATAAGCTTCTATTATTTCAGTTAGTTATTATTTAGTTATTGAGACCTTGATTGTTACATTATATTTATTACAATTTAATGCTTTTATACAGCTTGCGTGGCATGATTTTCCTCCAGGCAACCAGCACACTTGAAACTCACAAAACCGACTCCAGGAAGAAGCAGTTACAACAATGACCAACAAATTATTACCTTATTACCTCGTGTGTCATGTCTCATCATAACCCTCCTTCTGAACACTATCTCGCTGTAATGTAAATCCAGTAGTCTCGTTTCTCGAGTGAATTTCTATCTTACTAAGGTTTCATTCATTAAATTTGTTAATTTCATATTCAAATTTAAGTTTCATCTGGAATCAGTTGAACTAGTGACGATGGTAAGTTTGGATTGTAAAAACGGCAGATTTTAGCTTCTCCACGAAAGTCATGGCCAGTGGCGTAGCCTTGCTGCCAATGCGTCGACTCTTCTAGCCGGAGACGACAAAATGAATGAACACGTTAAAAAGTAGACCACATTACTGAAAATGACTTCGGTGAGAGTGGTCCAAATGGCTGGGTTTTCAACATGATTATACAATCCACCAGTCCGATATGTTTGACAATTTCCAATTTTTAGTAAAAAATAACCATTAATTAAGGGCGTTTGATACCTTAAAGTAGACTATGTAGGAATTTTCTGTAGTCTAAAGACATGTAGCAAGCCGAGTTTATAAAGTTTTTACTATTCTAGTATTTCGGTTACAAAAGTAATAAGATCCAAAAGCTCTAGAGCCGGTTTTGTTCAACGTCTTTAATGGCATAAACGTCATGAACCAATGTATGTTAAGTTATTTTTTTAGTAGTAAGTACTTAAGAGTATTTGGTTCTCATGGTCACTTTGTAAACAACAAAAGCCATCAAAAGCTAGTTTGTTTTACGTTGACATTAACTAACGAACTTGCCCACAGATACAGGTGTAAGACTTTAATTACACACACATAGTAAACTTTGTTATCGTTGGCGTCTAACAGTGACAGCGTAGCTAGTTAGGTAGTTAACAGTGCCTCCTCCTTTGTTAGGTATAATTGCAAATGAACCTAGTTTACGCGACAAAGAACCGGACGCTTTGTTCAGCGCCGTGTCGCTTGTGTCTGCAGCTGTAAACTACGGATTACTTTTACTTCTGTCAAACAGCGTATTGGCTTGATTTGTACCCCGAGTATACCTTGTAGTTATAGTTTCATAGAGACAGGCATGTGGATACGAGACTCTAATGGGGACAAGTATTAAATTATCGATCAAACAGATTGTAAATATTTCTGAGAATGAGCAATAAAAATATAAACTTTAACTTCAACATTCACAACCATTACGTTGTTGTTTCTTTCTTCTTCTTCTTCTTCTTCTTCTTCTTCTTCTTCTTCTTCTTCTTCTTCTTCATTCGAGGATTAGACGTATTTACTTATTCCCACCTAAAAATCTGGGAAACGGGCGTTATCGGTAACTTAATTTTTAGTATTAACTTATCGGTAGCCATTGCCGTACGTTAGATTAGGTTAGACTAGGTTTTTTACATTTAAGGCAAATAATTTGTGTAGTTACTAACCCTCACGTAATTCTCAGATAATCTATGAGTGGATTAATAAAATTAAGTTTAACTTATAAGCACACTTAGCTACTAATGCAAATTTATCGTGTAGTTAAATTGTTGTTATTGATCATTAACTAGGTCTGTCTGTCGTAAAACAAACAGACTATCAATGTTTGTTTTACGTATCAATTCAAAATTTTCATGTTCTTTGACATTGGTATGCAAAAATCTGTCTCTTATCATCAGTTTTGTATACATCCCCGTGGTCTGACTTCTGAGAATAAGATCGGCGATGCGCAAAAATTGAAGATTTGGAAAACAGCCTTCTCTTACATTTTCGTTGATTCCGAAGAAAGATTATTTCCGCTCCCGACTTCTCTTAACATTATGTCGTCATCCAAGTGTGAACGCAAATGGTGACTTGTTGCAGCCGTTAATTTATAAGACTCGAAAGCGCTTATTTTTAAGAAATCTTTGTTTGCAGGGTATGAAATTGCTTCATGACTAACGGAAATTTTTGACTGACGTTGCTCCATGAAACAGAATTGCGATTTTTATTGCATCTATGTTAATGTTCTTCTGTATATATGTTTATATCTGTTAGAATATGCAAAAAAATATCTACTGCATTGCCTAATAAATGAAAATACTTTTTTATACGAACATAGATATTTTGAATATTATCATAAACAGTCAGAATATGCGGATTATTACTAGCATTTCTCCGTCCGATTAAGTAAACAATCTTCTTCTTTATGTCTTCGTATTCGATTAGTCATTATTACATTACACAGAGCGCGCTAAAAGTCGCTTGACACTAGATGTTATCGAAAAATGTACTTTCGCCGTGCGACATATGGCCCATCCTATATTATATACTCTCACACTCTTGATCCGAATTATACGAAACGTATATTATCCTTACGAATGCTTGCGAAAATAGTCGGATGAGTACAAGGAATATAATTTATCGGATACGAAAATTTTTGTGCAGGTCCTGATAGGATACGAACGGGCGGGAAACTAAAACAATTGGATTAATTTTGTATGTCAAGCGACAAATTTATTTTACCAGTCAACACTGTAATGGCTTTACGAAAGCAATTATAGAAGGGTAGTGGGTGCCATTATCCTGGAATCTACATTGTTTTATTTCGTATATAGTTTGAAACACGTGCCATTTAAGTCGAATTTTAATAATTCGATTTTATCATCTTACTTCATGTCGTTAGATGGGACGTATGACCATAAATCACGAGAGAAAAGTCTATGAGCCTCAGATTAAACCCTATTCTGGTGTACAATATTCCACTATTACTGCCGTCAGAGATGAACTGATTGGCTTATCTTTAGAATTTACAATTACCAATATCAAAATGTTTTAAAAAATTTGAATGTGTGCTTAAAAATAAAACCCACCAAAAATAGTGGGATGTAGTACGTTAGGACCACGCTAGTGTTGACTTTTTTGACTGAAGATGGCTGTCAGTGGTAGTCCCGAAACTTATGGTTTTGTCAGAAACTTTAAACCACGGCCAAACAGCCCGGGAGTTAATTTTAGTCAAAATGAGACCGGCCGTGTAAGCCTTTGTACAACTTTATAATTTGCAACAGTTTATAACAGTTGTCATTTTAAAATACGGTTTATCAACTTTGCGTAACTGTTAGTTTTGTGATTTTTATGTGGAATCTGTCAGCTGTTTGCACTGAATGATGACCAATATAATTCATATACGTATATATAGCTTAAATATTTACTTTTATAATGATTAGTATTAAAACGATTGCAATATATAAGTACTTATATGAAGATGTAAATAAAATTTGAATAACATTTACATTTTATTGAAACCCACCTTGGGAAAATATGCAAGAATACATATATTTCTTCATGCATGTTCACCCAGAGCAGTGTTTTGTAAATAATTAGTATAAAGAGAGTAGGATAAATAGTTTTACAATTTAGTGCGTGAAAGTACAGTCGTGGACATGTGGGAGCCTGTAGAAAGTGTACACCTGCCTGACGGAATTGTTACAGTGAAGACGTATGTGTATGTGTGCGCGCGCGCGCGCGCCAGTGGCGACATGCATTGTACTGGGGGAGATGTCTTTATGTACTTATGAATTGCTGGTTTGTGTTATTAAATCAGGTATTGACATGATTAAGATGATAAATAAATATTTTTGTTTACCTGTTACAAACGACATGTCACAATTCTAAAAACTCCATTAGAATAAGGACATTTAAACGCGTATGGTGATGCAAAATTATTGCAGAAAAGTACAAATTAAAGGCGTCATACAAATTAAAGTTAATTACTACTACAATTACCTAGTAATTAACGAGTGTGTTACATGTAAATGACGAGTGAACAGTTACTAAAACAATGCAACTACTCCCCTGAAGATCAAGTTTTTAGTTATTGCGAAAACAGACTAAAAAGTGATCAATCAAAAAGGGACGCTACACACGAATTAACAAACTTGTACATGTCAGAAACAATTTCTGACATGTCAGATTGCTGTCTATTATAAATACCTCCGGGTAGAGATGGAACCTAATATCGCACAGACAGAAGCTAAGAGTCTCCGTATAAATTTTATGAAAAATACAAAGGTTAAAAATTATTTGAGTAACGGAAACTCTACTGTGTGACGCCCATATTTATATATTAGTGAATCGTGGTCAATTTTAGAGTAATTGTTAATATATTAACGACAATATTAATTAAAATAATATTAAGGTGGAAGATTCAAAGGATTTATAAAATAATAAATCAAGCAACAATTAAGTATGCAAAAGTATGAAAGGTAAGCCTGAAAAATGTCAAAAAAGGCAAAAAGAAAATGTCAAAAACCGTTTACGCACTGTTGCTACATCACTAGAATACATTACTACCCCTTTAGAAAAAAATAGATGAAAAAATCCTTGTGGATATTAGAGAGAGGCAATATTAGAAGAAAGAGGCCAGTAAAAACGTTATATCTTCATTTACATCGTTATAGTACACAACAGGTTTGTACAGCGTTTCATAGTGTAAACATCACCTGCAACAAGCCTGACGAGAAGATTAGAATCATGTGTGTGGCAGAGAGAAATGTAGTGTGTGAGTGAGACGGCCAACTGTTACCGTATTGTCACAACTTTCTCTTCTCTAGACACTTTAAGCTATAGGCTACTTGTAAATGGGGGCAATTATTTGATGGGTTCGACGTAGTACACCGCTCTAGAAAGGCCGTCGCCCTCCTACACTGTTGAAGGTGGTCAACACACTGTTCAACAAAACACGTGACCACTTCAGCGGTCGGAAAATTTTAATACTATTGGCAACATTTTGATTTTAGAATCTTGATTATAAAAGTACTTTGGTAAACCAGTATTGCGTCGCTGGAATTTTAAAACAACAAAAGACTGGTTTGTATTGCATTTTGATTAAACGATTCGTGCATTTTACACAGTACAATCATTTTCGATGTACATAGACGTCAACACCAGACGTAAACAAATAATTATTTAAAGTGAATATTGAAATCTGTGAGGATGACGACGACATTTGAGATGGAAAACACAGCAGTAAACTAAGAAATGTGGAACAGTTTTAGAGATCAAAAAAACATATTTATTCCGTAGGCTGTCACGGCCGGAGTCGATGCTATTAAATCGATAAATACCGGACTGTTGGCCGTGGTCGAGTTTATATTTTGATTTTTTCTAGACGTTCCGGGCCCATCTCCGGAGACCATATTCAGTAGGCTCGCGTTCTTCAAATAGGTGGTAAGTCGAACGCACAGTTCCAATAGATGGAACAACTTACCATCTATTTGAACGCGAGCCTACTGAATATGGTCTCCGGAGGTGTGGCGGAAATGTCTACAAACAATCAAAATGTAAGCAGTCGCCCATGGCCTAACAATCCGGTATTTGTCGATTTTACAACATATTTGTATCGTTAATATTGTTTTGAAACGTTGACTGCTAGATTATAATTTTTTTTTAATTTTATTTTAAAATATTTTTATGAAGAGTAAATGATCTAACTACACTGATGTGTATTACAGACATCGAGTAACAGTAATATGTAGACACATGTAATACGTACAGTATTGAGTAGCGTGGAGACGTTCCCCACGCCACGTTCAAACACGTCTGCTCCCGCTTGTGATATTTTACACTTTCCACCCGACGACGACGGGTTCACGAGAAGCAGAGTAGCAACGATTTTTCCACGGGGAGATTTATCCAAACAGTTCGCAGACAATCACAGACTCCCATGGCAGTACGTTTGAGATTTAGACGTTTAGTATAAAGATTTACCAAATTTTACCTGTAAGCCTACCCAAATTGTTGGATGTAACCTCCATAATCCTTTTGGGTACGTGACTATTTAAAAGCCTTTTACAACAATCTTAAACGTTAGGAACATTAAGTATTAAGGAACTCTTAATAGATACTTCTACTGTGACGGTTCTACTGTGAACGATTGTGGTCTACATTACTTTAACAAACAACGTACAAGACAGGTAGGCCTATCACTTTGGTAACTAAGTTGTTGACTTTATTCCTACGAGAAGATATGGATCATTAATTATTGTGCCTTTAATCCAAAGAAGTAGCAGTCGTGGCGTAGTGGCTAGCGTGTGGCGCTGCTACGCTGTCGGCGCGAGTTCGATTCGCGCCGGGGCCATCCGTTTTAGATACGACCGTTCCCCCTCGCAAGGTGATGGCAAACCAGCGAGAGGTATCCTGCCTAGTATAAACCCTCCCCAACTATGCCGTTCGGATCCGGCGTTAAACTGTGGTCCCATATACCTGTGAGACACTCCATAACACTCGCACCACGGGTATATGCGGGGAGGGTACAAACCAGTCGAAAGACTGAAGGACCCAATAATAATAATAATCCAAGGAATATATTATCATTTCACAAAACTTTTTTTTTACCACTGGTAAAAATTATATAAATAATAGACACAGTATTATATGATTATATAAGATAACGTAATCAAAGCTGCAAGCAGAAATGATGTGATTTGTAAAAAACTATAATAATTTTCGTAGTACAAAAAGATAGAAAATGCATGTAATTGACATGGATACAAAGTAGTTTTGTTTTATTGTTGCAAGTACTATACTATATACTATATACAAATTCTTTGTTTGATTTTGTATCCGATTAATGCAACATTTATCCGAAATGTGTTAAATACTGTTGGAATTCACACACACGCATACACCCTGAAACTCGTATTAGTACTCGAATAGAAAGATCCTAGTTTGAAAGTTCCTTTGTTTGAAAGTTATCACGTCTGAAAACCTGTAGGGCAAAGTCAGTTCTACTGCTCTTAACGCGTATACCGTTATCTTCCGAAAATTACAAAACTTAATGTAACAAATTTAATGTAGTTTATTATTTGTGACTACTAGTCGCATTCAAGCAGCTCAGGTAAAAGGAGTTTTATTAGTAAAATTGCAGGTAAAATATTTCACTGGCAAGGCTAGTTACACTATAAACGGATAGCAACAATTTTCAATTAAGAAATCGCGTATTGTGATTTTATCACTATGTAAATCATAACTGGACTTTCGTCATACGTTTCTCTATCGCACATTTGGAGGTCGCTTAACGGAGAGATATAGCTCGTACATGTTCATATATGTGTATGTATTTTTATATAATTGTTATATAAAATTATCGTGCTAGTGTTTCATTCATTTCTTATGCACAATTAATTATTTATTGTATGTATTGTTTATTTAATACTAATTGCTATTTTTGTTGTATTTACAAAATTGTCTTCCTTGCACTACTGCTGGGTTTAATGTGTCTCCCAGAATTAGTGAGAATTTTGCTCATTCCTTTTTATGATTCTATCAAAATGGCAATGTCGTCTGCAAATCCTACAGAATGTACTTCTTCCCCACTAATTTTGATCCTTGATGGTTTTCTTCATGACAGCGATACATTCCTCCATGAGGATGACCAAGAGACTTTTTTTAACAACTTCTTGCTCAGCAGAATGAACTACAGTTCTCACGTTGAATTGAAGAGTCTGGCTCAAGATAGGAACTACGACTTAGAATATGATGATGTTTTTTTGTACTACATCACAGAAGAAAGTGTGTACGTACAAGTGGAGTTTAGTATTTTTGATTTCGACCGATATCATTAATTAGGATTGTAAAGGCAATATTAATACTGCCTTTATTACTAATACAAGATTGTATATAACCTAATACTTAGCTATATCCTTCTGTTTAAACAATAAATGCAATAAGTATAAACTGCAGTAATATAGACACTAAACACTACACATCCAATGTATTAATTTTATGAATAGAATAACGCATACTATTACAAAAACTGTTTAATATATGACAAGGAATACGTATGATAGCAAGAGAGTAAAGGTGCATAGAGGTTTTAAAGGTAAAGATTACAAGAGGTAGAGTTTAAAGGTGTCAACGATATAAGGATTTGTGTTTTCAAACCCTCAGATTGACTTACCCCTTCGGAAACAATTCCTTGGGATCAAATCTTGAAGTAATAGTGTTAGGCTGAAGCGTTGTGCTGGCCACACTACTTCCCGACCTTTCTTATATACCGCACGGCTCAAGCTGACAGCTATCTGGCCTGACATTCCTAAGTAGAGCAACCACGGCGTGGGACGTAGGAATTATTATAATCAAATGTAGCTTGTCTTTTTATTCTGATAAACTGATACTATTGACAAAGACTTGTATCTACCAAAAAACTGTAACAGTTTTATTTGGAACTGAGGTGAAACCTACATCTGATATCCCACGTCACCGAAATATGACAGACAATCTTGTCTCTTTCATCTTTGTTTTACGGATACATTTTCTAATAAATGACTGTTAGTTCTGAATGTAAGCCTAAAACTCCTTAACGAATGAATTATCTACATCTTGTAACGTTTGTATATTGTATAAAAGCACCTTGTGTTTTTATATTTCCGGTAAAAAATGTCATATGTTTAGAAGTTTTTTTAAGTTTTTTAACTGCAGAACTAGTGTAAAGGTACAAAATCTTTATATTACCCTGTTCCTTTAACTATAAACCTGAGGAACAGGTTTTGTAGTTTGTAGTTATGTCATCTTCATTATGATCATAATACTTTACTCTGCCGTGTGGCTAATAACAGACACCGTGACCGTTTCTTCATCCATACCGTTCCTCTATTCCAGCCTTCAGCTTGCATCACTTTATACGACATCCCACGTTGTAAGTCACCAGGAAGTTCCAATTTTCTCCTGCCTTTATTCTTATCTCTTCCACTCTTTCCTCAAAAAAACATGTTGTCAATTTTCCCTCTGAATATGTCCAATCCAGATTTTTTTTACACTTTATAACTTGCAAAAGTGTCGTACCCTACTTTCTTGATTATTTTGAGCACCTGCCCATTGCATACTTGTCCACCAACCATATTCTATCCGAACGCCTTAAATCCAATTTCCGGTGCCTCAATACTGTCTCTATTTTTTCCACATTGTCCGTGTCTCTAACCCAAAAAAGAAAAACACTCCGTACGAAACACTTTAAAATTTTTTTCTTCAGGTCCTTTTCAATTCACTACACAGAATTCTGTCTTTTTTACTCGTTCCGGGATCGCAGAAAAAAAGGGGAGCTTGGAGATAGGATGTGGAGGAAGACATGAGAAGCAGGAGTTTACAGAAAATAGGCTAGGAAACAGAAATTTTAGCAGTTGAGTTGCGGAATGCGACGAATGTGTAGCCTCCCGCATTTATATATCTCCTCACTACAATCACTACTGTACAGTCATGTGGGTAGAGCATCTACTTCTAAAGTCAAGCGTCACGTAGATGAATCCAGAAAGCTGAGTAGGCGGCAGTCCTCTCGGTGACCGGGAAGCTCTTCTACACTCGATATAATTATGTTACATTATACTAATTCTGTATAATGTGGCCTGATGTACATTAGAAATTATTCTAAAACAGAGAGAAAAACATGTGATATTTAAAATGTGATGAAAAGTATCGGGAAGGTCTCTAACTGAAATCTACATCTGCTTCTGTATATTTGAACGAACTGCTTGTGTTAACGCATATCCGTACGGCAACGATGTAAGTCCGACTATAAAGACATTTGAAAATAAAGTTTAAATTAAACATCAAAATGTTTAATGACCTGTCTATATAAAAAACTGTCAACATTTTCTAATAGGTGTTTCGAAAGAGAAGACTATCTAGGTACTTTGAAATTTGGGTACATCACAAATATATACAAAACAGGTAACAAAAATGATTACAATAACTAGAGGGGTATTACTGTATTGACTCATGGAGCGGTTAGATGGTAAAATATTAAAAGAACTTGTTGAGGAAACTTTGTAAGACCAGGAGGAGCAAAAGGGCTCTCGGCAAAGCCGTTCTTATATTGACGGTATATTTTGTATCAGTCAGCTTATCGAAAAGCGTTTAGCACATAACCTTGATGCTCACCTGATAATTATTGACCTTCATGAAGCTCAATGTTCATGTCAAGCTCAATGCCATGAATTTATAATGTTCATTTGACGAAGCTCTAGAGTGCATTGAAATCAAATAGCGTACATGCGAATTATAAAAACGCCAGTCAAAACCTATTTAACGGCACGACAATTTACGCAATTACATAGCTTCTTCTGAAGCAAAACTATCAAAAGAATTTCCTGTAAAAAGGACTAAGACAAGGATGCTGCATTGCCTCCACTCTGTTTAATATTTCCATTATTGGAGCTCTAAAATTTTAGCGACAAAATCTCGCAATATAAGACTCTAATTGGAGAAGATGCTGGTATAATTAGCACTTCGCAGATGATCAAGTCATATGTGCACAAAATAAATAGGACGCACTTTCAATGCTTAGAAAATTTCAAGAGGAGTACAATAAATGGGACCTGCTAGTCAACCTAAATAAAATAGAATAAACTTTATTCTGGCAGAAAATCCAGAGACCTATATGTGGAAGGTGAAACAGCAGCTGCTACTCAAGGATACAAATATCTAGGATCAGTAATAACAGATGGCTGAAAGTGAAGAAGATATAGAAATGCGTCTAGGGCAAAGAAGAACATCTGTAAATAGATTACATACTGTTATTTCGGATCATGTAATTTTCACGAGAGTGAAAACATTAGTATATAAGAGCATAGTAGAAACAATAATAGTTTATGGATAAGAAGTGTGGAGTTTATCTAAATGAAACAGGGACAGCTTGACAGAGTTATACATGGAGTACTGGTGGAGAAGTTGTAATTTAACATCGATTAAACAAGGATGAAAACGATAAAATAAGAAGGAGAGCTGGAGTAAGGCGTACATATAACAGAATCGATATAGGTAAAACAATTGCAATGTTCGAACTAACGTGGCCCAAAAATATATAGGAATGGGCATCCACAACAAGAAGAAAAGGAATAGACGTAATCTGTCATCGATCAGGTACATAGAGGGGCCTCTAAATCGGAGATCGGAGGTTGTTAGGATAGATGACGGTGGATGCTGGCGTGCGGTGGGCGTCTGCAGGTGTAAAATAAACAGCAAAATATATATAGGCCTACATGTAAAAATTGAACTTCACAACTAGATTGTGTTATAACTCCGCTTGGAATTTTACCCAAAACAAGTTACGTCAACATACATTACATCACAAACTTATATGTATTCCGAAACGATTGTAAATTTATACGATTTTTTCAGGTATTTTATTAACACTTTTCTTCTTGTTTTCCTGTGACGTCATTTTCAAAGACGTGCAACAAGATAAGTCAATACGGTGACTGTTCTCTTCTCTGAATTATTTCCCCGCATATTTTGTTGTTACGCTCACTAAACGTGATGTGTGTTACACAATTTCGTACGAGTTGTAAAGCACAGTGACAACTTGCAGTAATCAAATGGGATGTTTCGCGTATATCACAAACAAGTAAAAGGCAGCGTTTGCCGTTAACTCGGTAGAGAGAAATCCACCCAGCTATTGTTGTCAAAGATTTGATTGACTGAAAGCTGCACACTATAGAGAGAATGCAGCTGCAGCTGCTTCTGTATTGCATAGCCTAAATTAATCATTACTTGTGGTTATAAAAAAATGACAACTGTTTTCCAGTTGTCTTTCCTGTAATCTCCTGCTTTGATTATATTCCAGTTTATCACTTTTCAATTCTTAGTCTTAACACATAAGGATATTTTGGATATAACGCAATATACTCATAACGAAAAGAGTACAGAGAAACAATCCAAAATATAGCACTTTGTCTCCCAAATCTTACCTACAACAGCAAATCTTGGGTGCCATTTGGCGGAAAATTTAAGATTCCAGTAGGACAGTAGAAACGGTAGTAGAAGGGAATGAAATATAAGAAGAAGAAGAGTAGACTCTTGTGCAAATTAATGAAATCAAATACATTTTCTTAAAAATTATTTTTATCATAAATAGATTAAACATAAGTATACTTACTTTTAATTTATCATTTAGTATGACTACATTTAACTGTAATTAACGTTTTAATCTTTGTGGCATAGAATGTAAGAATTATTTGCAATGTTTTCTTCACTTTTTCATCACGATACCACACATTTACTTAGGCAGAAATACAGTCCATCCTTGTGATTTTTTGTTTGTAGATTGACTACAGATTTTCTACAGAATTTAGGCCGGATGAATTTTCCGGCCAATCCGCTACAGTTAAACCAATTTATGCATAAAAGCATTTTACGTTTTCCAAAGTATGTCAAATCTTGTTGAAACAGCCTTCACGATATATTGAATGAAGGTTCCGCAACATTAGAATATTAGGGAATTTAATAATTCAATATATTTCTACTATTCATCATTCTTTCAATCGATATCTTTCCACTGTAGAATAGATATCGTCAAAACATTATTTTTGTTGATGTTTAACCGTTTGGCGAATATGGTTCGATGAAATGTTTTCGCCGGTACCTTTACGGACATGTTGCACTCTGATCCCCTAGACATAAAAATGGCTCTCATCAGAGAATAATACCTTTCTCCAGTCTTACTTCGTCCAGTGTTTACATTTGTGTGCCCTCAGGAGACGTTTCTTCATCAATACTTTTTTTATCATCACCCGTTTTGCTTTTCCATCAGCCTCCAACAAGCGTCGACGACAAGCTATGTCGTAAATGTGAGTTCCTGATCTAGTTCATTGTTTCTGAAGATCAAAACTATTCACCTGCAAATCATATTCCTTGCTCTAAATAAATACGCTTTATCTCGTGGAGCTGCATTTTGTTTCCTGCGAGTTTTCTCTTCTCCTTGGCGAAACTGATTCACTTTCATTTTTAAGTTTAATAAACCCAGCGCTCTGAGAAACACCACACTTTTCAGCAGTCATTGCTTAAGACAAAGAAGTGTTTTCACTTAACGTCACGATTGCCTGCCTCTTTCTTGGCGCTATACCATTATTACAAACAAGAATTACAGTACAACAACGCAACCACAGTTAACAAGAGTTGCTCAACCACACGAAAATACACGCGTTAAATCACAAAATGATGTTAACTTTATCAGCAGCAGTTCATAATAATAATAATTTTTTATTGTTATAATAATAATAATAATAATAAACAAAAAAGACAGCTGAGGGAAATAGAATAACAACAAAGAGCAGTGTGACCAACAATGTTAAACAAATTTTAACTTTGTGATTCCAAATTTTCACAAGGGTGTACATAGAAAATCACTAGAAGTCGCAATTAAAGAAGCGTAATTGATCTGTTTTGGGAAGTGTAACTCGTAACGATGAGTTGTTGTAGATTGCCATTTAAAAGATGTGGAATGATTAAGTAGTTAGAAATCTGTAGATATGAGACTGAGAGATAAGACAACACCTCTGGAAAGCTGCGGACCGAATGCGTGATAACAGAATGGTCACGAAAACAAAGTAGGCTTAAAATGCTATATTTCTGCAGTAATAAAGGTACTGTTTAAAGGCCGTTTCTATGTTAATGTTTGAAATCTAATACATATCATATATGTATATATATATATATATAAGCAGTTGTAAATTTATCTTTTTGTTATACAATCTTTTATTTTATCCATTAAATGTTTCGTGCTTTATTGTTTTGTATGAAGATCAAGAAGACAAGTAATCCACCTAGACAATAACACAGACCTACAGTTATTCTGTAAATGGCATTTAACAAAGGATGTATGCTTTTTTGTGGGAAAATTAACTTATTAAGGTTTCTGTTTTTGTAGTTGTCACTTTGAATGGTACAGTACTCCTAACAACCCCTCTCCAATTCCTAATTTGCCCTGCCAACAAACACAGATTTCAAAAATTGTCTTTAAATTAGCATACATTTTACGACATTTGATAATACTTTCATTAAAGTTTTAGATCTGTTTCGTTAGCATGATTTAAAGACTTCTTCGGACACAATTAGAATAATTTCATCAGCTTTGTCTTATTAACCTGAAATATTGTCTAATGCCTTTTTCAAAACAAAAATTATTTTGTTCCAGACCGATAGAATAATCGAAGGAAATATCGCTATCTAATACTAAAATGTATTTAGGCCTAATACTTTGTAGTTATTAACACACATTCCATTTAGTATTAAATACTAAAAATGCTTTATCTGTTATTTTAAGTTGTAAATTAATCTTGGCCCTTAAGAGTTTTTTTGTGAGATTATGACTGTCATGAAAACTTTTGTGCAATTTTTTTACATCCTAAGGAACCCTTTGATTTTTTAGCTAAAGCTTGACAAATAAAGCCATTAAAAAGTAGCTTTGTTTCGCATTCGTGTAAACAAATATTCTTTCCGGCATCTCCTAAGTAGTAACGTAATTGCTGCAGATAGTAAATTCCGTTATCTAAAACAGTAATAGTCAGGTCGTTTGCAGTGTCTCTATCTCGTGTAGTATAAATTTGTAACTAAACCAGTTTACGGTCGAACGCTTTGTGCAGTGGTGTACGGTGTAACACAGTTATAACCTGTCATGTAATCTACAGACAATGTGTGACATTTACCTCTGAGGTAAGCGTGCTGCCTTAATTGTTACCCATAGGAAGGCTTACAATTAGTAGTCGTAGATACAGACATGTGGCGAGAATGCTAACGGGGTCACGATAATTCAGTTACTTGTCGAATGGATTCTGTACGTGCTGAAATGGAAAGTTAAGAAACATAAATTTAAATTTATAAATATTTTTGTTTTTAATGTAGCATATTTCCAGTATATTTGTTGGTTATAAAATTTGACTTCATGTGTCGGGTTATTTTTTTAATGTTTCCTCCGCATCTCCTGTTACAGCCATCTCAATCTCCTTGAATATTTCTAGATTTCTATCTAACAAATGACTGTATTTTGATGTGAAGCGAGTGCATAGAACAATATTAATACACTGGTGATATATGCGTTCTTCTGTACTTAAATGGGACGTATTTCACGGCGAACATCAGCATATCATAGAAGACGAGGAGATGTACTTACATTTGTATAAAACAACACAAGAACTAAAACGAATATTTTACATATACGCGTTTATAAAACGACAGATACCCTAGTCAGAGTCTCACTCCAGTATCCTCATAACATTCTTCGTAAAGGCATAGTTATTCCCATTGAAAATATCAACGTTTCATCATTACAAACTCTGTGTATCATTTTAATGGATCTTGTCAATCTGTGTTGCAAAAGACGTGACTACTGTGTACCCGTTCCCAGAGATGCCCTATATCATTAAGGCCGTGAATATTCTTATATATAAATAGTAAGTGCTATTCCACTTTTGACGTTTACAGTACTCCATTGTTCACAATCGGCTTCATAAGAACAAAGAGGTTGAATGATGCCACAATATTGCAGGTCTTTTCTAAACCTTCTCATCGCTGTCCATCCCTCTTATATTCCGAAGTCACTAATCAGTATTCCAGACTCGGTAGAACAGTGATTTCTTATAGCCGTAGGATGGTACTAGCTGAAATGACGACTCACCCAAGAAGTAGACCCAACTCCCTCCATGCTTTAGAAGTTATTACATCTACGTGGCTAATGAAAAGTAATTATTTTGTGTGAAAGTTTCCACCACAATCACAAGCCTAACGTACTCGGCGTATAGTCCTACTCCTATCAGCAGTACGGCAGTCATATTTTACTAACACTGTGTTGCGAGGTGAAGTCATGATGTTGTCTAAGTTCAGCATATGGTTCAACATCATTTTTCAGGTCAAATTATGAATTATGTTTACATAATCGTTCACCTTTGCAGAAAGTTTCAAGTCATCAGCAAACGTTAATATCTCTGAACGAATGCTTTTCAAATTTTATTAATAAATAAGATAAAAAATAGCGTCCTCAAACTTGAGCTCTGCGGAACCCCTGAGGTAGTTTGAAACTGTTTCGAAATCTCCCCGTCTAGTTTAACATGAAAAAGTTTATTGGTGAGATAAGACTGGATCCCGTAATATCATAGCAAGAGAGTTTCCATAGCAGAATATCACGAAGCACCATAAAACAAGCATCATATAAAAATATATACAAAAACAAATACATAAAACAAAAATACATGCCTGATATCCAGCTACTAAGAAATATAAATTTAAATTTTTAAGAGTTTCTTTATTTAAACTGTATTAGTATTTTTCGTGTATTCGTGATTATAAATTTTCATTTTTTGACTATATGTATCAATTATACTACTACTACTACTACTACTACTACTACTACTACTACTACTACTACTACTACTACTACTACTACTACTACTACTACTACTACTACTACTACTACAACAAATACTACTACTATTATTATTATTAGTAGTAGTAGTTGTAGTAGTAATAGTAGTAGTACCAAAAAGTAATAATAATAATAATATAACCATTACATATCGCGAAGCATAGGAGTTCCAGGAAGGGTTGGCTTAAGGTGTACTACGTAAGGCAGTTAATCTGGCGACACTATGCTTCAGCTGCCGATTATTATTATCCAAGATGTTAATCCAGACAGTCATTTCCACAGGTCAAGCTGAGAATTAACTGGCTAGAGTACTTTTAAGATTATAAACTTAGTTTCCAGTTACGCATCTTAATATTGTTTATAAAAGAAAAGATTTCGTTCCTAAAGATGCTATAATTAAGAAGACTGCTATAGTTAAGCCGCTCGATCCGGGAAGATTGTTGAAGCCAGCCCAGCTGACAACGCAAGAAGCTGTTACCTTAAATGAAAGGTGTTAAGTTATCTCAGTACGGAATGATTTCATACTTGTGAGAAGAATGTCATCTTACAACCCACGTTACCAATCATGTGTTCGGATAGGTCTATAGTATTAAGTAAATTACCAAACAGTTACAACGCATAGGTAAATCCTAAGTTTCTTCACGTGACTGAAAATTAAATCCTTTCCTCATTAAGTTACAACGTTAAATTATAGAGATATCTTGTTACATTTTGTAAAGCATTTAGAGAGACTCTAAATTTTAAATTTACTTTATCTTTCATTTTTAAGATAATTTGCTTTAAATTTGGACGTATATAACATGTTTAACATTGTGGAGTTTGAAAATAATTTTTAAATGTTATTAAAGTAATTATTTGTTCAGCTCAGTTGGGATACATATAGGATACATACGGACTCAAACTGTTTGGAGGGAACCTTAATGGTTAAAAGAAACTCAGTCTCAGTCTGTACGTCAAACCTTCCTTCTATTTTCTCAGCCATCACTTTAATGGTTTTACAGAAGTAATCATACAGGCAGTGGTGGTAAAGTTTAGCAACACCACGGAGATAGAAGTGATATATCACATACGGTATGTTAATTGTACGTATTATTCGTGTAAAGCAAAACGTGTTTTAACAGATTGCAGGCTTTGGTAGAAATGAACGCGCATAATAAAAGAAAATAAAAGATATGCCCTTGGAACGGTGCCCAACTAATTTAAAAAACAAGTTGTTTAATTCATCATGATTTATATAAGCAGTTAATCTAAGTGAGGTAACTATCGTATTCTGGATACTCTCTCGGATCGCTGTACCACGCGCCTTACAGCAGATAGCAGTCTGTAGTTAGTGGAATTAAATATACAACAAGTCAGTAAAGCAATCAACATATTTATTAAACAGTTTTTTCAAATTAAACTTAATTCAACAATTAATCTACGTAGATATAAAAATAATTCATTATGCTCTTCATAATAAAAAATATAAAAATTAAAATTCCAAGGTTACCTAATCTCTGTTAAAAATAAATAAACGGGTATTATTTCTTTGCACTGATTGAATAGAATATAACGTTATAAAACAATTTACCAGCTAACGTGACCGCTTTGAAATACTTCTGACGTAATCATATGTATATCCTAAAATCAGTGTATAACGTCCTGTAATTGTATATAGTTTTTACAGCTCTATACGGTTACATTGCCATTCGATAAATAAGATAGTTACATTTCGTTATCAAAAACACAGGTCATAGTGGTAAGTTATTTTTATCAATTAAAACCTGTTGTTTCCTGAATCAGCGGATTGAATCAAGCGTTTAACTGTAGACCCCCAATTAATTGCGAAGAGAATTAGTTGCACTTTCGCCACGGGCTTCTGAATACGTGACAAACGCTCGAATTGACCACAGTTTTAAGGAAATAGATACAAACAGGATTATTTAAGGGCCTGTTAAAGCCACTTTCACGCTATCAGCATTTTGTTCAAGCTAAAACGTCCCATACGCATGTGCGGACTTCCTGCTGTGGAAGATTCACTTTAACAGAACACTCTCCATCTAATACAGTTTATTCTGTTGCCAGGTTTTTATAGCCCAAGCTTAACTCATTTCCATAGGTAGTTGAAGGTTTTTCCTAGTTATAATATATAACGATAATGCCCTGATTGACGTTTCTTTTTAGATCTCAACGCGCCAGTGTTTTTCTGGACGTCTGCCTTGTTACTTTTTCAGACGAAACAAAAAGTCCACCTGCCTTCTTAACATCGAGACACTTTATGATCATATCACTAAAAGGGGCCATCCATCTTATACAATTGTATTAGCCTACAGTGTTTCAAAAGCACCTTCACTACTTGTTCATATCTGTTACCTTGAAATTAATTTTTTAACTCCATAGTTTACACAAATTAGAAGCACTTTCAAGAGTAACTGAAGATATCACGAATTTGGTTTCTTTACGAATATTCCAGAAAATCTTAATTACTCGATGTGTAACTGTTTTACCATGAGCAATTGTTTTCTCAATTTCGGTTACTCCTACAGTAAGTACTTAGGAAATGTTACAATGAAATTGTTTAAAGTCTCATATGTTTTTATTACACCTTTCCTTTCGTAATAATCTTCCCTAAAGGAAAGGATAAGTATACAGCCTTTTGCGCCTTCTAGCCGTAGTACAGCTCACGGCATACAGCTACAGAAAGAACCAGTCTGCCTTTAATCATGTACATGCACGGGAGCGTACATGTTGATTATGGGTGTCCTGAAGATTCCATCTTGTTACTAAGATCTGCGTATACCATTAAACTGTTGTATTGCCCCAACAGTAATTTGCCGAGGTTATATTGATTAGAACTTGAGGCGAGCCCACAGCTACAACCGTCTGTTAGTGGAGACAAAACTCGAAAACCTGTGAGAGAACCTTGTGAGACCACCATAACGGGAGTTTGAACATGTGCTGCTTCAGAACATTGCGCTCTTCTCGACATAGGATAACAAACTCATATCTCAAAGTTATAGAATTAGTAGTGACGGTATATTACATCATGAATGAAACTTTTAGCCATTTTGAAAATATATATATACGCATAAAACACGGGAAAATAATTAAAAATTTAAGTGGTCATTTACAGTGTAAAATGTAAGTTTTTAATTATGTAAAAATGTGTGTGAATATTTTTCTATTCCACTAATTTCATTTACGGATTTGATAAGGTATTACAAATAAGAAGGACTATGTATGATAAGCAAGAATATTGAGAATAACGTCTATACCGTATCCAGGAGATGTTATAATTCAAGATGACTGTGGCGAAGGATTGCTTTCATGAATCAAAAATTTCTAAGCGTTTGACTGTATCAACATTATTGTACAACAGCTGAGAAAAAAAGTGAAATTAGTGTTCTATGAACCCAAGTTTATTATAATAAACCCGACCATAGCTGGAAAGTTGAAATTCAAAACAGTGAAATCGCTTGACGGCAGAAAACGTTGGAAAAGAAAAATAAGTTTTTCTTCAATAGGAATATTGAGATTCAGGAAGGGCATTTTGGCAGAATTAAAGTAAATTGGGAAAAGTAATATGCGCAAATGTTAAGAATGTAGTAAATTAGTATTAAAATTAAATTAACTTCCCGACTCTACAGAGTAGGACGTACAGTAGTTGGAAGAGATTGTGTAAAATTTGTAGACAATATAACTTTTTTTAATCTCGTTTTATTGTGTTGTGGGCGAAAAAATTATATACAATTAAAATTAGTCTATGAATAACGCTTTGACTGACTTTTCTTTTAGAGTCTCACAATAAATTTTACAACAATAACTTATGCTACGATAACTTAACAAATCTTGATACGTTTAGTGTTGCTGGTGCCTTTACAATAGGCGTTGACAGTGGAGTTTGGAACGGTTATAATTTATGCCGAAACTTTGCCTTAAACAAAGAGGCAGTAGCTCGGTAGAGAAGAGAGGTGGGGGATATAACAACACAAATATGAATTAGGATATCGAAGAGAGGCGGCAGTATCATTTCCAGTGATGAAAATTCGATTACGCTTAAACAAATATTGAGTCTGGAAACAAAGTGTTATACGCACATATCAGCGACCGCCAGACCGCTCCAAGGTATTGAACCAATTTTGTCTGGTTTTGCACTCTACACTGAAAAAGCACGCATTCTGTTTACTGGAAAGCTAAACTCTGAGTTATATTATGAATATAAGGGCCCGGAAGTAAAGGGTGTTATATAAGCGATTTGTCCCATATATTTGTTTGACGCAAATATCATATATTCAACTGAGTGGTGAACTTTGGAGACAGGGAAAGAATCTTACAAATACGAGTAGCAGAACCTTGGTGGATTTATCCAGAGAAAGCATTAGATTTAGGACCATAAGTAATTTTGTTCCAGGATCGATATAGACCACAGCTGTGGTGAGAACAATAGTTGTGACACCAGATCATCACTAATATAGCTAATAAATTCTTAATCTAACTGATATCAAAGTCAATTTATAAATCTTTGACTATTAAAATACATAAGAAAGCTAACATTATGTCGTATAAATTTTAAAACGACAATCTAATTGTTTTGCATATTTGAATAAACAGTTCTTGTGTCCTATGAGGTACGATAATTGTGGGCCAACAAACACGTCAATACCAGACGTAAACAAAGAATTGTTAAAAGTTAATTGCACACCTCCACATTGCGCCAACAGCTTTCATGTTTTTCGTAAATAGAGTTTACAGAGATAGAAATTATTAGACTTGGATAAATTTTAAAAATTATATGATGAGACAAGTTTGATGCGGTATATAAATATGCGACGAATGTCGCCAAAAGGTAGCTTCGAAAATTATGGAAGTGGAAAGTGGTATCAACAAGAAAAAGTGAAACCTCAGATGTCATGAAATGATGGCGTGGAAATGGAAAATTGTAACAAGAGGAAAACAACTAAAATAGAAGTTATGATGGGGAAAACACTAGACGTGTAGAGATATTCAATTCGCTTTTAACATTCTCAAGGCTTTGAAATAAGTTACATGAATGTCACAGTTACAGTTGATATAAGATTCACAGAAACTGTTGAATCTAAGACCACAAACTGATTTCATAAGTAATTTTCATGCTGTCTAAGCCTACAAACATCAAGAACGATACCATTCTTCGATGCAAATATAAGGCAATTACATAAAATCACTCGTTTGGAATTATTCTTCATATGACTCCTCGGAATCGTAAAGGTTGGGAATAAAGCGTAGAAACAATTAATGAACATTAAAAATGGGACGAGAAAACACTCGAAGAAAAAGGTAATAGTAACGTCATGAACGCGGGAGTATGAGGCTCTTGAGACATTCAGGCGCTTGGAGAAGTCTGCAGAGGTTTTGTGGAGGGGTGTATAAAAGTGACCAAAGAGGACAAACAAAAGCGGTGTAATGAGCATTTGCTGAAATAAAAACAATATATTATTAATCTTATAGTAACAAATAGGGAAAGATACAAATCAAGTGATGAACGTTTGCACTTGGTTTTGATGCATAGGCATTCACATGTACACGAAGTCGTGTTCAAGAACCGAGACGGTTCAAGACCTAAACAGTCTTTTTACGGTTTCAGTTGCGAGCGGTCGGGTGAGATGTACAATGTCTACGCATAGTCACGTACGATTCTTTCTAATCTTGATGTTACAAGAATCGTTTAGTAGCGGTTTTCCTCTACAGAGCGCTGTCTGGTTAAAGAATGTTGGAAAAATTTCCGCTTGGGAATAATGGGGAAAAACAATAATAGGCCACAGAATAATAAAATGTAAAGAGCAATTACGGTTGATTGTGGCTGAAAGAATGTCTACTGTGCTGCATATGAAATATTAAAGGGTTTACTGATATATGTAGTTTTACTGTATAAAGATATGGAAATGAATACATATGGTGAACAATTATAAACTGTACAAGAAAAATAAGATTGTAGAAACCTCCACGAGTAGAAAATACTATTGATTGTAAGAATTAATTCCACGATGTGTAAAAGACTATGATACTATATGAAGTTGTGTTAATGGTTATAATCACAAACAGAAATAACACTATTGCACACTACTATAGAAAACTTTTTCCGATTTGCGCTTTCTAGCTTCACAGGTCATCATGAGATCGGAAATAAGTTATACAAATTTATTCTATAAGTGTGTGCAACAGTCTTATTTCTGTTTGTGATTATACAAACAGTTAGAAGGGAGAATTACTAGAGGAAGTCAATGAAACCGGTTTGTAGACCTGTGGCGCAAGAATGTGGCCAGAATAAATTTGAAGAAATGTTGCTAGTACTTGAGTTTGTGGCTTCATAAATCAGAAACTTATAGAGTCTAGGCTTTAACAATTCATTATATGTTAAAGAAACATTGAAGCCAGGTCTCTAGCTAGAAGTCTAGAAATGGACTTGACTTACATCTCTGAAGAATCTCACTCACGAAAGTTGTGATCGAAGCATGTAGTGGACGTTACAGCAGATGTGAAACGTTTCATGTAACTCGCACGGTAGTGAATTTATAGATTCGTGACTATGAAAACGTACAGAAAAGGCAATATTAAGTTTGCATATTTGATTAAACAATTCACTTATTCTACGCAGTACAATCGTACACATACGACTATACCAGATCAAAACAAACAATTATTAAAAGTCAACTGCAGCCAGCCCGCCAATTGCGTTGTCTACTCGACAATGAAAATCGAAAGCGAGACGAGGACACGCTCTATTGGAAAACACGACGATAAACTACGGAATGTGGGACAGCTGTCGAGACTAACGGCCGACAGCGTATTATTTGTTTTGCGTTCCTACATTTGGCTGTAGTGCTGGAACAGATTTGTCAGTTTTCATTGTTTTTAAATGCATGTAAAAATTTGATAGTAAGTAAGTTAGTTTTAAATACTGATATACTTTTTGATAATATTATCTACGGCGGTAGAAGACTTATGGACACTGAGTGACGACGTTCTCTTATCATAATATTTACTTATTTAAAGACTTTACTAGAAAAAGTAAAGAAAGAAATTTTTCAAATTGCATTTTTTTTATTTACAGCGCTTTAAAATTACAATTAGAATACTTTATTCAAATTATTCGCCATGGTGCGGTCGTGGCGTAGTGGCTAGCGTGTGGCGCTGCTACGCTGTCGGCGCGGGTTCGATTCCCGCCGGGGCCATCTGATTTAGATACGACCGTTCCTCCTTGAAGGCAAAGGCAAACCAGCGAGATGTATCCTGCCTAGTATAAACCCTCCCCAACTATGCCGTTCGGATCCGGCGTTAAACTGTAGGTCCCATATACCTGTGAGAGACTCCGTAATATAAACACCACGGGTATATGCGGGGAGTGTACAGACTAGTCGAAACGAAATACTGAAGGGCCCAATAAATTCAAATTATGTATTTATTATATATCAAAGCATGACATAATGCTTTGATGTTGCATAGAAAAACCAATAATAATATTTTTCACACCTTTGCGATATTGGCAGTATGCATGGACCCTACGTGACGTTTGTCATATATTTTGTAGTCAGCTGGATGACTTTACTCAAAACAGTCTGTTAAAGTCTAAGTTCCTCTGCGGCTTCCGAGACGCTGACCGGTTATAGTTTAGGCATCTGAATTTTCTGGCATTTATTACTCCACACAGGTCCCGTTGTCTCCTGTGTGAAGATTAACACCGGACCGCATTTGTCAGTTGAATTTTCATCTGCGATGAACTGAGTTTCGGAGTCCATGAATAGGTAGTACTGTGTTTGACATCAGTGTGATAGTTGTTCCATTTATTTATTTTTTATTTTTAGGTGGACTAATGTATTTATCTGACCTAATTACCTTTATTTTCATTATTTGTTATGTGCGTTTCTTATTGGTTAATCGCATACCTGTGACAAAATATTGTAAGACTTGCTGTAGAAGTTTCTTTCATAAGCAATAATACAAATTGTGAGTATCGATTTCTCTGGCGTTCAGTAATTATTTCACTGTTTGAAGATTACAATCGATACGAGTTTCATAATAATACTTATTCAACATCTTCAAAATAAAATAGGCCTATTAACAAACATCATAAACGCGCCTTGGTTCGCTTATAACAGTGTGGTCCATGAGAAAACGGACATAAGATTCATTCGTAATGGTATTTAAATCTGTTCCAGGAAACGCATAGAACCATCACATCATCATTTACTCTTCGAAGTAAATCCATAAAGAATTCCATCACTTGACATTAAAAAGAAAACATAATCCAAAGAATCAAAAGAAGAAATCAGTTGGAAATAGATTAACTTTCCTGAATTGGATTAAAAACGATCAATGATGTGTAACAGACAGTTCGTTAAAAATTTAATTGAAGCTAAACGACCACTAATGATAAACTCTTGGATGTAACTTAATTAGAAGGATAAGTTTAACTAAACTCGTTCGTTAGTCAACAGGCTAGATTGAATAATGTAAAGTAATTATTGAGCGTGGATAAATTCAAATACGTAACGTTCGGGTTAATTAAAATATTGAGACTTTTATGTAATAAAACTATTCGTTTATTAAGGAAAACTGCAAGGTAATAAACCAGAAAAAAATTTATAGTTAGAAGGAAAGTGATTTGTAAAACAGAATGGAGATTAATAATCTGCTTAGTAAACGCAAACTGAAAGGTTAGGCGAATATGTGACGTTTCTTTATCTCACGTTAGTTGAAAGGACAAATTCCTATTAGTCTCCCTAAATGCCATACTTTTTTCAGTTTGTATCAGACTACCAGGCTGTGAGATGATGTTAGTCTGTGGTAGCTCATTACTGTGACACAGCTTCAGAATTAAATTCTGTGCCTGCAGAAAATTGCCGTATGTCTCGTCTTTTTGTACGTACCTATTAATTTTATAAAAACCTAGTAAAAAATTTGAATAGCTAAATTAACACTATTTAATCTTTCCTTTTTTCTGAACGCATCCTTTTTTTAATCGTAGCATAAAAGAAATTTTAGTATTAATAATAATTTTATAAAACGTAATATTATATGTAAATGTGAATAATCTTGCATATTTTATAATAAGACAGTGTGTGCATAACTTAATGCTGCATTGACACATTTAACAATGCAATGTTTTCTAACCTACAAATAAAAACGGGTATCTTCCAACTTTACGTACTTTGGGGCGACAGTGTATTGAAGAATTCAAAACCATTGTTTGTGCTAATTTAGTGGCTCCCATAAACTAGGTAGTGACAATAATATTACTATTACTAAATGATAAAAATTAGATTTCAAAAATTCATACCTGTAACTTACGAACTTGAAACATTTAGAAAAATAGTTTTCATCGACTTAATATAAAATTACTAATAACAGTGTTCTGATCAGCACAAGACTTATGTATAATATATGTAATAGTACTACGTACAGTGGTATACGATACACCATCTTTTAAGTGGTATATTGCATCTTGTATTCATTTTAAATCTGCAGAAAAGATTTGTAATCAATAAAATTCCTTATTTATGTTTAAAATTACACTGAATGTCGTACAGTACATTGCACTTAATCTCTACATACAGGTATCTTAATGCATCCAAGAGCTTGTGTTATTTATTATGCAATGCTTACAAGGCTTTCAAGGATTTAAAAACAAATGGGAGTGACATAAAGGCAATCGGTTCAACGCTATCCTTTTTAATACGTTTGACAATTCAGTTTAATGTGGTTTTCAGAAATCACAAACAAACAAACATCTTATTCATTTCAGTAACAACAACAATATGAATAGAATTATTAAAGCATTCAAATAATTTAAATTCAGTAATATTTAATTTTTAAAAGTGAAAGGAATATTTGTTTTTCGCACCCTCTCTCTCTCTCTCTCTCTCTCTCTCTCTCTCTCTCTCTCTCTCTCTCTCTCTCTCTCTCTCTCTCTCTCTCTCTCTCTCTCTCTCTCTCTCTCTCTCTCTCTCTCTCACGTAGACACACACGCGCGCCCTCTTAATAATAGATGGAAAATTTTAAAATGATTTCTCAACATTTGTTTCCTAACATAATCGAGATCCCATTTCTCATTTGATAATATTTACTTGATAATATTTTTGCCAATTTTATCATTATTTGTTAATATCTAGGCGAATCAGTATTAATGTGTAGGCTATAGCACGTTACATTTCCACAGTACTGTAATAAGGGAAACAAATATAACTTAAATTATCGAAACTCATAATTATTTCTGGCTGTGTCTTCGGTTTGGGTTAAACATATTGGATAATATATAAACTATATTTCTCTAATACCAAATCTAATCTCAGTTTTTATTCTTATTTTTCTTCGATTTAAATCCTGACTGACAGTTCAGATCACCTCAATATTTATGTAACATCACTGTCTACAATATAACTGACAAAGTTAATACAGATTACATTTATATTTTATACTCATTCTATATGCAGAATACTAATTGCTAATTATAAGAAATCCTTTATTTAGTAATCGACAACGAGAATTTGTGTAGTTAACGAAAGAACTTTGTAGAGTAGATGGTGCGGTAACCAACACATTTTATTCTCGGATTAACTTAACAATACGGTAACCGTTATAACTGGCGAAGTAGACATGTCTGTTGGCTGCTATGTCTGCGTTGCCCCTTATAATTTATACTAAATTGTAGTTTTACGGTCAACAAACGCTGACTAAAAACCGCATAAATACAAATTAGTGAGATGCAATTCAACGAATAAATAATTTTGTTATGTCCGTGTAATATGTTACTGTCCTGAACAAATACAAACAGCTAAGAAAAGTAACCGTTAAATCTATGTCTACCAAACACTGGTTGGAACTGGTGCCAAAAATAATCTTTCTCACTGTGCGTGTCTTCTCACACATCTAAAATATTATATAAATATTGACCGTCGATGTAAAATATAGATTTTATGTATTTAGATTCTCATTCCAAATTTAACGTTCACTTTTTTTTGTTAACAATTTTTAGGCAATCAATAATTGTAGCACCACTGGGGTGCTTTCTTCTAACAGTCGTTTGTGTTATGCATATTCAGAGGCTGCCTTGACGTTTCCAAGCACCAGTGGTGAACTGTCTGACCTCAGCTGACTGCTCTGATTGGCAAAGATTACCTATTTTCAAAAATCCGGACTAGTATTATAAGTGTCCTGCTACAGCCAGGTCGCTATCGTTCTTGTAAAAGTTGAGACAGGAGCTAAGAAAGTACTACTTTCTCCGCTGACGAAGACAAAACGTTTAGGTTAAGAAGACGTCCAAGAATCAACGGCGTCTAACAATCAAGCAAAACAAATCAAAAAAGAATATGGTAATGATTATTATTTAATACGGGTTAATGATTAAAATTTGTTTACTATAAACAACTTATATCAATACAGACGGGGCGGGGCCACAGTCTACAAGAAAATAAGAAACTTTAACGTTGTACATTGGAGATGAGTCAGACCTGCTCCTGAAACTGATCCTAGCGCCACTGACACATGATTAAACAGCCTTGTTCGTATAAAATTTTCTTCTAATACGTCCAAGCGTAGTAAAGTATTTGTAAACGCAGTTTTGTATAGTCTGCTTCCTACAAACTGTCAGAAAGTGTTAGAAATACACGTATTTGCGGGTTTTACATAAACACAGTCCCGTTGTAATTTTTTGTGTAAATCTCGTAGTAATATATTAATGTAAGTCTAACAGTTTCTGTATAATTTCTTACAATTTAATTTATATTTCAGGTAAGCGAAAATGAAGTAACGTAACTTCTTGAGTGTTCCCTGGTTGTTTAAGAATGAGTGCCAGTGCCAGTAAGTAATCAGTTTCTATGTAACAGTAGACCGTATTTCCTGTTCGTGTTCATTTGTATAATTAATTTTTTAATCTGGAACATACTGTGCACTTGTAACTAGCTTGTCATTATACTGCATTCGCATACTTGCAAACAAAATGTACGCATAACGCTAGAAATGCGTACTGCAATAAGGCCAGAGTGGATTACCTTCGCTAAAATAAGCTTTTTTAGAGTCAAAGCTTGTTACTCGACTTCAAACAAAACGCTTTTAGTGAGTTCTGTTCTGCCCAGTTGATTAGAGCTCACATAAATATAAACAATATATACAGTAATGGTATACAAGACATCAAACAACGCACTGTGGGATGTAAAGAAATGGGCTAGGCGTATCAAAGGGCATGGCAACTATTAAATGCCTACTGTACGTAAAACAACTAGAATAGGTGATATCATTTTTTGATTTGAAAAAGAATAAAGGAAAGTTACATATTTTAATAGCCAAAAATACATTAAAATGTAAAATAAATATTGTAATGGTACATATAACAACACCAACATCAACGTACCACAAATAAGTTGAAAGCCACTACAACTAAGAATACCTATAAGGTCGAGCATACAATCATGGATAAAGGAAGTATCATAAGCTAAACCAAGCGAATAAAATGAAGAAGGAACTACCAATAAATCTACTACTAAAGAAGATAAAGCAAGACTAACGACGAGAAGACATACATAATTACCCAATAGATCAAACAGTGAGAAGGACACAATGAAAACAAAATTAAGAAGAACCAGTGGGAAGGAAACCCATGAAAACAAAATCATGAAGAAACTTATCAAACATTGAGAAGGAAACAAGGAAAACAACATCATGAAGAAACTTACTAAGAGTGAGGAAAGTATCAGTGAAGAGAAGAAGAAAATATCCAGGTCAAACACAAAAGGGAGACAACATGAATTATAATGAACTAATATTTTAAAGTCATTGTATTGGTATCCGCGTCACAATTATAATTAAAATTTAAAGTTTTTTACCTTAATCCGTCTATGTAACTGCTTAATTTTGTCTTCTTTGTCTTCTTACGCGTTTCGGATTATGTTAATCCATCATCAGAGATTAAAAAATTCGTCGGTTAAGACTTCGTTAAAACATTAAAAGTTACACTAAAAGACATTTAAGTATACTCGTATATTCCACAAACACAGCGACGAATTTTTTAATCTCTGATGATGGATTAACATAATCCGAAACGCGTAAGAAGACAAAGAAGACAAAATTAAGCGGTCACATAGACGGATTAAGGTAAAAAACTTTAAATTTTAATGAACTAATATATGCCAATAAAAGAATTATTATAAAAGGAGAATGTATAAATGGAATAAACAACATGATTTAAATCCCTAAGCTGTAAAATTGACACTGACCCAAACTTATTAAGTAAATACCTTCCTTGACAATGTAATGCAAACAATACTCAATAAGAGTTAATTATTGAACATAGAAAGTAATAAAGAGAATGAATAATAGTATGAGTTATTCATAGTTAAATGATGTGTAAACTTGAAAAAAGGACTATTTCCAAAACACTAATGACAGTTTGTAAAGTGGGATTGATATAATAAATAACCACTAATTACCAATAATAAAGACTGTAAAAGATAAACAAAATGTAATCTAATAATAAACAATAAATATACCAGTGCTACATAAAGGTAAATAAATCAGATATAATGTGGAAATACAAAATTGACAGTAATCCATTGTTGCATATTCAGAATATAACATAACCTAATCTGGTCAACTAGTTTTCACTAAAACTATATAAAAATAAGGCTAAAGCAATGTTAAACTAAAATGTTTTATAATGTGACATGAATAGATAATATAAGGAACATTTATTGTACAATAGATAAGGTAATAAGTATATATAAAAGCTGAATTAATGCAATTTAATATAACTATATGCTTGCCATAGGATGGATGCATGATGCAACAAAATTATCTTGTAAACTTATCATAAAAGAGTAGGAACTCAACTAACAACATTGAACGAGGCAGAATACTGTTCCAATAAGTGAATTCAAGGATTATAGCTACCTAAATACTAATAATAACAATAATAATAAATAAACCATGTTGACAGCTAGATGCAAGTAATCTTGGTAACTTTAAACCAAAGCAATTATCAGTATGAATGCAGAATGAACTACTGCACAATAATAACAGGTTATCAAAGAATGATAAGAGATATTCAAACAATAGTGAGAATAAATTGAAAGGATTACAACTCATATAAAATTGTAACTTCCTAAAGTATAGTAAACTCACCTAACAAACTATAGTTAAGGTAATAAAACAATAAGATAAAGAAAAAGGACACTATCAGAAGTGACAATGACCAATGCAGTATGCATAGGCCATAATAAAATGTTATTAACTATTACTATTAGTATAATAGTACTGATAAACAAAATATGTAACAGTAAGCACAGGACTTGAATTATTAGTACATAACTAGAAGGGAAAAGTGAATAATACTGTAACAATATGTTATCACCACGAAAATATGGGATAAAAACAATGTATTTAAAGTACTAAATAACTTAAAAAGTATTATGAATTTATACCAAGTGCGGTTTTATCAACCCCAAATCAGAACTCTATGATGAGGGTATACAAATTACTCGTAATCAAAAAATAGAAACGATGGGAATGATAAAAATATTGTCAGTGTAATTATAGATAACATATTTGACTTATAAGAAATAATTAAAAAGTGACAAGCCCTTGCGCGTGGGTATGTAACCGACAAATCATAATCTTGAACCCAGCTACTGACGCTATGCTAAGCGTCTATTTTGACGAATCTCACCGAGTGTACACGAAATACAGACAATTAGCCAATCAGAGCTCATTAAAAAATACGAAGTGTAGAATACCGACCAGGTAACTATAGCCAGTCTATCATCAACAACGAGAGATACTCCACGGTAGCCGAACGTCCAGAAAAACGTGGGTTTGACAGCCCAGCCACAAGCTAACCTCGAAACTTCGAGTTGAGGTTAGGTCAACCCGAGAAGACAGTGCAGTCTATTTTTAAGTGTTCTATTACGGAGTTCATGCGTATAGGCAGTGTGTGAAGTGCATTTATGAAAATTAATTAAAAATATTATTTAATTATAAAAAGTTAAAAAAGTGTTAATTCTTCGAATCAACAGATTACGCAAGTACCAGTGCAAATGACCATTATATTGTATATACCAAACCATTCATTAATTAAACATCGCTAATAGCGAATCTAATTTGTCTGAATTAATTGATAAATAACCCTAATTCCATAAGGAAGGGTGTGACGATTTCATTAATAAAAATATGTTAATTAATTAAGTTGATAATATATAAGTAAAGAAATTTTAAATTCTTAATAAAATCTCACATTGTAAACTGAATCTTATGGCAATCATTTCATAATAATAATATTTAATATAAGTCTAATAATAATAAAATTAAAAGGGAATGGAATTGTACAGAAAGGGTAAAGCTTATTAATTTATTCCTGCATAAACAAGAACTGACCAGAATTAACTTGTTTTCTGACCCCTAAATAAACTAAGTATTATTGTAAATTTGTTATTATTTAAATAATTAATTAAGACCATTGTTACGTACTTTGATAACTTCTGCAACTAAGAATATCACGATTTAATTATTTAATCAACCGTAGTCCTTTAATTAAAATTAGAAAAACGGAACTACTTTTATGTTGCCTAGTAATTGTCTTGAGATTACTACGCTCCCCTTAACTATTTTCTACCGACTTGTAATGGAGCGCTCACGCCGTAAGCAGCGTAAAGCGTTGTTTCGCTACGTATATAAATAAAAATGTGAAAGGGTTGATACTATGACTATTTAAATGAGTAAATTTGAGTGGTGATGACATCTCTCTATATTATAAAATAACGGACTATGTAAATAATACAGTATTACAACCAAGAAGGTGATAGTAAACTAATCTATCATCATGTGAAGTGTGTAACAGTGAAACAAACATTCTATCTATGTATTCTAACTACAAGAATTATTAAGAGTAACTACAGTCGCCGGAGATGAATTTACCACACCAGGAAATATTTCACATACTTCAAGAACTTCACCATCACAGTATGATAAGGTAACGACTGAACTTCAAGAAACATCAGGAGGACCGAAGAACTAATTCTGCAGCAACTTCAGGAAAAACACAGGTGACATGGAGGCTAGTCTTCCATGGTTAAGAGTTACAAAATTATAAACCCCAAAAGACAATTTAAATTATCACATTAAAGACTTTAAAACTTATGTTTAAATGTAATAACATTAAAGACTTTAGAAACCAGACATTTTAGGTAACATGTAGTATAAAATCTAATAACGCTAGTTATAGCAAAAAAGGTAAAGTTTAAATTAAAAGTTTTGTTGTTTTAGAAGATTAATAAAAAACCATTCTTCAAATGGTTAGAGTTTCAATATTGTACATGGCAAGGTGACCATAATTCAGTTAATATATTTAATCCCGGATCCGTGGAATTAATCAATAAGATGTACATCATGTTTTGAGGCCCCTTTGTAAAGTAGTAATTTATATATTTAATCATATAGTAAACTATATTGTTTGAGAACTTTCAATAGAGAACTTAATCACCAAATGTAATAAAGAGATGTCATCTAAGTACCGAGTAAAATGAGTGCATAAATCAACAGTCTCCCCTTCCTAATATCCTGCTATATAAATTGTTTATTTGTTGTGATTATTTTCAGTGCTTCACAACGAAGGCAGCCGGTATAATTGGCACATCCAATTATTACTGGTTCCCTAAGTTATAACTCAAGAGATGAGGTTATAAGGGGACTTAGAAAAAATCAATTAAACAATAATCAAATTGAACGATTTTAATAACGACAATTTTAATTCTTTGATTGAATCAATTATATTAGGTTAAGAAAAGACATTGAATGATCAATGAAGGGAAAATGAACCCTGACAATAATTTAAAAGTGTTTTTGTATTTAATTGTAGTACTTGAACTCAGAGTCACACATGAGTGTAACCTAATCGTAGCGAATTAATTTGAATTACCTGTTTTATTTATATCCAATCTTGGAGGTTATTCAGGAACATAACACTGAATTTAATAAATTATAATGATGTACTAAATAAGTAATGCCTCAAAGAAGCATCAATTAATCAATTATAAATAAGCAAGGTTACATGAACCGCTGCTAACCTCAATTGTAAACAATGAACAATCGTTCATATTTTATGTTATGTTAAATCAACAATTAATATTTTTATTCTCCGCCTACTCGTTATCACAGTAGGGCATTTTATTGTAGAAGTGTATTTTGTATACTCAAAGAACCTACTGATGTTATAAAGCATCATAACCTAATTATTTACAAACAGAAAATAATCGACTTGCCAAATCCAGTCATACCACCCTGAGCATATAATTATTTTAAGTGTCCGTGTTCAATTTTAATTATTTAAAAAAAAGGAAGATAAATAATACCATTGTAACAAAAACCATTTTACTTGAGTTGAATAAACAACTATTGTTTTATGAACAATTTAAAGTGTTGACGTTTATTGGAAAAAATAGAATTACAGCTTAGGTGACTAACAAGAGACGGATGGTACCAGAAGCCAGAGCGAACATTCAAATTGAATGATTATCACCAACCACATTATCTAATATTTTCAACATATTACGACTGATAGTAAGTATCATGTACATATTGTGTTTATGTTAATGTCTATACAGGAAAGTACCGATCGACTCACCGCAGCTAAAGGCAGAAAAGTCAACGCAACTTCTTCAGATACTAACTCAAGATACGGAACAAACAACATTATAAACAATCTAAACAAAATTAATAAACGACGTCAAAGAGTAAGTGAACCGATTTATTCATATCGGATTCAACAATAGATTGAATTGGGTAGAATAAATCAATAAAACAAAACTTAATAATAAAAAACAAAACTTTAAGAATAATAATAAAACAAACAACAAGAAGCAGTAGGACCCTAATCTCGTCTTACTATAATATTCCTCTGAGAACAAATAAGAAAAATATTTCAATAGCCAAAAATACACTGAAATGTAAAATACATATTCCTCTGAGAAATAAACAAGAGAAATATAAAGAAAATCATTTATTAATATAAATGATGTACAGATGTGAAGAGGGCATAAACTTGTTTGGATAAAATAGTCAACAATAATAAAAACGTGATGCTATTAATTATTAGTAGAATAAAGTCAGGTTGGGACAAAACTTCTCTATACGAAATGGGGAAATTTCAAGCACGACGGATTAAAACTGTATTTAAAAAGTAGAGGATTTTAAAAGTAGAATTTTCAGATTACAATTATATTTTGGTAGCAGGACAAACAAACAAGGCAAACACAGGGGCGACATAAAAGTTGCAGAAAATTCGAATATGAAAAGCTCATATGAAAAGTTAATGATTAAAAGGATACGCAATTAAACAGAATGGATGAAATCTTTGAAGAAGTAAGGAGAAGGAAGAAGAAGGTTGGTTGCACGATTGGTTAGGTGAACACACGGAAACGGTAAAGAACTTTGCTATACGTGAACCAAGATACATAAAGACATCACGACAACGTTTATAATATACATAATAACATTACATGATACTTCTAAGTATTATAGTACATTGAACTAGATAAGAATGATCAGAAAAACTATTCTGGAAGATTTTGCTCAGCAGGGGACAGACAAGACTTAGAGTTGAAGATGAATTTAAAAAAAGTCTTATCCAAATCTTATCTTTAGTTTATATAGATATAAATCATTTGTGTATGGTCACACATCACTTAGTCTGCTATATCACACGTAACATATTTTTCTGTGAGTAGTACACCTATTTACTTTTCATATTGCTAAGTTTACCACTCTCCGTTGTATTGTAGACGTTAATTTCATTAATATATGAGTAGTAATGTAGTAGTTTAAGTAGGCTGACAATATCGGGAGAAATGGCCCTCCGAGAAGGGAGGGGATTTGTTATGCCCCTCATAAGAACTTCAGACCGCAGAAAACAGATCAACAAAAAATTGAACGGACGATGATTACGAAAATGACGACGGACAAGGACAGTGGAAATAGAACTTACAAGAAATAAGAAACGAACACAAAGAAATATTCTTGTCAATTGGAAAACTAAATATAGGCCTTCATGGATTATTATGAAGCCAATATCCAAGTAACAAAATAAGAAAATAATATTGCAAAATTCACTACAGAAACCTTAACGTATATAGAGCTGAATTGTGGCCAACGATGAGCAGTTCAAGACGTAATAAGAGGTAGAAGTAGATAATTAGAATGTAGCGTCCACTTACAGAAGAAAGAAAATCCAAACTAAGACATACAGAGACAAATGATAATAACGTGTTCTATTACAGAGATCGCAGAAAAGTTCTATAGCGGTGTAAGGTCATGGTACCAGAATGGCTAATATGTAGAAGGTGGCCCAAAAAATATTAGAGAATCACTGCCAGAGAAAGACATAGGGAGTCACCAGTTTTGACATGGCGGACCCACAACAATACTGGTATGAATTGAAAGATATTAATGAACGGTGACTGGAATAATAGGAGGATTTAGAAATTAAAAATGGCGGACTCATATCAGAGATAAAGACGAAGGAACATGTAATAACTACGTTATAAGCAATAAATTGAACGTAAATGATTTTGTAACTTACGTGATGAGTGCTGGATTGATTGTTTGACCTATTAATTTACTAACCAACCCCACGGCTATAAGACAGCACTTTAATTACTCGTAGTAACTATACTATCAGCGGTTGTAGAGAAATATCATAGCTTGTTATGATGCTTAATGTATTTCTGTCTCCTGTTACATATAATTTTAACTACATCGTGTTTCCGTTGCAGCGGAATGCAGTGTTGTTTTCTTATGTATCACAGTCGCAGTCGGTGGTTTGTATTAGAGCAATCAAGGCAAGGCAGATTTGAAGTGTTTTCATAAAGCCGCCCTCGGCTTGTTCGGTATGGAGAAGATGCCTACCAATTAGCTGTCACGTGATGATCACGCAGATACAAAGAAGATACACAAATTATATTATCTAAGAATAATTTTGTAGATGTGCAAATAAGTGAAGATGAAATCCTCTAATTCGTATTCGCGAATAAATGTTGACCAATTAAAATGTGTCTGTAATTCCATCCTTGATACTTTATAACCAAGTTACGTAACTTGTTGGTACATGATGTAAGCATTCACAAACATTATTCTGTTCTCAGTGTAATCTATTATAAAGTATTCATAAATAGCTCACTGCAGCATTTCAGATTTCCACTTTCCTCTGTTTATGTCAGCGATGTGTCTAAGTTGCCCTAAGTTTGACTGCCCATATTCGCCGACGACACTGCAGTGTATGCTGTCGATCGCAATGGCCAAATGGCCGTTATTTGACTCCAGGGAAAGCTGGACGCCTACGTCGAATGAGCGAACAAACGGAGGGTCTCCCATTAGTACGCCAAGAGCACAACTCTAATTTTCTCCAGACACAGAAAGGTTTCTTCAAGAGTCTACAGCCCCGACTTCGTTGGCCTCAAAATGTGAAATATCCAGCACTTCATCTTGACAGACGTCTCACCTGGCGTATATATTCCGAGCAAGTAGCCGCAAAACAGCCCATCGTCTATATAAACCCCATCTCTTGGTTTGAAACAACACCATGACCTGCCGCCTAGGGTAACTCATTGTTACCACGTATATCTCACGTTACCACAAGCGAAAATTCCAGTCTCTCATGAACCGAGGTTTACGCTACTCTTAGGCTACCCTAAACACCATCTATGTAATTTATGGATCTTACGTTAACTGAAATATTCGTACGTAATAGCTTTAATTTTTAAAATCTCTTCTACTCTGCCCTAGATACAGGTGTGACGTAATGTAATGTAAGGACAATTTTCTTCTTCTTCTTCTTCTTCTTCTTCTTCTTCTTCTTCTTCTTCTTCTTCTTCTTCTTCTTCTTCTTCTTCTTCTTCTTCTTCTTCTTCTTCTTCTTCTTCTTCTTCTTCTTCTTCTTCTTCTTCTTCTTCTTCTTCTTTGGTTTCTTCATCTTCTTCACCGTACTGTTATCCTGGTTTCCTCTTGAAGTTAGGTACGTGTTGTCTCTCTATCTGTTAGGTATCAAGTATAATCACTCATTGTGTTGTCACAGTAGACTAGTAATAATTACACCGTTATAAGTTACTATAATATAATATGATTACTATAGTTATAATTTGCACAGTTTTGTAAGCCAAATTATACTGTAGTATGTCTAATTTCATAGCCACTAACCGACAAGTTGAATTAACAAAGGTGAAAGTGTACGAATGCCTTCTAGTACGGTAGAGCATGAATATATTTGTTCAGCTTCAGTTGGGATACGAACAGGTGGGTAACAAAAATGATGTTAGTTTCAATTCCGTATGACACGCCTTCGTCTTATTTTGTCAGTCAACACTTTAATGGCTTTAGCAGAATGACTACAGAGGCAATAGTGAAAGCTTACATCCTCCTACATTTAAATATACACACGGTGCAATTAAAAACGACATCTGTACTCTTCCATCAAACCCACTATACCCCTTCTGTCTCTGTTTCCTGTTGCGCCCTGCTAAGGCTATTACCTAGAAGTATATATATATAATATTTTTTTTAATTTCTTACTAAACTTAATGTATATGATAGGACAACCGTATATTAATTAGGGCTTCAATTAAATTGTTCTAAGACTATGATATACGACATATTAAATTTTCCAAATTCGATATCCACTGATATTAACCAACTTAACCAACGATTTTCGATGCTAAGTAATTCACTTTCTTCATATGTTGATAGAAGAAAGATAACAAAGGAATACGAAAAGTGATATCCAGTATTCAGTTTCTGAAAATAAAGAAATTCAATACAAGGTGTGCACAACGAAGTTAGTTGCATAACAATTTATATAGGGCCTAATGTTTGATACCGTACTGAAAGTATATGAGACAAATGTGGAGGAATTAACAGGAAAGTAGCACACACTTTCGTATATGGGGTTAGAAATGAAATACATTTTTATACCGTGATTATAGTGTTACATAGATAAAAGATTTGACCATGAGAGAGACGAGATATGAAAGATTTCTAACGTGTGCGAAAAACGATAAGAAAGCTAATGAATGGTAAAAACACGACAAACAGATGAATATCTTTGTTATGTAGGTGTTACAATGCATCGAATCATCCTGTGGTAGTGAGAAATTTTTGATCATTATTATCCCCGCAGAATGTCAAACCAGAGAATAGTATTCATATCTAGTATCACCTCCCCCTCACACAGGCACAAACACACACAAGGATTATTAGTAGGTAGGTAACTTAATGCAAAATTTAACCGCTGCACTCAAGAAGAATACTGTTGTACATTACTTGACGTTAACAGGGACCCATTAGTTTGTATACAAAAAATTATGAACCGAATGTTAGTTACTAATTACTGAAGTAATTAGTACACAGACGTTTGGCCGAATAAAATATAGCTGTCTTCGGGCGTAAATAATTCTAAAATATTAGGAAAAATCACATGAATACCGCATACTGGCTTGTCATTTTACTTCCATGTCCCATAAGGAAATGGAAGTACGGTGATGGCGAAAACAATCGTGTTCAAGATAACGACTGATTCTGATTGTAGAGCCCTCAAAACTTGAAAAAAGTCATTTTTCGAAAAGAGTCTGTGTGTGTGTCTGTCTCTCCGTGTGTGTGTCTGTGCTGAATTTTTTCTATGGGAAACGATAACTCCCCGCAAATTCAAACAGAATCAAATAGTTTTTTGAATATATGCATGAGTTGTAGCTTACTCAAGGCCTATTGATTTTTGTGAAGATCGGTTAAGGCGAAGGGGTAGTTTACCGGCAACGTTTTATGTTTTAACAAGAGTAAAGTACTTAATTTTGATAAATAAAGTATCCTAACAAGAAGGCCATAATAATCCACTGTAGAAACATAGATGAAATATCTATATCTATAAATGAAAAATATAGTTGAAGGGGGAGGGGATAATTTTTTATTTGTACTACGTTATCGGCAACAAAGAAGTAGTTTGTTGTTAAATTCCTTCCCGGGCTGTTTGGCCGTAGTCCAATGTTTTCTGCAAAACCAGACGTTTCGGCAGTGCCATCGACTGCCATCATCAGTGAAATTCGAGGCGCTAACGTGAGGTGGTATACTCTTATACCTTATACCACAGTGTTAAGGCTGAAGAAAGATGTAGAAAGACGTAGTTTCTACGAAAATATTACATTTCGAAAATGATTTTAAATATAAATCTTAGAACATAGAAGTTATGTATGGTTCTCCATACCAATTTTTTTGAAATTACTAACAGTTCTATACTGTAGTATCGGTTATTCCAAAACTTTCAACTATTATTCGTAAAAAAAAATTGCTTAGACCAATAATTTTGCATCAATGTGTGGGAAGTTTTGTTTCCCGTGCTTTTACATTAAGTGTTTGACACTGGAGACTGTAACTGTTATAATTAATGACAAACGTATTCCTTGCGTCAGAGACGAAGCGAGCCTAGGACTGAAGGTAAATATCAGAAGTTGGATGTGCAGATGTTACGATATAATTTCCACCGACAGAATTTTGTTTCCTTACTCAAACGAACATTGAATCAGAATACAAAGTTTTGTACACACAGATTCTAGAATCCAGCCTATCCCGTTGTGTATTTTATGTCGACTACGTCTCTGGCCTATCCACGTAGACCTTTTAGTGAATTAACATCAACTAACATTAATTTCTTAATATTAATTATTGGTGTCCGCACCTGAAAGTTTGGTTGACTCACCTTAAAAAGGTAATCTTGTGGATTCAAATCCACTTCTGACCCTAGCCTATAAAAATCTGGCCTATCTCAAAACTCTAAACCCCGTCAAGGTCATAAAAGACGTAAATTAATTTTTAATCATTAACCTATTAATGTCTTATACATTTTAAGCATATTTAATAGTAGAATAAAATTAAAACCAAGTGTAAGATAATTAATAACTACAAAAGCAATCTGGAAATTGATAATTGAAGTCTGTACAACAAATATCTGAAAGTGACGGTTGACAAAGAAATAAGTAATAAAAAAGAGTTCACAAAGAGAATATTATACCATGACTAACATACGGTGAATAAAGAGGGTAGTATGTTATAGGCTATTAACGAAAAATAGCAAACATGGAATATACCAAATGTTTATTCAAAAGACTTTTTCATGTACTTCTTTATTCAGGTACGAAGACTTCTGAAAAAAGCAATAGACATTTTAAATAAAATCCCAGAACTTTGTAGCTTAAAAAAATTACATTAAAAACATGTCAAGAGTTTAAAATTGTTAAATTTAACACATTCAAAATATGCTGACTGTAAAATGTTTTATAACAACAACAACAACAATAATAATAATAATAACAATCGAAACAATAAAATATCTTTCTATAGAGTCGGGCACTTACGTTATGAATACTACAGATATGCCTGGTATACTCAGACACACATGCAAAAGAAAAAATGTATGGCAACAGTAAAGCGTTGTATTGAATTTTTGATGAAACAATTCTTTTATTGTGTTCTACGCAGCAAAGACATTATTGTAACATGTGTGCTTTAATAACAGTCATAAACAAACAATTAATAAAAGTCAAATGTTGGCAGGCCGCTACATTACAGTGCCCACGTCATAATAAACACCGAAATGGTGGCGAGAGGACACGCTGAACAGAAAAACAGGATAATAAACTCGGCGAAGTGGGGCAAGTGTTGAAAATAACGAAAGGCAGGCTTTACACATTTATCTAACCGATATTGCTTTTAGAGTTGAATGATGACTGGTCTACGTGATATTATTTGATTGCCTGATAATTTTCTAGACGATAAAGCGTCTATTATATGTTAGGAATTACACTGTCTTTGAAAGTTTCTAAAAGTTATAAATTGAGAGCTTTTTACGTAACCTTATTTGTAACATAAAAAAAATATCATCAGCAAGGTCTCATTTTGACGGTTATAATTGGACAAATATTAAAGCCAATATGGCTGCTGTCAACACATTGCGTATGGCTTTATGAATTGGTTTTAACATTCCAAATATTATATATATATACTGAAAATTCGAAAATTTGCATCAACTGGGACCGGACCACATCCGGATTTTCAATTTGTCCGGACTTTGAAATATACTTTAAATTGCTAGAATTTTATGTCGGAAAACTTTATAATCCATATTTTATTCTTTGGTAATGGATGAGGTATTACAACTAAGTGCTTAAAAATTAAAAAAAGAACAGTTTTATATTCCATAATGAACTCCCGCGTGCTTATACAGTAGCACTGTTTTAGTGATTTAATAAAATCAACAAATCACTACAACAGCGCTGGGAGTGAATGGAAGTGCATTCGCCACGGCCGATCGACACGTTACGATTTTTTTGTTCCGATTTTCCAATTTTTGTTCATGCTACAATTTTCTGTTTTATGACCTTTCTTAATAATCCAATTTTTCGGGGTATTTTTCCAGTTTACTTTTGTGCTTCACATCTTTTTGGTTGAAGATTTAGATGGCCCACTTTCACAGTTAGATAATATTTTTAAAATTTCTAACTTAGTCTCAGTTGTCAAAAACATGCGTTTTCGCTTTCCACTAGTTTTACTCTCAGAAATACTAGCCATTCGGAACAACATTAAAGTAACTGTACTCAAACAAATACTTATGGTGTATTGAAATTAATAATGTAAACAAACGTATGCACATATAGGTTTTATACAAATATACACGTTTACAGAAACGTACACAACACTGCACAGTAACGTGATCATGCAAAAGACTCGTAAGTGACTGACTGAGCGTGTGACAGCTGCAGATAACCACCCGCTCCACTCGCCAATGAATGGAGTGAATGCGGATGGGTAGTGTGGCTCATTACATCTATCGTGCTTACCGGCAAGTGCTCAAACCGTACTCAGTCCAGACTCGGTAAAACAAAATTTATATTCGTTTTTTGTAGGATCCGAATTTTCGAGGTTCCGGATACTTGAGTTCCGAACTTTCGAGGCTCCACTCTATTTTAAATGAAACAAGCTGAGTTCTAAATAAGTGAAGTTAATATTTGTAGCCGTTGGAGTTTATTAGTGATGGACTGTGTAATAGTGCTACTTACTAAAACGAGCTATGTTATTAACACTTTCAGCTAAAACAACGGTGCATTCATTAACGAAAATAAACAGCATTTTTTTACATCATGGAAAAGTTTCTATTCTCTGTTCCAAAAATAAAAGTTTCTGCCCTCAATCAATCTTCCATCTACTTCGTCTTTCAGTTCTGCTTTCTAAATTTTTGCTTACTCATATACTCACATCCGTTTCACTCCGCCATTATCCGTTTCTATTTGGCTTCTGAAATATTAGTACCACAATAGCCTACTTTTCCTTCAATGTAATATATACTGCTTATTCATCTTCTTTTTTGTGTCACAGTTATAGCCTTGTGTTCTGCGCTTACGATAATTATCTAATCTACCGTTTTTTGTACATATTTGTGTTTTACGAAAAAGCGTTTTCCTGTAAATAGCGCCAAAATACAAACACAGTTGAAATTTGGTTCCTTTTTTGGTTGCTAAAATTACTTTTCGTAACCTTTTTCTTTATTATTACACATGTTTTCATAACCTATTGATTTTTTGAAAACGTAGTCAAAAATTTGTATGAATAACTAACTTAACACTATTCAATTTTTCTCTAAACGCATCCATTTAGGAGGGGATTAATCCAGCACAAGAAGAAATGTTTGCATTGAAATTATTTCTAAACGTAAATAGTCATAAATCTGAATAATTTTACATATATTATATAAGACGGTGTGTGCATAAATCAATACTGCATTGGCACATTCAGCAATGCAAATTTTTCTTAACCTACAAGAAAAAACGGTTCTTTTTTCGACTCCAATATACAATTGAAGCCGTTAATGTATTGAAGAATTCAGAAACTTTTTTTATAATATAGTGGCTGCAAGAGACCAGGGAGTGGCAATAGACTGTTACTAAATGGTAAAATGTATTTTTCAAAATTCATATCTGTAACATGAGTACTTAAAACGTGCAGAAAAAGAGTTTGCAACGACTTAATGTAAAATTACAAATAAAGGTGTTCTCTGCTTAGCTCAAGATTTACACAAAATATGTACAATAGCAATACATATAGGGGGTAAACTATATACTATTTTTCAAATGACATAATGCATTTTTCCTTCATTTTAAGTCTGTAGAAAAGACTTGTGAACAAAAAATACTTTAGGTATGTGTAAAATCACATTGCATGTCCTGCAGTACATTGCACATAATGTTCTATGCACAGGTAGTACGAGTATAATGCATGTACGAGTATAATGCATGTCCAGTCCTCGAATAAAGCATCCAAGAGCTTGTGTTGTGTTATTTATTGTGAACTGTGGTATATTTTATGAACATACACATTCTGCCATTCAGTTAAACGGTTATACCACTGTAAACATCTAAGTGAGAATGTTAGGCCCATATCTGTAAAAGAGATGTGACTATGTAACCTCAGTCGAATATAATAAACAACAGAAAGTAAAATTTGGCAACACTGATACTGATTGTATATCATTATTTTGTCGCTTTTATAGCGTCCGCCACACTGTGCAGTCCTTCTCCAGTCCAGTCTTCAGTCCTTTTACTCAAATCCTCTCTACCCACCACCTTTCTTCTCATAAAGCTCTCTTTCCGCATACCATCCTTGTTCGTTGATCTCACATTTTAGTATGATGGTCGTTTTCTTTTATTCCTGGCAGTGCCCATTCTAGAGTCGTTTTGGATTAATCGATTCTCCGTCTCTCTTATAGCAAGATAAAAGTTTTTTATCTTGATACGTCGTCATTTATTGTCTACTTTTTACCCATTAATTCTCTTCAGCTATTTTAGAAGCATTCAAATATTTTTTTGTTTACTGTACTTTTAAAAGCGTTGTTGGAACTCAGTTTATACACAGATTAATAATTGCTAATTATAAAACATATCCCTGCAATTAATAAACATCAAGAAGTATCGTATAAAGTTAACGAAAGAACAATGTAAAGTTTAACGGTGCGGTATACGGCACGTTTTACTCTCGGATAAATGAACAGTACGTTTACCGTGGCGAGGTAGGTACGTTAAATTTGCCTGCTACGACGTCAGCACTGCGCCCTATAGTTTACGCTAAATTGTAGTTTTACGGCCAATAAACGCTGACAAAAACCGCATAAATACTAATTAGTGAGATGCGATTCAGACGCGTAAATAATTTTGTTCTGTACGTCTAATACGTTGCTGTCCTGAGCGGAAAACAAATGTAACCATCCAATCGATATGTACACAACTGAAACAAAGTATAATCACTCTATTTACGAGTGTCTTTATTTCTTCTTGCATACACATACATTTTTACGAAAGTATTAAACGTCAGTTAAAATACATACACATATTGCGATGTTATGGATGAACATAAATAATATTTCTGACATAAACAGATAAACAATATTTCCGAGACAAATATGTGGAATGATGGTTTGTTAAAAGTTAATTCATTAAACTATGGGTAAAATTTAAAAGTTTTTACTCCTGATTTGCATGGCAAATTATTTTGGGAACCAACATAAATTTAACTAACATTAATTGCCTTTTAAAAGTTTTTGTACATAGGTTTTAGTCTTTATAGTTTATAATTGAAAAAAATATTAAAATTTGGACTTCCTTTTTCTATAGTTTGAAAAACGGTGTCAGAAGCTGAACGGTGACCTGATGACCTACAGTTAATACCAGGCAGTCCTATGGTATGCCTGTAATAATGTTGATTATAGAGATCCTCAGGTCGGTTTCGGGTTCTTATTTGGGTTCGAAATTTTGTGAGTTAAACTCGGTACGCCTGTGGTGTATTGGTGTCTTACACCAACTCCAGTACGCTTGAAATGTCTTCCCAAACCTAGGCGGACAATGGAACGCACCACTACTACGGAACCCACTCGATTTTAGACTGTGGTTGGACTAACACTTGTTTATAATATTGGAGTAATTAGAAATTGTCTCTCTAAGATTGGTAGCGTTTAACAAAGTGAATTCGCGGACTTGTAACCGTTTCCTCCAAACTCTACAGAAACACACGTATACCACGTCCGAATAACCGACATGAACTGGTCTTGTACCTGAAGGCCAGACTGAAATTATAAAGCTGTTTAATGTATGTCAATTATAAAGGTCAATGTTTAATGTATGTCATGGGATTAGATTCCAATCATGCACAGTTTAGCTTATTCTGGTTAAGATTTCCACTAAACACGCAGAAAAATTATTTAAAATAATATGTTTTTAATGGCTTTCAACTATTAGTCATACATAGTTTTATAAAACAAAAATCTTATTAACATCTACTGAATAGGATATTTAACTACAATTTTTTTTTAATATCAGTTGTATACTTGTCCAAGTCCTATCTCAAAATCTCACTTGATAACGGCGTTATAATGTTTTTCTTAATTAGCATCTAAGCTTATGAACACGCGCACTCGACTATTGTAACCCGAACTTAACAATAATTACGCACATTTTAATACATCTTTGCACTTATAATAATTTATCTGTAAATCTAAATAACAAAGTTCCTTGCAAACTAAAATACAGAGTCTGACGTGTAATTCTACACACTTCATAAATTCATAATACGAGGGTTTATTTCGAGTACATATGCAGCCCGTAATAACATATCCAGCACGATTTTCCGTTGCAATACATACTTAGTTTCTAATTATGAATTTAACGTGTGTATGTTTGGTATTGGAGTGTTAGTGCTATGTTTAATTGTTGCATCATTGCAACTGCCTTATTTAGAGAAACGTTTCGGTTTCATTTGTGGTAGTACATCTTCAGAGGCCGTCTTGACGTTTCCAAGCACCAGAGTTTCCAACTGTCTCGCTTCAGATGACTACACTGATTGGCCAGCAAAAAAGAACGTGAGCCAGTATTATGGTTATAAGTGTCCAGTTCACTATTGTTCCTAAAAACGTCCAGACAGGAGCTGAAGAACTACTACCTTCTTCACAGGCGAAGACGAAACGTTTAGCTGAAGAAGACATGCAAGTCTATCACGTCCAAAAATCAATTAAATCAAGTCAAAATAGAATGTGGAAATTATAACTACTCTTTTTACAAGAAAATTAACCGGTATTAATTGGGAAGAGCCTGACCTGCACCTGCCATCAGTGAAACAGGATTAAACTGCCTCGTTCCCAACAAATTTTCTTCTAATACGTTTAAGTTTAGGAACGTATTTGAAAAAGGCGTTTTGTATAACCTATTTTCTATGTGCTTTCAGAATGTGTTGGAAATAGGCGTATTTACTGGTTTCACAGAACACTAGCAACTTTTATTGTAAACCTAACGCACATCTTACCTCTAACACCTAATTTATGTTTCAGGAAAGCTATAAAGAAGTGAACAATTTCTTGAATACTTTTTAGTTGTTAAAATATAAATACCAATGTATATTATTGAATAATCAGTCAAATTTTCTGTTACAGCTCAGTCCGTAATTCTGTTTGTGTTCGTGCCATTAGTATCTTTGTAATAAAAAATAGAGATATAACTCTAGAAATCTCAATTGCAATAAGATCAGACTGAATTACCTTCGCTAAAATGAGCCGCGTTGTTTAGTATCAGAGTAAATAAAACTTTTATTCAGATGTGAATTGTTCACTTGCGCCTATTTATAGCGCGTAAATATAAACAATATACACTGCAGTAACACAGAAAATAACGAATAACATATTGCGGGGTAAAAAGAATGAAGCTAGTAATATCAAAGGACATGAAACTCTTTACGATGCATAAACAAACTAGACTAGGTTTCTAGAATTTTTACAGTAAACAAAAAAATAATGTGGATTAGAGATATGAGCAGACAATATTGTAAATTTAAATTAAATGTCCTTCTGAGAATGAATAAGGAAAAACAAACGTAATGCAAAATAAAGTTTGCTCCAGGTGAGGAAGCGTATTAGTGTAAATGGTTTACGGTTGTGAACAAGGCGTAGGGTTGCTTGTATAAAATAATCGCCAGGAATAAGGATTCCATGCTGTAAGTCATCAGTCTAATAAGGTAGTTTTCGTCTAGAGATGAGCCTAATTTGGCTATGTGTGATGAGGAAATTATTAAAAATACTTGACTACAGGTACATTTAGAAAAGAGAATATTTATAAAGTATGATTTTTGGTCAGAAAAAATATTTGGGTAGTAAACGCAAGGACGAGACAAAAGCTGCAGAAAATAATCCAACATAGTCTCATAAAATTAAACGGACACTGGCGAAGGATAAAGACAATGGAAATAAATACATAGAACATACAAGGAATACAAACCAAACGAAAGAAAATACTCTCGGTAACTAAAAAACTAAACATACAGGAACACATGAGTTAATACGAAACATCTCCAAGTGAAAAAATTAAGAAAATAATCTTGCAGAATACGCTACAAAACTTTGACTTATATGGAGCTAGAGTTATGAAGATCTATGAATTATGAATAGTGTAAAAGATAAATAAGAACCGCAGATACAGATTACATGTGAACAGGAAAAGGAAAATTTGAACTGAAGACATACAGAGAGAGACGATAGTAATGTATTCCATTACAAAGATCGTAGAATAGAAATTCTGTAGTGGTACAGAAATGTAACTAGAATGGCTGACTCTTCAAAATATTAAAATAACAACTTTCAGGGAAAAGAAAGAGGGGATCACCAGCTTTGCCTTTAGCTACCTACAACAATAGTGGTACGAAAGTAAATATTAATATCTGTAAAGGTTAATATTCTGTAAAAGGTTAACGCAGAAGGTGATTCAAATAACCGAAGGCTGTGGAAAATGAAAGACCGCCATATAACAAATATAAGGTTCGAAATTAAACATGGAAGATGATGGACCCAACGAAACGAAACGTGAACTTAAAAAGACGTTTTTACATGTCTCGAAATGTCATTCTAATTATGTATAACTGTTGTAACTGCATGCTTACTTTTAATTGGAATAACAATAAATTACCAATAACTAGAAAATTCAAAATAGACTATAGTAAGCCGTATAATATTTATAACCTAGAAGGCAAGTTTCAAAAAATTAAATTTAAAATCTTTTTGGGACAATTCATTATATAGTTAGATATTCTATATTATAATTAGCAATAATAGTAGTATTTTTATCTTTAATATCCTTCATATGCGCAGAAACTTAAATATTAAGTTCAACTATTCCCACTGAACACTGAACAAGCAAGAATGTAATTCACTTTGTATCCGTATGCAATGTCATATACTGCTTGAAGGAGCTGATGGTTGGTTCATTGTAAGTGGTGTTAATGGCAATTTGGTTTCCGTCTTCACTTTGCTAGCAATTCACAGTTGCACTTATGCATATACTGTAGGTACCAACGCGTAATGCTGTAAATCTGAATTGAATTAAGCGTAAGCTCTAATAAAGTGACCTATATCATTGATAAAAGAATTAATCCAAATGCTTGTAAAAAACAAACATTTCTCGACACTGCATGGTTACTGCAGCTATTAAAGTGTCTTGCCTTGGCTTTCTTCTGCGAGCATGTTAGTCACTGGGTGATATGATGTCAGCATTTCATAAAACGACACATAACACATTTCCAAAAACGACGCAAGTTTAGAAAGAGTTTGGAAAGTTTAGGAAAACGACAAGATTTGCAGGATGTTGAAGGCGTTTTTGAAAACAATTGTTTCTTATTCGCTTACAGGCGTACGAAGGCAAAATTTCAAAGGGTCAACTGTACTGTAAGAGATAGTGAAAAATTTCGGCTGGGTCATCGAGGGTGGTTGAATTCCGAGGTAAAACGTTAACGGCACTCCAATACGATACGCTGTAAAATCTACAAGACTAACAATACATGCGTACTTTTGGTATTACCATCCCATTGCTGTCTCCAGTACTTACAAATCGTCTACGCAACCTTCTCTCACAGTTAAATACTTTTCATCTACATGAACACTATTATCACAGTCTGTTAACGTTTTCGTTGTTAACAACGTTCATAAAATTTTATGGCTCTCGCCATTAATTCTAACACACTGAATTTGTCTCATATGTTTTGAGCAGCGTGTTATAATATGCTACGACGGCCTCACAGATCGCCGTGTTGTACAGTGGAAATAGAATAACTGACACCAATGAAATCTAATTACCAACTAAAATTTCTCACAAACAACAGTTACAATCAACAGAGTACCCTTACACAATAATGCAAAATAATTTTGTGTAATAACAAATGTCACCTTATTACATTTTTCCACTAATTAACATAATGATCACTTTTCAATAAACCGCATTGACAAAATCGCCAGGTGTAACTGAGTGACAAGCCAGAGGTGACGCAGAGGTTCTATAATAATCTTCCACTTTCCAGGCGGCACGGTGAACATAATTTGCGTAGTTACAGGCATTAGAACAATTTGGAGACTAGGTCAAAGCCCGACCTTGGACGCAGCGTGACGGTAGTCGAGAAACGTGTAGAAGGACAATCTCCAATATCCAAGATCGTTACGTAATTGTCTTTCGTCTAAACGAACGTAGCAGTCTGTTTCGTAAAACTCTAAGTGACTTGCTTGTGTCTATCTTTTTATCGCATTTCTGTAAAACCGGTACTCAAAACTGGGTACTGGATAACACTTTCCGGCTTTTATAACGTTTCTCGTCTCAACATAGGAAGACATATAATTATTAGCATTGAAATTATTTATTAATGACATCGGACAGTTAAATACATCTTGTAATACATTTTAAATATAAATTAATAAAAAACATTAAACAGCGTACGATTGTTTTACCTTACAGATTAAATTCAATAACGAATCAAATAAACAGGGTTTAAATGTGTTTAGTTAGCCACAACACACAACAGTAAGTAAAAAAAAAACATAAGCAGTGCAATAATAAGTTTACTGAGAAAATAATTTCTTTTCAATCATAGAGTGCGTATACTACAGTGCACGAGGAGATGTGCTCTCACTGTTGCCTCTATAATTGCTTTGGCGAAGCCATTAAAGTGTTGAGTGACAAAATAGAGCGTCGGTTGGGCGTACGAAATTAAAACCAACGGGCGGGTTCCCTAACTGAAGCTGAACAAATATTTTCACGATCCATAGTACTAGAAAGCATTCTTGAACTTCCATGGTTGTTCGTCCGACTATTTCGACTAGAGATCATGAAAATAAACATACTACAGTATGATTCGTATTACGAAAATTTGCAAATACGTAACACGAACAACACACAGTGGGTTATAACTAATCTACTCTGAGAAGAGAATAAAACAACACTGTTTTCCATCGTCCTTGATGCATTCACTTCTACAAGGACTAGTAATAATCTTTACTTTCTAACTGTATGAGAACTAATCTAAAATCAAATTTAAACTTGCAATTGCCAGTGCTCGCTTGAAGACAATTGTCTTCCTTCGCATACATGATTGTGCTATAATAAAAAGTAAATAATCTCGTAGAATCATCTTATTAAAAGCTTAGAAAATCGTCTATATACGAACGATTGTAACGTTACATATCATCACCATACCAAAGAACCACAATTAAACATAAAAAAACCATCAGCTGACACATATACAACCAAGTATAAGGAACTGTATAACAATTATTAAATTCAGTTCAAGAATTAATGACTAAATAATGAATCAACAAACAAAGAATAATATAGTAATGAAGACAACAACAGAGAAGATACTATACCAAATGTGATTAACCCAAATACCCAATAGATTAGGTAAGTGAGTAGACTAAAAAACAGGTACGATGAGTATGAAAGCAACAAGTGAAAAGGCATCATGGAAAAAACCAAAGAAGAATATAAAGCAAGGAAGAGATAAAAGATCACCACTCAATACCAAAATGAGTATGACTAGAAGATAAATAAAATAGAGAAAGAGAACTCCAGAGTGAAGGACAAATAATAATATAAAACCATTAAAAGACCATTTTAAATAACTTGACTATGACTATAATTCTGAATCCAAATAAAAACATACTCAACAATGATTAGGAGAGTAAAAATAAAACCTGTATTAGCATAAAATAATAATGTAGAATAGATAACTATAAGATTGTCTCTTACCTGCAACTTGTATAATTAATCTAATTCAAGGGATATCAGAAAACCATTAAACTTATCAGTAGAGTATAAATTAAATTGAATCATAACTACTAAAACAATAAATGATAGTTAATGCTATTAGCAAAGAAGGATAATGGAGTGAAAGGTATAAAAATAACAAACCATGTAAATCTATTGTTGTAAATCAGAGTGGGGGGTCCACATAAACCTAACTCACTAAGCATTCTCACTTACAATGACAAGAATCAATACCAAAAATGTTATAAAACTATAGTATCTTGTAATCTACTGAAACTAGATATTATAAGGACCATTCTATGACTAAAATTAATTACCCAAAAAGGTAATATGTGTTGTGATTAGTATAAATTAACAGACTGAAATGGACAGCATAGAATTTACTCACTAAATACACTAAAAAACCTTAGAAATACTAGAAAAAAAGAAAGAAATTAATATCAATGTAAACAATGATATGTAATCTAACCATTATTATGTAAACCAATAATAATTGTCACGGAATTAAGTCATAATAATGTAAATAAGATATACAGGACATGTGGCACTAGGTGCAAGAGTCATTATTGAATTACCAGTAAATAAGAATATCCAGATGTAAACCAACTATTGTAAAACTTGATAGTAACTATGATGATTGTTTATGTAAAAGATAAGGACTTAATAACAAATGTATAAATTAAAATAAGGAGAATCAATATGACACCTAGTAGTACAGAACTTTAGGTGATTATAATGACTAAATCCAACAAAATAAAAGTGTATTAACGAAAACTGAGGTGACCAAAAGTTGTAATGGTCATATGAGATTAATTATGACATGTCAGAAATAGTTCAGACTCAACTATGAAACTATCATAAGTGAATCTAGTTCATAGTGCTATAGGCATACAAAAGCCTATCCCTAACAGATGTGTTTTGTGCATAATTTTATGTACATACTGAGTAATAAGTGTGAAAAAGGACTTGGAATGCAATATCTCTATGAGATATGATAACCAAATGTTAATTTAAGTCAGATAGTACATAGGTTTATTAAAATTTGTATTAATCCTAGATTCAAATTACTACCTTTGTTAATAATAAACGAAAGTGGGCCTTGTGAGTTGTCTAAATAATGAGCCAGACAATCGCCATATCATGGTAAGGCTAGATTGGCAGTCACAAGTAACATAAGAATTTTATATCAGTTGTAATGTATTTTCATTAATTTTGACAAAATATTTGGCGTCACTTTTGTAATATCTACACCAAAAACCTACGCTTTCTGTAAAACTAAATAATTCAGAAAAGGGGAGTATGTACACACAAAGGAATGTCATCAATTTTTGACCAATCAGAAGAGGTAAATCGAGATGTGGTCAGGTAACGCAGATTGGAATAGCGGGTAAGGCACGAAATTTTTGCACACTTCTTCATTGTCAAAGAAGCGAGACAGACGACAGCTCCGCGCTAAATTAAAATCGAGAATTATCCAGCAGGCAGTGCGGACGTCGAATGTAAACAATGGTCGATCTAACCAAACTTAATCAAAGGTGTTATAAAGTATTAATGAATCAAAACAACGAAATTTATTGAAGGTGTAATAGTGAACTAACGATTGCATAGTGTATAATGATTTGCAATTGCGTGAATTAAGGGAAGTATAGTGACAATTAATTATACTTATAAGAATTATCAATTTATACGATTAAATTATCGAAACTAAGGAATAATATGAATACTATGAAGGAAGATGAACACTGAAAGGGCTTTGATCATTACTACCTTTGTACTTTTGTTTGTTATTAAAAAAGATTTATTCACAAATCAAGGTTAACTGGGTAACACTTCAGAACACCAGGTTTAACCTAAAATGTTGACGCCAGTCATCTTGTTGAATTCATGTTATTAATTTATGAACTAAAAAGGGCTTTGAACCTTATTAACTTGTAAATTTATTTATTGTTAAAAGATTTATTCACAAATCAAGGTTAACTGGACATAACCATAGACAATCCAGGGTTAACCTAAAATGTTGACGCCAGTTGTATTTTTGAAATTTATGTTTTTAGTTTAAAATTTTCTTTATTAATGTAATCACTCTCCTACTACTTAATTATTATAGTAGTGTAACTCTTCTAGTTGCGTATTTTTTAGTCTAAAAGAACTCATTTTAAAGTCAAACAACTTAACTAAATTTCCACTACTACGGTTTCTGTAAACAGAATAACCACCCTGAGAGAAAGTTTTTTTAGTTTTTTAAAGTACATTATTATTGCAAATGAACGACCATCAATTTAAATGTTACATAAAATAATTATCTAAGCATTATTAGTGAATAAACTGCATTTTGACCAGATAAAAGAGATTATAAAATTATTTCTTTAGACGATACGAATTCAGGTTAGGTGAACAGCTGATAGCAGTTGGTAACACTCGCCGGCGGCAATGAAATAATTTAAATGTTTTAAATTGTCGTCTCGACTATGCCTTGTTGACAGGACAGTTAACAAGAGAGAGCTACATTCCAAGTAAGTACTTCATTAATAAATAAACAGCATTCTCGTGACTATTAAAACCATAATTCATTAAACAAATTTACAACGTCAGACACAATTAACAGATGCCAATGGGGGAATCTTAACCAATTCGTCGAACTAAAGGATATTAACTAGAAACCACAATTCATACTCAAACAATAACTTCATACACAATTAAACGAAGCAAACGAACTTTCTACAATATCCAAGTTTACAGAGGAAAGAGAATAAAAATATGAATAAATGAGGCACGGATTTACGTAAAGAACAGGAGCAATATTAGCCACGGAAATTTCCAGAAGAGAAACGCGGCTTGTGGAATAAAGTGAAAACGTTAATTTACAGCGACGACCAAGACTCAGATGGACGATGACACATAAATTTCAATTTGATTATGAACCAGAAGCGTTATCTACTAAATTTATAAACGAATACGCAGAAGAAGAAAGAATGACAATGATGATGACGACGACGACGACGACGACGACGACGACGACGACGACGACGACGACGACGACGATGATGATGATGATGATGATGATGATGATGATGATGATGATGATGATGATGATGATAAAAAGCCCTACGTCACATTGACTTTCTGAACACGTCTGTACGGAACTTTTGAGTACTTTGAAAGCTTACAACAATGGCTCAGGCGAAGAGTAATCATTCGTAACAATACTCTTACAACGACGGGTAGGATTATTTGTTTATTCTGTTTTTAGAGAATGAGTTGACACGAAGTTGGAACTATTATAATTATGACGAACTTATTTCTTACACAAAAGACAGAGCGAATTGGGGATGTAGGCTAACATAAATTTGAATTAAGCTATCGAAAGTTAAACGTGAAATCGAATCAATATAATTTTCACCCATCGATTTTCAACTTCTCAATCAAATGGATAACAATTTTGATTACAAACCGTTATACAAACTACGATCCAGTCGAAGCCAACATGTACACCATGACGGTGAAGTTGGTGGGCCATATCACTGTTGATAAATTTATGATTGTAAATTGGGAAAGCCGCCATCGGAGAATTTAGGTAAATTAACAGCGCACTCTCTTTGCGCACAGTTCAACAGCTCACTTGCTTCAAAAATGACGTATGGGTTCAAACCATCTCACCATGAATAGAATTCTTTATCGTCCGGCCGACACTGGGCCGACCCAACACTAATGAATAAATAGACTCATCGGATGAGGACGTTAAAGGCGGTCGAGGCGTAGTGCCAGTCACGGTGTCCTACTCGTATAACGATAGCGTATTGCTAAAATAACTCTGATAGCGTATTCTGTCCCATATTAACTCTGATAGGTTTTGTATATAATAATCATTTTTAACAGTAGAATCAAATTAATCAGGACCTGTGTACGGATACAAGAGAAAATATCAAACACAACAAGATCAAATAATTGATTGAATATGTGTGTGAGGGAGGGAGTTGAGACAGTTTGTTTTACATCATGAAAATAATTCCATTCTTTACACATTGTTTTACTTAAATACATAGACAAAATTATAATACCCAGCACATGGAATACCTGATGATGACAACAAATATTGTCGATACGGCAACAGAAATTATATAAAATTTGTTTTATAGTTATTGACCGATCATCGCTAAAGTTTTCATTCTTTAAAATTTATTGAACGGTGGGCACTACTAAATTAAGTATTATTATTATTATTATTATTATTATTATTATTATTATTATATTCTGTTTCATTTTTGCATCATCAAAATAACCTGGGGATTCCAGTAGTCACGATGTTATTCCAGCTATTCATTTCCACAGACTGAGTTAAACTTATGAGCTGAAGAAAATACACCTTGATATTACATTGCTGCTCTGATATTTAGTATGGGACACATACATTACCTGGCTCTGTCCTCACTAGTTTACTAAGACCCTAAGTACTAAATAATTGTTTTAATTAGTAGTGTAACAAACTTACAGGACTGCGGATATAAACACATATAGACATGCCTGATAAATTTAGTCAAATTATTATTAAAAATAAACAAACAATAAAGGGTTCTGTGGTATTTTTGATTAAACGATTTGTGTTCTACGAAGCACAGTCGTTACTGGCACATATGTGCCTTAATATCAGACGTACACAAACAATTATTAAAAGCCAAATATTGGCAGGCCGCTATATTACAGCGCCCACGCCGTAATAAACACTGGCAAGGGTGGCGAGGACACACTCAACAGAAAAACAGGACAATAAACTCAGCGAAGTGAGACACAATAACAACCGCCAGGCTTTAAACATTCATCTTAACGTTATTGTGTTAGAGTCGAGTGATGGACTGGACTATGTAGGCTAATATTATTTGTTTTTCTGCTACTTTTCTAAGCGATTAAGCACCTTTAAATTTTTTTTGCATTGGGTCTCAAAGTCTTTAGTAATTAGAAATTAAGTGCTATCTACGTACCCGTATATAGAACGTGAAAAACAAAATCGTCAGCGAGATCACATTCTCTCAGTTATAATTTGATAAATAATAATACCAATATGGCTGCTGTCGATATACTGCAGATGACTTCATAAATCAGTCTTAATACTTTAAATATTCTAAAACCATCTCAGTAGAAATAAGTAGACTTCTAAATAAATCTAGTTAATAATTATAGTCGAGAGTATTTATTTGTAAGGATTGCTAAAACGGGTTGTATTATTTACAATTGCAGATATTACAACAAAGCATTGATCACTGAGAATAAGTAAAGCATTATATTCTACAACTCGGGACTAGTTGTATCAGTCGAGCCCCAGTGTTATGTGTTATGAGTGTACACAGAAATAGGATTAAATGTAAAACGATCAGGGCTATAAACCGTGATGGGTCCCACTGAAATCCTCTAAGAGCTATGTACAAATTGGACTATTTGTTTACCCCGCTGAACATGACTTTGATCTGACGTCACTTAATAAAACGTATCCCTGCTTTCATAACGATGGTAGGATAAGAGTTCCGAGCCTGAATAAAAAACAACACATTTTTAGATTAATTTGCATAAATTTCGCAATATAATCTCTATTTAGATCTAAACTCCTTTTCCAACGACGTTCTAATTTAGTTATGTGAGACTGATAAGCCGATTTGTTCAGGTACTCAAAATAGTCATTTACAGCATCTCTGGCTTGATTGTCGTCAGTAAATCATTTTCCAGCAAGATATTTTTGAAGTAAGGAAAGAGGTAGTAATCACTCGGAGCTAAATAGAGCGAGTAGAGTACGTTAAGTAGTAATTCAAGCTTATTATTTGATTTAATTCATCGCAACATTTGGTGTAAGGTGGTGCATTGTCTTCGTGAAACAGCACTCTCTTTTACGCTAAATGTGACCTTTTTCTTGATTTCATCGTTTTCAAGATGCAGGTGATTTACGCAGTATTTGCCATTAGTTGTTTTCCCATTTTGAGGTAGTCAATGAAGATTTCTCCACGGTCGTTCTAAAAACCAGTCGCGATAACTTTACCAACTGAAGGAATTCTCTTTCCCTTCTTTGGAGTTTGTTCGCATTTCGCGGTCCATTGTTTCGACTGTTGTTTGGTCTTGAGTGTTATGGTCGACCAAGTCTTAGCAACTTTTATGAATCAACCAAACAATTTGATTAGAATGCTCGTATAGAGTACGAAAATGGTTGAAACATCCTTTTGACATTGTTTCGGGTCAAATGTCAGAAAATCACAGATGTTCGTATAAGATATTGCGTACGACTCACACATTATACGAATCACAGATGTTTGTATAAGATATTTCGTACGACTCACACATTATACGAATCACAGATGTTTGTATAAGATATTTCATACATGTTCCGTTGAAAGTGTATCAATACACTACCTCACTCACTTTCGACGGTCTACCAAAACGATTTTATGGTTTTTTTCTATTTTTTTTCTAGCGTAGTCACTTCAATGGGATGTCCAACACATGAGTCCCAGTTATACTTATCGTCCCATTTTAAATTGAGAAACCATTGTATTCGATGGAGAATAGTCTCCAAACGTTGAAGTAACCTCCTGTTTTCAATCGGTTGAAGTTAAGCCTTTTAAACAAAAATTGATCACAGCAAGAATTTCCAGTCTATACAATGATGCCCTAGGTGGTTACAGCGGTAGACTGGGGCACTAATAATAAAAGAATAATCGATTTGAAATCATCGAAATGAAGCCTACAAAGGATGAAATCATACAACACTGTCAAAATAATTAGCATAGTAGAGCTATCTCTGTGTCAGGCCCGAAAATTTCACCCTCGCCTCGTAGTTTGTAATTTCAGCTAAGTATGATATGGACCACTAATATCACTAAAGAGACTTAACCTTAAAAATAAATAAAATTGATCTTTTGCTTTTTCTATAAAAATTGTACTTTCATTCTCGTTAAGTATTTTTCACCCAGACCAGCCACCACCACACATACACACCGTTATTCTGCAAATATTTCCCACAAACTACATGTGTACATAAATACTATGTGTACTAAATACTTCATATTTAAAATATTCTAAAAGATTTTTAGGTACTTGAATTTTTGTTCAATTCATAACACTCCTTACATTGAACTTACAATTAGCACTAGTATCTAATGAAAAAATGTTTTTAATTTCAAAAAGTAAATTACAATTTTATATTTTATGAACCACTTTTTTGAAAATTCCTCCATTTTATATCAATTATGTATTTATTTACATACGGGAGTATTGTATACGCTTCAGAGTATTTATAGTACAAATTCACAGAATACTTTGTACGAATTTGAAAGATCGTATATTTAGCTGTAGGAGAAAATATTTCATAAATGAGGAAATTCCATTTAATCAACGTGGGACTAGATTTCGTCACGACCTTAATTGGTTGTGTGTGTGTGTGTGTGTGTGTGTGTGTGTGTGAGCGTGTGTGGCGTTACAACGTCTTTTCATCAGATTCTGCTTTGAATTTAGCAATTAATAAACATTTTCTGCAACCATTACCATAGGAGATATTTAGTACCTCTCATAACCCTCCATATTGAAGTGCTCTACCATTGTCATTGTTTTCCAGCTGTCAATCAATTTTTCGTCGCTGTCCCTCTTTCAGATCTACGTTTTTGCGTTTTTATATACTCACATCGGTTTCATTTTTTCATTATCACCGACTTCTACCTGGCCTAGTTCTTCCTCCTGTACGACCCAAATCCATTTCTATTTGCCCTCCTGATATATTGCTACGTGACAGTCTACTTTTTCCTTTGTGTAATTTATGAAGCCTTTTCGCCTCCTTTCTGTGTATAATACACATATGCATGCACACAAACAAAAAACAAATAAATAACTTAAGACTATAAATTTACTTAACCTCAATTTTACAAGGAGTGCGTGTGAAATAACCAAAGACAGTTTTGTAACACACTTGGCATAAATTTGCGATCTAGGTTAAAAGTGCACAAAATTACACTTTATAATACACGCAATTTATATTACAGTTTATGATAATTTTAATGCAGTCAAGAACAGTAATGGTGTGTGTAAAGTGATTCATAATCCAGCGACATACTTCTTATCTGGCGCTTTTTCCTAGCGTTCCTGCACAGAGAGAATAAACTTGTCGTAAAACTTTAATGCATAAATTGCGTCGCGTCGCAAGCCATATATTTTCATAGCATAGTATTTTATTTTTCGTAATGAACAAAGGAATATATTTATACGCAATATGCAAGGACATGAGTATTGGTATCTTAGCAACGATTTAAATTCTAGCCATAGGCTGTAACGTAAATAGGACTGCCTTATCTACGTTCCGCCGATTACACATTTTGTAACATATTTCTTATAATAGCATACACATAAGACTCTCTAAATGACATACTGCAAGCAGCTTTACCCAAATCCGACACAGAAGAAGAAATTGAGAATTACGTTAATTCAATTATTACCCTCACAAAGAACAAATTTGGCAGTATATTGGCAACTTACTACAGTCAGAAAGTATCATAAAGCTACGTTGAGCTGAAAAATAAATCCCCATGTGATTCTTGGCACGCGAGGGTTTTCCAGTTATTTGGAGATCATTCTGGGCGGCAGGGTCGTGTATCGCTGTAGGTCATTCCAGACGTTACTCCACTATTGCACTGGCCCTGAGGCCCGCTATGTCTCTACAATGAAACTTAATTTCGAAGCGGACTGTTCAGTGTGACGTAGAGATATTTCAAGTAGGATCAATGTGATTGTTCTGATGATTATTGTAAAACTATGATCAGGTAATATTTATTGTAGTGTGTTAGACAAATATAAGTTGAATGATTGTATAAAAGACCCTTTATTGATTTCTAACTGTTGTCTGTGTCTGATTAACGTCTGTAATTAGCGACTTGTGTCAGTTATTCTGTTTCCTGTCATTAAGTTTCCTCGGTCTTCCCCTCTCCCTTTCAACCAATGTTTCAGTACCGCTTTAAGAAATCCATGTTGCGGCATTCGCTCCAGGTGACCTTTTCTGTTCTTTCCTTTTATCGTATCATTCAAGGGTATGAACTTAACTTTCTTTGTTACCTTATCTTGAAGTCCATCCTAGTACATCCCAATTCCTAAGCTGCTTCTTAAGAATCTTACCTGTGATGCATTACTTTGAAGTTTTGTACGTGCTTTCCTCCAGCTTTAAAATTGTTTCCCTCCTCACGTTATTCATAAATGTTTTATGTACAGTCCACACATGACCTTAAATTTGTATGTAAATTTAGGAGAATGAATTCAGAGAGTTATAATATTTGAATGGGAAGAGCGGTAAATACAAATATATATATATATATTTTTTATATTAAAAAAATATTCAAAATGTTTATCTACATACTTGTGTTCTACGTCGGAATAATATTTATAAAGTATTCTTTAAATATAATTTTGTGTTACAAAACTACCAACAAGTACGATAAATGTAACACACAAAATTGTATCTACTCATATTTCCTATTTCAAAGGTTAATGTACGTAAAGTAAGACAGCAGACTTTATGTTACATTTTTCACTCCTCAGTGACAGTTTACTCTAGTTGAGTATAAGTTTGTTTTACAAGCATAGAAATTACGTGGCATGGTTCTGAACGTGAACACGATATAATTCCCTCGTTGCACTCCGTCATGGACTTAGATTTTGTCATCCTGTATACTTCGAACAGTAACATACTTCACGTTTTTATGAATGTAGAGGTCCCCAACCAGTGAACTGCCGGGAGGTCATCCGTTTAGCATTTTTAACTCATTTTTTGTAACGCTTACGAACGGCGAGTGACGATACTTCAACCTGATTTATATCATAGGGCACATTGATACCCTGTCAATGGTAATTACTCATACAGTGTTAATGATTATAATGCCAAGGATTAAACTTTTAGTGTTAAAGATACTTTGTTCCTCAAGCTAAGTTAAAGAAATTCTGTCTGAAACACTTATTATGTATGTGTATTTCGAAACCGACCGAAGAAAAAAAATCTCTCTCTCTCTCTCTCTCTCTCTCTCTCTCTCTATCTATCTATCTATCTATCTCTCTCTCTCTCTCTCTCTATTTATGCACCTAAGCATTCAAAGAATTTCGACGAAACTTTAACATCGAAGCATGATAATATTTTTAGGCTTTTGAAACGTAAATGTGGATTACGTTTGGTGGATTACGTAAATCATTTCCAAACCACAGACGATCACAAACATAGCATGTAAAACCAAACGTATTCTCACTAAAACGTTTGCTAAACTCAATATCAGCAGCGATTATTTCTGTCTTGATGCGTTTGCATATCAAATTTCTAGACTGTGGGGAATCAAAAGTGTGGAAGCGTTACGTTTTTCGATGACGATTTTTGTGGAATGACACCCAGCCTAAAAATATTATCATGTTAGGACGGTGCCACGCAGCAACTAAATAGTGAATAAACGATATTACGTTTATATAGACTTTAAGTAGTAAATCGTCTAAATTGCATTGCTATAGGAAAACACCTTGTGTAGTAGCAATTAAAAAATATAAGCATACCAATTCTGAAAGAAGTCTAAACAGATTTAAAAGGAAAACTTTAATGATGATGACGACGAAGACAATGGTTGTGGTCGTGATGTGATAGCGATGATGACGACGAAGACAATGGTTGTGGTCGTGATGTGATAGCGATGATGACGATAACGACGTCGTTCAGTACTTTCTTTTATTTTTTACTCTTTTTCCTTTCTTTATCGGAAGCTTAGCGGAAACGTAAACGCCTTCAAAAAGCATTGCATTCAGTCGACCCCCCTTATCCCCTTATATACAGCCATTTTCCTCTATCATAAGTATCAAGAGAAAAAGATTACGAAAATATCGAGACCATTACAAACAATGAATAATTTATTTTCTATATCTCACACATCTGCACTTTAGTACAAAACTCTAAAATTCTATGTAGTGTAAACAAGATCAATGTAGTGCACTATAGTGTAGAAACTAACAAATTGTGTTATCAAATAAATTACATCAACATTAAGTTAACCGGTACAAATGGCAAAGCGAACAGCTGTTGGCTGCCACTTTGTCTGCGTTGCACACTATATTTTACGCTAAACTGTAGTTTTACGGTCAATAAACTCCTACTGTAAACCACATAAATACGAATTAGAGAGTTACTAGCAGCCGGACGCGTAAATATTTTTAATTCTGTGGCGTAATGTGTTCAGGTTCTGTGTAAACATTAGCTGGTAACAAATTTATCATAAAATCGATATTGGTCACCTAACTATAGCCGTCGGTCCATAGGCCTACATATTAGCTATACATGTAGACTGTACTTTATCTAGAACCGTAGACAAACAAGGACAGTACTGTATTACAATGTGTACAGTGATGTTAACAATCAAAGACCACAGACAATAAAAGTTGTATTAAAATGAAATAAAAATAAACTTTTAAATAAGCTTAAAAGCTTATTTTGAATAAGCTTTTATCAAAATAATATTCAATTGATAAATCGATCAATCGATTCAATTAGCTGGATGTATAACAATCAGTTTTTCAGTATTCACAATAAAAAAATAAAAGGCTTAAACTCATTATGTTCAATAAGCTAAATTTTTTTATATTTTTTTTTCTTCTTTACTCCTCAGTCTAGTTGTCAGCATTTTCCCATATGTATCGTGTTTGCATTTCGGTTCATTTCGTCACCATTTGCAACTTCATTAACTGCAACTATTTGGTTTATTGCTTGAACAGGTCACATATTTTTAGTATCTGGGGTGAGATGTCAGGTGTTTAAGGATCTTGATGTATGAAATAAAGTTAATATGTTTCAAGCTCTCACGAAGGAATCGCACTTCAAATGCGACTGTACACGAACTAGTGGTAATTCAGCGTTGCTTTCTGGTTTAGAAACGTGACCGCTTTCACTACCAGATCGGACTAGAGATGAGTTTTCTTGAAGGCGTTATGTGGTGCTTCTGAGTGAAGAATCAGGATTTAGGGAACGATTTGAGAAAGTGCTCGGTATCTAGTCAATAGGGTTAGGAAAGGATAAGTGGGAAGACCACGTGGAGAAAGGAAGTTACAGAAAGAAGTTTTAACTTATATGAACACATAAGTATATCCGAAGTAGAAGAGTTGCTTGTAGCCCCTGTAAAAGGTTGGGGGTGAAGTCCTGATCTTCATATTATTGTTCCCCTCAGTGCAACTTTCAGTTACTGTTTTGAAAATTCTATAATACCGTATAATTATTTCATCTCTTCATTTTATAATATTCGTTCATATTTCTTTTCCTTCACCTATTCTATCACGAAATTATTCATGCCTGACCTAATAGATCTACCTTACTTTCAATAATTTCCTATAGACTCTACATTTCAAAATATTTTTTTTCTCTTGTCTTGTCTACTTCTCCTATTAATCAAGTGTAACACTCTTAAAGTGTTATTCTCTATACGTAAGTTATTTTCATGTTTTACTTGTTTCCAGCTTCATTTCATCAGCAATTTCTATTTGCTGCGTTGAATGCACACTTCTCCTGTCCAATACATAATGTTTCTGCTACACAGGTCATTCCATGGTAATTTTACTAAGTAGGAGAGCTTACAAGGTTGCAGTTATAAACATTAAATATCACTTTGTAATAACTACCGGTCACTAGTTAAACCTCCCGCTACTGACTGCACTGAATTGCAGCCGTCTCAGTTTGTAGTGGTCACAGTCAAAGGTATCTTTGACGGACATCCTGAAATCACCACCGTTCACTTTTTAATGTTCTAGAACATTTTTTGTCGTGTTAACTTGTTTCGGAGTGATTTTTCTTTGATGAGATACGTTTTCCGTTAGTCAGTAAACAAATACAATCGACGTTACTAATTGTTCTATTTCGTTACCTTCGTCACCGTGACATTAAGTAATACCAAACTGTGAGATAAACTCTAAGAATACTGTACTAGAAAAGGTAACATAAAATGATTTGCATGAGAAAATGGACCGCTTGAACTGATGTCTGACATGGTCTCAAAGCAACGCATTATAGGCCTACGTTGGTTTTCCCTCTTAGCTTTTAATTTTAAAATAATATAAATTTTAAGTGCTGTCCGAAACCTGATTAATCTAATTTATGACTTATGAGTTACATATACGTATGTGTTTCAGGTGAGCAAGAAGCAGCGTTTTCATTGACTACTATATGTCTGCAAGCAACGATAGTACTAGGTTACAGGTAACATATTACTCCACACCTCTGTGTCATTACTAGCTTGTTACACTGCATGGGTTATGTACTATACACGAGAAATTAGTTACTACATTTGATTACAAATTTTATTTACAATTTATTTTATGATTTATTATTATTAAATAATTTTTATTTTACACAATATCTCCATAGTGTCCGTGATTCAAAGTGATTCGTTTTATACAACGTCCACCAGTACTATTGCTCAGATAGCTTAATGGGTTACTGGCTGGAAAAGTAAGGTGACCTAGGGGCAGCTCTAGACTTACTGGCGTATTAGTGTAAACCCTCTAGTCTACTTACTCTTTTTCAAATGTAACTTTACATTGATATTTAAAATAAAGTGTTCAGATAATCATAGTGTACGAACGTTACTGAAGCACCCTTCCATAGCAGGATGACTCTGAAGTAGTTTGAATTCAAGTTTTATAGAATTGACCCTACACAGACCGGACTGTTGACCGGTCTATTGTAAACCTGCCTACTACAAAACCTGTTATAGTAATCTTGACGCGTCGATTTGCTTAACAAAATTATGGCAGTTTTATATTTTGTGAAGCACTGTAGGTATTCTTTGTAAATGACAGCGACGCTTTGTGTGTGTTAACATGTGTGAGTTTTCTGACAAAGACGTATGACAGTAATCTGCAGGTTACATCCTTTATACAAGCTCCTACAAAGTATAAATTTTCTAAGACGAGCTGAGGATTGAAGCGTTATAGTAAAAAATTAAAGAATAATTTTAAAAATTATAGGTTTTTAACTTGGCAAATCGAATTTACTAAATGGGTAAATCGTTTTGATGAGCGGTCTTTATTTCTCTTTTCATTTACTTTGCTTTGAATCTCTTTCCTTCAATTTCGTATCGTCTTAAAATGTGGCCGAAGAACTTATTTCGATTTGTTTTCTGGGGTGGTAAACCATTCATTATTTTGTTAGTTTTATTATTTTTGATTTTTCAATTCTAATCTTTTGCTTGATTGATTTCTCTACTGATATCTTAATAGTTAAATAAACTTTTTCCTCTTGATGTATAGTATGAATGAAAATTTCTTTATGAACTCCTTCTCCGTGAATGACTCTCAATTAGCATTTACTTCAAGATTGTTTTCCCAGTTGTATTATTCAATTCACTGAAGAAACAGTGTCATTCCTTTTTTACTACTTGCCAGCATAGCTGTATCAACGGCGTAGCGCAAATAAGATACTTTTGTGCCCAATATTGACAGTTCTTCCCAGTTGTTTGTGTTTTTTTTTTAATTTACGTTTATAATAAATATCAGTGCAACAATTATTACCGTTAAATCCGTAAGTGTGACTCTTATATTTTTATTATCATTGAAATATTATTTTAAGTTTTTATTTCTCTGTCGGTAAATAATAGTTTATATTCGAACAAATTAACAAATCAATCATTTCATTTAGGTATCTGTTACAAGAGTTCTGGTGACAAAAAATGACAATATGATATTTCCAATTTTCCGTAGTTCCAGGCTATTTCGGCTAAGATAACCAATTTCCTATTTGTGTGTGTGTGTGTGTGTGTGTGTGTGTGTGTGTGTGTGTGTGTGTGTGGTTATCAAAACTTGGTTACTCCACATTACGAGTCGGTATTAATTTTATATAGCGTCAAAGTTTTTATTTTTACGCCAGCGCTAAAACACGATAAAACTGACACCATAAATCTCATGTTTACGATATCGTCTACTCTGTTGTCAAAAACCTGGCCGCGCGGATAACGAGCCACTAACGTTGTAATAAAGCAAGGAGAATTCGCTTTTATGAAACACCCTCCTTGTAGGCGTCTACAAGAGTCTAGTAAATCAGTTATAGTGAATGGACATTTGTTGCCCACTCCATAGCTTGAGACTGAAGAAATGTAGTATAACTAATAATGGAAACATTAATTTTATTGCAAAGATTTTACTTCGAGTATGTATGAGAAAACAAGTCACGTGAAGAGCATAAAGCAGACAACAGAAAGGCACATCTGAATGGATGGCAAGAACTAAAATCAGAAGATTATATCTACACTTTACAGTATTGTCTGAACTATGAGAAAATAACAAGTAAACTGGAAGTCGAAGAGTTCTTGAGTGCACAAACTCAAAGAAAAACACACTCGTATGAAGTTTTTATATACAAAGTTAGAGTTTAATTTTTAAACCTGCAGTAAGATTTTATTGGAACTGTGGCCCCTCTTGTAGTTGGTATTTAAACTTAGTTTGAGAAAAGTGTTTCAAATTTATGTGTTGTGTCATTCTGTTGCTTGGCAATAAATATTTGAACTTTGTAGAACAATATCTTAGTATCCGTAGTTCTCGCGTTGTTTCGCCGCAGGATTTTGAATTACTAGATGACATTGGTGTTAGGATTTGTAATAACTTATGCCGAAACTTGAAACTTTACCGTGCCCTCACGGAGAGGGGCGTTTGGGACGTAACAACATTAATATGAATTAGGGTAGAGAAGTTAGACGTGCAAGCATGGAAACGACATTTCCACCCATGTACTTTCGGCGTAATGTTTAAGCGAATATTGATTTTAGATACCGTGTTGTCTGCACGAACAGCTACTATGACAAGCGATTTAAGATCGGAAACAATACGATTCTCTAAAAAATCTGTTATAAACAGAATAAAAAACATTCAACGAGATAGAACTATTAAAAAAAAAAATAAACCCCGATTACTGAGAAGATTACACGTTTGATATGATTTAAAAAATTATTTGGTATAATTTTAAATACTTGAAAATTAAAGTCCACACATTCCTAAAAGATGTGAAACATTCATAAAGACAGAGGCAATGGTTTCTAAAGTTTTGCAGCATTTTTTGACCTCTGAAGGCTTGCTGGTTACATTTTGATTAATGTTCTCATTCCTATTTGTAATCTTAGTTTTAAACAACGTCATCGTTTGATATATACAAATTTCTAACACATTTTCTCATAGTTAAGTGTTTTTTCTCATGTTACCCCAGTTTGTTTTTTATAAAATGAGAGATTCCCTTAAGTATGTTTAACACATGCACACATATACACCTGCTTTAACTTTCGTGTTTGTATTGCTTCCTTTTCCAAGAATACATAACTTTTGTATGCTTTATTTAGCAAAAATACAAAATAAAATAAGATGTAATAGGCCTATTGCTTTTTATCTAATAATGCAGTTTCTTTTTGTTGACATCCATTTGTAACCTCTCTTGAATTCTAGTCGTACTGATCTTGCATTAACACCCGAATTCTTTTTTTATTTTTGATAATTTTCCGGAGCTTTACTTTACTCTTTTTAGTCTCAGAACACAGTTATCATGATTTTCGTTTGAGATTGGATTTACTCTCATTTTTTTCTGTTTCGGTGAACTGGAATGACGCCATTGCATGGATTGTTGTTTTGATTCAGCCTTAACGTACAAAATCCACGTTCCGTCACCAGTGACGGTATGGGAAAAAACTCATCTCCTTCTCTATGAAAGCGGTCCAATAAAACACGTGCAGATATCAATATCTGGTTTTTGTAACCACTTGTCAACCTTTGCGGCACCATTGTAGCCTACACAGTTTACGACAGCCTAGAGTATCACTGACGATTCTGAACAATGTTGTCTTTGATACTTCTGCAAAATATATGGAAAGATCACTAGCTGTAAAGCGACGATTGTCTCCACTTTCTTACAGACATCCTCAGATAGATCGTCAGTCCGGACGCTGGGCACTCCTCTCTTCATCTTAAATATTTGACCGGCCTTCCCTAATCTCACGACACCGTTGGCTCACTCATAACAGTAGGCGCATATGATTCACACAAATTGGCAGTGAATTTCAGTAGCAATTTTTAATTTGTCCTCTTGGGCCTCCTTTACACCTAGTAGCTTAATGGAGACCCTAGTGAGACCTGTTGTAGTGTCTTAACATTTATTATTTACTCCTGCTGGAGTGAGACAATTTATAATTTTTTTTTAATCGTTCGTTCGAATTCGGTTTTCGTTGTAATGTTTTTAAAAACTTTTTAAGTGTTGTTTTATGTACCTGTGTCGACGACGCTCACCTGAGTGGAAATTTTTTATAAATATTATGTAAGTTCACTAAATGAATCCGATTGAAGATGGAACACAACTGTTCCGAAATGCATCTCGGATGAAAAACTGAAAAATCACCGACTTGAATACCTAGAGGTGTACTTGTAAGTACAATAAATTCTTTATACAATTTATTATTTATTGTCTCACTCCTGATGAGTGAGAATTTTCCACTTAAATACAATCACCTTTATATTTTCTGCTGAAACCTTCAAATTATACAACAAATTATACAACAAACATGGCGCACCACTCAGTATGTATATGACCACTGTAAATTGCATTCGAATGCCTGGATGATTACCTGGTCGTATACAAATGTATATTGTTCATCGCAGCCGCTGAATTACTCACTACCCTGAAACTGAGGGTAGTTTTCCACCCAGATTATCTAAACCATCCGTATCGTTAATAAACCAACAACGTTATAAAACGACAACAATCATTATATATAGGCTATTGCTCATACCTATTGTAAAATTAGGCTTATTATCTTATGCTTGTGCGCTCAGAAGAGGAACAAACATATTTTTACACTTTTTATGGAAGTTCATAACATTCTTAATTTTACTTGCCACCTAAATTTATCATTTAACTTTGAATCACCTATGTGCCATCTTGTATAAATTTCATCATACAACTGTATCATATAGAACTGAGCATCGGAAAATAAATTTCGACGTAATCTGAGTCTGACTCGGTGGTAAATATTGTGCAGGATTAATAATACGGAGGACGCGACCAGGACGCGTCCTTCGAATTAAAGCTTTGCCGATTTGTGTGTATCAAGCAGCTGAATAATTTTACGACCGTGTTACCGTTTTGTGTTTTACTACACTGTTGCCACACCGTTGCCTAGCAACGTCGTGTGTGTGCCTATGCTCGGTATTAGTAACTTTATGACTTTTGCTGAATATAATACATCTTTGTGTTATACCTGTGTTCGATTGTAGGCTCCGTTTTGCTCTGCCACACAGAAAACCATCAAACCATATAGCTTTAAAATTTGTTTGTCGTATTAGATAGCAATACGTCGTTTGAATCGTAGAGTAATAATACGAACAAACATACGTTTGTAATTATTTTTGTTTATTTTGTACTGTTTGTTTCGTCGTACTTTTCACGCCAAGCCAATGTTACACGTTACCTGGGTCGTGAACGTCGATCACCTTGAGTGCGTGTTAAGTACATGCTTTTCAGTATCACTAAATAAAATAGAAGGAAAAGGAAAAAACGCTTAGAACTTAGAAAGTAATGGACAAGCTTATTACTGACAGTTAAAAGACGGAAATGCTTGGGAAAGAGTAACATTACTTGACGCTTTGTAGAAGAAAAAGAAGAAGCAGAAAAAAGAAGAAGGAGAAAAGAAAATAAGAAAAGAGAGGAGAAAAAGGAGAATGAGGAATGTAGATGATAATGATGACAGTGAAGGAGAAGAAAAAGGAAACCTGTGAAAAAGAATTATTTATCTGTGACATATTCATTGACGTCTAATTTGGAACTTAGACGTCAATGTTATATATTAATATAATAAAGAATATGAAAACAAAACACACTTCCAAGTTCAAAAGTTACAGTTTTGTTTTTTTATTTGACAACTCTAACAATTGTTTCATCAAGCGAGGCTATTTTAATGATAGAACGGCAAGACTTAAGTCCTCATTTCCGGACGATATTTGACGGATTTTAAAAGACTTTTACGGTCCTGCTAGCAATTGAAGACGGTAAGTATTTCAATAGAAGAGAGAGAGAGAGAGAGAGAGAGACAGACAGACAGACAGAAATGCTGAATTACCGCCTATACATTTTAAGTTGGCATGACTGTTCGTTTAATAACGGTGAAAGGGAAATGGCGTCTTTTTTCCTAACATATTTTGACGCTCCTAACACTGACAGCTCATGGAGTCGTGCGCATTATGGCAGGGACATTAAGTAAAATATTATGCTCCAACTCGCAAGTACTGCCAAAATGATGCGTCCTGCCGGAAGGACAGTTATTTTACTTGTCATAAGGGAAGGGCGCAAGGCTCTGTACAAAAGTTCTACAGGCAGGAAGATTGCCTGTAGGGCTCTACTATTGCAAGAGTTATAGACATAAAGTTGAATGCTCTACAATGTTATTTCTGTAGCTTTCTGATGAAAGCAAAAATTATCAGCTTTTATAAAATTAATTTTTAAAACTATCAACTCACTTCTGTAATTCCGAATTGCTTTATTTGGAAACAGTAGCATAAGTGTTGTATATGTTCTGCTTATTAATAAACATGCATTTCATGTAACGTAGACAGGGGCGGCTCAAGAACAAAATGTCACCCGTGCAAGATAGTCACTTGGCGCCCCCTCGGGTCCCCCTCCCCCAATTATCTATTGATTACTTACGGATGGCTATCCGGCCGAAGGGTCTGTAATTGTTCCAGGAAATAGATACCAGACAATTTTTTTTATTGGAGCTTAAAAACCGCGCTTTAATATAAAATCATAATAATGTATGTATGTGCTTAAAATCATTTGCATTTCGTTTGTCAAAGAAGAGACAGGTTTTAAAGAATTCTGCATACATTTTTTCATAAAATGAATAAACTTGTATATTGACTAAATTACACATAACTTTCTATTAATAATCTACTTGTATTTACATGACAACTTTAACTTTGATCTTTGACACTGTGTTTAACACCCACAACATGACTTTTCTTGCTTTTTTTCTGCAAAGTCTTTTATTATAACGTCTATGTCGATATCTTGAAGAACTTCAAATTCTACTGACATTAAAGAAAGCCCAACAAGACGCTCCTGGCACATGCTTGATCCAAGTAATTCTTAATAAGTTTCAGTTTTGAAAAACTTCTTTCTCCTGAAGCAACACTGACTGGGAGGGTCAAAGCGATTCTGAGACCAATTGTGACGTTGGGAAAGTTTTCTGTGAGGTTGTTGACTGATAAATATTTTAGTGCATTTGAAGGACTTTTTGCGCTATCATCTGGCAGTATAGAGAGCAAAACCAACAGTTCTTGTTTAAGGTCCCTCTATGTCGGAGTGATCTTCATCAGTTAATCCAAGCTGTAGATCTGTACAGTTCTCCAACAAATTGGCGTTGTCTTCAAGATTTTTGATGTTATATAAAAATCCAAAAGGGTTGTTGTGATGACTTAGCTGAGAGAACCGCTCTTCCAATGACCTAATTGCACGGTCCAAAACGTAGAAATACACATTACTTTTAAAAGCCTTTTTGGGGTCTTCAATAGGTTCATCAGAACTCTCCTAGTCAAATTGACATTTCTTTTTTCTAGGCCGTACTTTTCGTTCATTTGGAAAATTATAATCTATTTCAAGTGCTTCGGCGATTTCTCTTGAATCAACCAATAACTCTTCAAATCCTTTGTCAGTGCGCATTTTCTCAAAATGACTTTTTACTTTTGAAATCATCTCAACTGCCTTTGAAATGTCAATTTCTTCTCTTTGCAACATTTTGCTAACAAGGTTAAATCTGAACAAAACTGTGTGCCAAAGAACAAGACAGCACACAAACTTGAAACTTTTGATTTTTTCAGCTAGAGCCAGAGCTTTGTTTTTGGCAAATGCGTCAGATCTGGGATCGATTGATAGCGCGTACAAGGCATCGTATATTTCTCCAGCTTGATATCTCAGAGGAGCGACAGCATCAATACGACTCTCCCATCGAGTCGCACTTAAAGGCTTTACTGTTAAAGATGTTACATGTTCCATCAGCACAGACCATCTATGTACTGAGGCAGAGAAAAGATTGTATATTTCCTGAACATTGCTAAAAAAGTCGACAGCCTCAGTGCAAGATAAAGCAGCATCATTGACGACAAGATTGAGTGAATGTGCACTGCATGGTACGAAAAATGCACGAGGGTTCAAATCTAATATTCTTTTTTGAACACCCACGTACTTCCCCTTCATGTTGGACTCATTATCATAGCCCTGACCGCGCATATTTTTTAGCGGTACATTCATTTTATTGAGTTGGGAGAGAAGAGTGTCTGTCAGTCCTTCTCCAGTCGTAGAGTCAACAGAAACGAACCCCAGAAAATGCTCATGAATATGCGGTTCCTCTCCTGGTTTGCAGCTCACAAAGCGAAAGACCAAAGACAACTGTTCAGTATGACTTACATCAGAAGTGCAATCTAATATAATGGCGTAATATGTCCATTCGTTAACTAGTTTCAAAATGTGCTGTTTTACCTTTGAGCCTAGCAACTCAATTATTTCATTTTGGATGTTTTTTCCAAGATAATGCACATAAGTCTCTTTTAAGGTGATCCTCCTTAAGTGTTCAGCAGTTACTGCATCAAAGTTACCAATAAACTCCATTAATTTCAAAAAGTTTCCGTTATCTCTCGAGTAGAGTGTCTCAGTTTTACCACGAAATGCTAAGTTTTGTGAAGCAAGAAACTCAATCATGAACACTATTCTCTTAAACACTTCTCTCCAGCGTTCAACTTCTTGTTTAATAATACGTTGGTTTTCACACTCTATGGTTACACCCAGGCGTAGCCTTGTGCTAAATTCAACCCAGTTTTGAAATGCTTTCATATATCCTGGAGATTTCTCATGTTCAGATAAAAGTTCATGCATATGTCTCCAGTCAGAATAGCCTGATTTGTAAGAAAGAGAGATCCTGATTTTACCAAAAAGACGATAACAAAAACAAAATATACCGTTTTTCTTTGTGGAATAAATTAACCAGGTGCATGAAACATATTCATCATTGCACATACGTTTTTGATAACTTTTAACACTAAATCTTCGTCCATCTTCATTTACTGGGAAATCTATGTTATAAACTTGTTGAGGACCACGTTGAACCAATATTTGTCGTTCTGTGTCGGTTATATGTTCTAGCCATTCGCCGGGGTTGTGTGATAGGCCTATTTGGACATTTTTTGCAGGAAGCTGAAAAAAGTATGGGTATAAGTTATAAATACAACTTGCTTTGCATTTCATGACGAACAATTGCATATGAAGCTACATCAAAAGTATACCATTATGATAGGTACAAATAAAAAAGATAGATATGAATAGCTCACAGTTGTTGAATATAATCGTGCAGTAACACAAATAAAATCAAATAAAATCTTTATTCATCTCCTTGTTTCATAATACATATAAAAAATAGTAGGCCTAATATTTACATAAAATATGGCGATGAGAAATACCCACAAAGACCGTAGTCTGCGCGTGGGTATAAGTTACAATATAGTTTTTATATGTAGAATATCACATTCTTACAAAAAATATAATACAATAAATAAAGAAAAAAAGGCTGATATATAAATGATATATGTAAAAGAAAAGTACCTTTAAGAAAAATGTATAATGAAAAAAAAATGCAAATAAAGACACTCAATATCACTATATGGAAATGCTACCACAATGTGTACAGGTTAAGCTGAAGACTTTGATAGGTATATTGTCACCGGAATTTCAGAGTAGGAAAACTTTAAAATACTTAGTGATTAAAATATTAATAAGTTATTATTTATTACAATCCATTTATCTATTTCATTTCTTAGATTAGTCGTAAGTAGTGTATGAATAAATTAATTTGGTATTAAGTTTATTAATTTATTGGATGTATATATGAATTGTCTTCTACATGCAGATATATTTCGAATTTGTTTTATAAGTTTCAAAGCCCGGTTGTCGAATGTTGTAAGATAATGTTCGAGCAACAAAAAGGTTTTTATTTTTATTAATGAAGAGTAATAAATTTTTTATATATAATTGTTTTATTGTTAGTACCTTAAATTCCGAGAAAAGATTATTGCTGGGATAAAACATATTTTTACCCAAGGTAGCCTTTATTATTTGTTTCTGGATCATAAATACTTTATTTAAGTAAGTGTTTGATGCACCACCCCATATCAATATTCCGTATTGTAAAACAGACTGGGCATATGCAAAATAAACTAGTCTAGAAATTTCAATACTTCTCAATTTGCTTATTTTGTAGGATTTAAATATTAAATGTCTTATTAAAACAACTAAATATTTTGCCTCCTTTGTTCTATTCGGAACAGGGCATTGGCAGGTTACGGTTGTCAACAAGCTACAGCTAGGCGAATGAATTAGTAAAGGATTTAAATTCACCGGCTGGGTTCTAGCAGTTGGAGAAAAGGTCATATATAAGCTTTTTTTGTAATTTAAGGATAATAAGTGTTCGTCCACTAATTTTTTAATAAATTAATACGAGTATAATAGTGTAATTTTATAATAAATAAAACGTACCTCACTTAAAGAGGATCCTGGTGAATTCCCGAAAACTTCCAAATCCATTTCATTTAAATTCGCCTCAGTTTTCAAAACCATTTTGGTTAAATTGGCTTCAGGGTTTTTTCGATGACTCCAGGCTCTGGCTCTGTTGTCATTGTTGAAGAAGAACAACTCGAAGCAATGCTTTTATTTCCTGACAAAAACTTTTTCAAGCCAGCCGCTTGGTTTTCTTCATCAAGACTTTGTTTTGTTCTTCTTTTCCTGTAGTATGACCCAGAATGTTTCTTTTTATCTGACATGTTTTATGTTTAAATGTGTTTCAGACTAATATTTCACTAACTCCGCACTTAAGTAAAATGACTTTACACACATGGGCTTCTAACATCTAACACACACACTATAAACAGACGCTGACCGCCCCTGTGATCCGATTCGGACTGACAGGTGAATCACGCTTTGTTTTGCAGTGCCAGTGATGGCGCCCTGGACGAGTCCAAATGTCTTGTTTAAGGGGGGGAGGGGAGGTGGCGCGCGGCATTTGGTTATGCGGTAGGAAGGGAGCAGTTGAACTGGATCGTTTGTGTTTGTGTTTGTGTTTGTGTTTGAGATAATTATTTGTTCTGCGCATACTTCAAGGCATTTTAATGTAATCCTTAATTTTTTATGGGGTTTTTTTTTGGTACAATAATATTTTTTTTCATCCGTATCGCAATTGATAAACGTCGCAGCAGATTCGGCGTTCGCATTAGATTTTTTATAATAACCCATTTTGGCGCCCCGTGCGGGCGCACGGGTCGCACGGGCCTTAAGCCGCCCCTGAACATAGGACGTATGGTATCCAATAAATAACGTGCCCTGCCTAAGACGTAAACTAATACAGAAAGGCAGTAGCCATATGGGACATGGAGATACTAAATACAGCAGTAAAACACAACAATAAACTCCGGGATACAGGTCAAGTGTCGAGAGGGGTGTAAACAAGTTTATGGTCGACGGTCGACGGACGTGTAAACGTATAGCTTTTCCTTAGCTAAGTATTGCATTGATGTTACCTGATTTTCAGTAATAAAGTAACTTAAAAATTTAGCTGCTTGGTATGTTTGCTACTTTTAATGTGGTTTACGTATATTAAATACCCAAAGCCGACTGTTAGAGTCATATTTACAATTTTTAAATCACACACACACACACACACACACATATATATATATATACATTAATGATAGTTACTTCTGCAAGACCTATCGAACAGACTAGAACGTCCTCCACCCATCCCTCCGCTAGTGGAACAGGTGTACCTCACTCAAGGCAGCACTAAATTACGTCCCAGTGTACTCTGGAGAACACTTACCGCATTAGCTTGCGTGCAGTAAGAAGGGAAGGCTATTATGGACCTCTGTGCAACCTATAAAAGTCTCGCTTAGACAGGACAATTCGTTGAGGGATTTTCCTTGGCGCGAGTCGAGTGTTTGTTGAAGTTTTGTAGCAGAGTGTTATTGTGTTATAATTAGTGTGGAACTCTATTATTTGGCATTATTATTTCGTGTGGACAAATGTAACTGGAATTATTGTACGAGTTGATTACAAATTGTTATTTATGAGTAATTAAAGCTGGTTATTAGTGACTTCATTGGTGTCTGTATTTTGTTTTCCACTGTACTATACGGCGATCAATTAGACCGTCGTAACAATATGGTGATTTTTGTCGTTGTATGAGTATCCATAACTGATGTACGTTTCATAGCAAAACTGTGACGACTCAATTCAATGTGGCGTGACGCGAATCAATGCAGAATATATGTAATGTTTCAAGCAAATCGTCGAATCGTCAAGACATGACACTGTGCTAAACCTGGAAATAAAACAAGAAGAAGGTCATTGGCATACAATCAACAGTATCATTGAAGAGTTGAATTAGAGACAAATTCGCGCCTTGGGTGGTCCCGCGACGATAGCCGGTTCCCGTAAAGCAACACGAGAAAACTGTTTCCCTAGAACTCCTCAGTCAATACAGTTGCAAAATGGATAATTTCCTTACGAATATTAATATTGGCGGAGATTCTGGGTTCATTATTAAGATCCAGAAATCAAAAGGCAGTCATAAACATAGTTACTTATGCACTTTGATCAGAAAGAAATTCAAACAGTTCCTTCTACCTCATCATAAAATTACCAAACGGTTAGACATAATCGTCCTCACCATTTTTTCTAAGGGAAGTGTTGTGATTTACTTGGAATCTCTGCCTAAAAGATTAATTACGAGTATTCAGGAAGCACACTCATTGAATGAGCTATGAAAGAAGACCTTTCTTTTTTATGAGGATAGAGGAAGGTCATATTGCAGTCGGGATGAACAACAACAGGCACAGCGAAAAGGATGAAATTCACATTCCCTGTAGCCTACATTTGCCATCGTCTGATTTCTTGTTATTCAGTAAAGTAAAAGAGACATTAAAAGGTGAGAAATTTTTATCTGATGCCGAAAATTTAGTTGTTGAGCCTAAATGGATGGAAAGCAAACGACAAACTTTCTTTATGCCCAGCACACAAAAATGGATTCAGCGTTGGGAAAAATTTGTAGCTTGAATAGTTACTATGCTGTCAGTGAGGTTACAATAAGGTTCCTGAAAAGTTACATATGGAGCATAGCTCTATGTGGATGTGAGACGTGGAGAGTTGGAACAGAGGAAAGGCGAAGAAGTGAAGCACTGGAAATGTGGTGTCATACGAGGTTACTGAAAGTAAGATGGGTCGATATGGTTAATAGTGATGAGACTCTGAATAGAGTTGGAGAAAAAAAAAGTTTTTGGCAAAATATTTTGAAGCGAAGATTAAACTTATTGATCGTATTATTTGTCGCGATAATCTGATAGAAACAATAGAAGGTGTAACGTAACAAAATTGTAGTTACATATAAATAATATCCAATATCTTGAATAAGAATCTACCACGTACATGTCTAAGCCAAAATGAGAAAAAACCTCTAAAGTATTAAAACCAATCCATATCCATATACAAATAATGTCGAAGCAAGTCAACACAGGAGAAGGAAGAATTATAATGAAAGCATCATCAATGTGATAAGAAGAGGAGAGTATAAAAACCAAACAAATACGTTAGCAACCAGGACCCACTAGATCATACAAGTGAGGGGACAAATAAAATAAATGTGACAAATAGGTCATACAAGTAAGAGGACATATCAAATAAATGAAACAATTTATTATACAAGTGAGGCAACATATCATATATGTGACATATAATACAAGTAGGGAAAATACCCTATAAGTGAAGAAACCTATATATAAGAAGAAGAAGAAGAAACCCGAATACAAGAAGAGTAAAGGTGTATATATTAAGAAGAAGAAAAATGTATAAATAAACCACGAAGAAGATTTAACAAGGACAAGACAATAACATTCCCAGTGTGAGGAATACACTACGACAAGGAAGATAATAAGGCATGTGGGAAGAATGCCAAATGAGTGAATTATAATACCATCCAACAAGGAAGAACATGATGGAGAAAAGGTGACCAAGAACCAAGTGTCGACAAACTAATAAGTAGCCACAAACAATAATAGTGAGTGTCTTATATAAGTGCATCGATTAATATTAAAATAACACAACCCCAAGTAAACACCACAAACAATAAAAGTGCAATGTTTATGGAAGAGGAAGATAAGAAGTGTTAACAAGGAGAAATAGTGAATCCCAAATAAACAACACAAACATTTAGTGTACGATTTATGAAACGAGATTATGACAAAATACAAATATAAAAAGACCACAAATATACTGATATTAAAGAGAGAAATAATTGCTCAATAATAACTGAACCTGAATATAAAATCCTTAATAAGATATATGTTTAAATATCAAAAGAATAGAGAGTAAAACCAATATATAATGTAATAATTAATGTATTGAGAATAAGGCAACCTATTATAGAAAAACAAGACAGTTTTCCCAAACCAAAATATAAACACATAATATGTACAACAATGACAAATAAGAATTAAGTAATAATGTGTAAACAAATAGTATAAAATGTGTATAAAATAGTGAGAATATTGTAATAAATAATAGTAATAACATATCATAGCAAAATTATAATAATTAAGCAAGATGATGAACAAATTAGGATGAGTATTGTTGTCAACTCAGTAAGAGACACATAACCTCAACTGAACAGAATCTGCAACACAGAACCACATTTAATAATTAGAAAAATGCAGTCAAAAGTAATTATTCAAATCAACAACCAAAATAGGATAAATGAGTAACATAATGAACCCAATATGAATTGAGAAACACAATTATACAATCTATATTATTTAAACAAACAATAACCAGATTCACAAAACACAAGATGACTATCAAAGTTACACAAAATACTCACTTAAACTTGATAAAGGAGAGGAAAATAGTTTGACAGTAGCAACTAGAATATTCAATACCTCTATGAGAACCTCTCACAAACATTAAATACATAAATATATATATTTATTATATATATATATATATATATATATATATAAACAATAATAAACAAACATACATGACCAATGAGACTAGATGTAAATAGCAATCTTACTGAAATTTATGAATGTAGAACACAACAAAAAAGCGTTATACACAATAGACAAACAATGTACAAGGTCTAGGTACACATTAATGAATAAAAATACATCCATTAAGTACAAATAATGATAAATTATGTATATCAAAGTGACAGAATTATGACATGGTGTATTAAAGCCATCCAATATAAATATGGAAACAAAGCTTCACTAAAAGTGTAAAAATAGTTAAGGTACAACCTAAGCACCTAAGAAATATATTATTATGAAATATGTATTAGAAATAGTGAGTACAAATGCAAGGACATGTAGGGCTTATACGCCTGAAAAGCATTTGACAAGAAGTGTAAATATTTTAGTATTTAGAAATAATTATTAAGAGAAATTGACTCTAAACAATTAAAATAAGCATTAGAATTAGAATATATCATAATAAAGTGGAAAGGACTTAAACGTGATTAAGAACCACTAAACGTGCATTATCGAAAAGTGATGTAGGTTAATTATGGACGGATTTATAGCTTGTGTGGACTCTAAATAAAGAGCATAGATGATAATACCATTCACTTCTTAATTCGAAATGTTATAAGAAAGATATAAACAATTGAAAGTTTTCCTTCAATTCCAAAAAGAATTGAACGCGTCATAGCATACTCTTGAACCTAAAGACCGATGCTAAGAAATAAAATTTCTGACTTTATTAAGCCATAAGGGGTCGAGATTATCAGATTATCAACCAATAGGAAGAGCTGATTTCAGGAGACGCCGACAGCAATTTCGAAGGAAAGCATTACTAGTTCTTTGACCATCAGAGTGAACGGGACGAGTGTCCGTCGGGAGCAAATTTCAAAACTGTGCGCGCCCCCCAGTATAAACGAGTGAATCTAACCTCACTAAAGGTGCATAACTACTTACGTGTGAAGTGCGTCGAGTGATGTGTAATAACAATCCATCCATCGCCAGTGTATAATAAAGGCAATGATGAGTGGGAAATTAAGAGAGTACTTATTATTAACAATATTTTAATAAAAACTAATGTTTACCAACAAAAGTTTTCACGTTGGTACTACTTTAGTCAAGTAGAGTCGTATATGGCTAAACTAATTTATGAATGTTAATTAACCAGTATTTGAACAAAAGTTCTCGATCTTATTAATTTAAATAAGATATTATTAATTTTTTAGAAGAAAATGACAAATGAATATGATATTATAATGAATATCGATGTAAACAATATCGAATATAGATGCTAACTTGATTATTATTAGTACGAAATCAGATCATTTATCAAATAATAACAGAGAACAATCATTACAGTTAATGAACAACATACTTACCACGAATAAATGTTATGTATAGTTTTAAGATTTTAATGCCATCAATTGAATATTTTATTAACTCACTTTGAGTAAAAGGCAATCTAACCTATATGGTACGAGAGTTGAACAATCATACCGAGTCTTGTTTTAACTTTATACACACTTGAATATACTCAGTTAAAAAGAATTTATGAATTAATTATAATATATTTCATTATTAATAACCATCCAAGTAATATTATTCTGACACACAGTATTTGTAATCGTGTATTACACTCCATAACATAACCGGTGAACTGACACCAGGTGGACCAAAATACGATAATTTCCAATATCGTAATTAAACTTGTTTTCTTGAATTTTAATTACTCTCTATAATGTATTATTATTATATTTCAGCATTTTTGTACCCTGTATCATGTTAACTAAAAGAACACACGAATTTTGGTAATTGTAAACCAAACTAACCAAACTAGGTTAACAGATATACAATATAAAGTAACCAGTGTTACCAGCCCTGAGCTGTAAGAATCTCAATAACTATTCAACTTGTTTTTGATGATTATTAATTGTTTTAAAGGATGCTAATTTCAAATTAACTTAATGTTAATAAAATAATAATTTTCTTACCTTTGAATCAGTTTTTTTATTTTTTCAAAGTAGGCAAAAGAAGAATTATTTACAGAGCAATTATTTTCAAAGTGGCAGTACGACAAACGAGCGGCCAATATTTGAACTTCAAAGCAGTATCAAATATATAAAGTCATTTTATTTACTGTACATACACAAATACACCTGTGACATATTACAAACTGTGTTGTGACATTTCAGTCTATTACAGGGCCTATTTTGGAAGACTGAAAACAGTCATCATTGGTAAGTGAAACGGTAAATCTACCAGTGCTTCAAGAGAACTTTAATACTCCTTTTAAACAACCTTTTTGAACTATATAAATATAATCAAACACACTCAACGATAATTACGAAGAGTTGAGTAGAACGTAAACATTTTTAAAGAAATTTTGAACAAACTTAATAATAATAATTAAACACAAAACAGTCAGCCTTAAAAAGAATAGTTATAAAGGTTACATTGAAGAGAAAGAAGAAGGGGAACACCGAGACTCTAATATATGACAGATATTGGTAATGTAAATTGCAGTTCCTACGAGGAGATCAAGAGGAAAGCACAGTGAAGTTTGGAGTGGAGAACTGGTGCAACCAATATGCGGATTGCTAGATAAAGAAAAAAGGAGGTATCACAATAAAAACAATAAGGTTGACAAGTTCGAGAGAAATACTAATAAATTACTTTTGCATTGACTCTACTTGTTGTGTTTTGTATTGTTGTAGGACTTATTTTATACAATAGCAACATTGATTAGTCAATCCTCGTAGATAGAATTCTGTGATATCTTAAAGTTTTCGTACATTGTTTCATATTTTATCATCTTCAAAGTTATCTGCTTTCAAAAATTTAACTTGCGAGATTTTTCTTCAGCAAACTTATATATGAAGTCGCCATAGAAAATAGACGATGTTTTCTTTTTTTTCATATGGTCTTAATATATTAACAGCGAGACCTCACGTTCTTGCTACATGCTATCATAAGACCGCGGAACAGTCGGATGTATACAGGCCACTGTGTTATGAAAATATTTGTTCTCTCGTGGTTGAGATACGAATGAGCGCGTGGATTAGCTGAGGGAAGTGCAAACGTTTGTTTTAATTCCATACGTTAATTTCGAGCTGTGTTTTATAAGTCAACACTTTAATGGCTTTACGAAAGTAATTACAGAAGCGGAGTTCGTGCTATTGCCCTCGCATAGAGGATTATACATTCCCTATATAAAGTGGAAGTGAAATTTTATATATTTTATATATTTTCTGCATCTTCTAATTTTGTATCCAGAATTAAAATTCCCTTCTCCTGTACGGATGTTTCAAATGTAATTTTCTGTCTACAAGTGTATCATATTTTTCTTAGGGTCACCAAACAGAACATTGAATTTATCGATGTTATTGTATATTTATTTATAAAACCTGAGAGAAAAAACATATATTTTAGTGTAGTATAATATCCAAAACAAAGTTTGTTGAGCGCCTCAAGTAGCTGCAAAAATGTTCTATTATAAATATTTTTTACGTAACTTTTTAGTTTTCTGGTCGACAGAATCAGAGCTATAACGAGGGATTGAGTCACTGGGAGCAAACAAAAATAGGTTTCATGCTACCCTACCGGTTGAAGAGAGAGTAGTTACCAAGTTTTATTATTTTATTATACATTATATTAATAATTTTATTTTAAATCAGTTTCTGTTCTTAAAAAAATTAGTTTAGGATAGAAACATATACTACGTCATGGACTAAAAATTTTTACTTTATATCTCGTAATATTAGTTAAAATTAAGTAATTTAATTTATTTTGTGACGGATATATGGATTTGGGAAGCGGCTGGATAATTACATAAAACAACATTCATTACATTTTATTAGCACCAAAACATTCTGCTTTCAAAGATTTAACTTGCGAGATTCTTCTGCAGGAAAGATATTTTATGATCTCATCATAGCAGACAGACTACGTTCTTTTGTGTTCAATTCAAATAATGCTCAGATGTCTATCTTCCGCCATGATGTTTTTAGAGTAATTTTGTCAGTTTGCTAAGAAGTCAACTGAAGCAATGGTTATAGGCTGTGCACAAGTTCGAATATTCTTCTGCAAGTCTGTGTTTGTAAATGATGGTCAAGAGTGTTGCTGCAGGCACCAATTTTATGATGTCATCAATTGCTAAGGCGTTGCGTTTCAAACTTTCACTTCTTCAAATAATTTGTTTTAACTATTGTCATCTTTGTACGTTTCTGCTAACTGCCTTTAAATCTGTCACACCCATTTTGTGTATTTTATCACTATTTTGTAAGCTAATCTTGGCACAGTGATTTTTTTTAAACACTGTAATATTTTAGAACATTCACTATATTAGCATTTAGATTTCCACTATTTTAAATTATAGATTATAGTAAAAAATAAAACCATAAAATAGTTTTTGTGATTTCCACTCGTCTCGAATCACAAAAACTATTTTATGGTTTTATTTTTTACTATAATTTACAATGGATTTTCACCAAGTAAAGGTATCAAGCATCCACTATTTTAGCATAAACAAAATACGTTTCTCAGTACGTTCTGGAATCGTATACGTATAGTTTTTGTGTACTATCCATTATTGAGAGACATTGACTACATAACGTAGATGGCGCCAAGGACAATGACGTTTAGTTGTGAGTACCTTGACGAGGGCATTAAAATTTTTGTGGATTGAAAAAATGTTTATTTGTTTATAGCTGCGGTATAGAAAATTAACTGTGATGGTAGTTGTTTATTGTTAACAGTGATTAAGTGATATATATATATATTTCATCATCATTGTATTTTACACAACCAGTATAAAATACTCTGCGGGACTCTGCGATCTTTACATTTGGCCTTACAAAGATACAGATTTCATGATTCCTTTTTCCAAAGTATCTCGAAGGCATCCTATTCTCTTTCGATCTGTTGGTGTCCAACGTGTAATAATGTTCTATTATACAAATACAACGCGGAAGTCTATCATACAAATCCAACTCAACTAACATAGCCGTTCCTCTTTCAACTTAGATATCCCATACACGTTTCTTCCACGGTCTGTCTTTGATTAGGCCTATTGTTTTACTCTGTGTACTTGATATCGGATGTCCTCATTTGTAATTCTTTATTGTTTGCCTTTACAAGTTGGTCGTCTCAGGAAGTACATTTGTGTTGACACCAGTTTCATATCCACTTTCTTATTTATTTGCCACCACACTTACAAACAGTACGTTAATGTGATTTATATTTTTTGTTTTGCGCGTTTTGATCTAATGTTTTTAAAATTTGCGAATCTATAGAATTTACGTGTATGAAACTTTAATGTATAAGCCCGTAAATTTTCTATCATTGTTAATTGTTGCATTTGCGAAAGATAACTGTTACTTACGTGTAACTTTAATGAAACGCGTTTAATAAAATTTATAATAGTTTTACTGTGCAGTGACCGTCACAGTCATCAGAGATACTACTCGTAGGCCTATAGCAATATATTCGCTCGTAGTAACCACGGTTACTAGACTACATCTAGACTAGTCTAGTAACCGTCGTAGTAACTGCGCTGACGCTGTAGGCTATAAGCAAATTACAGCGTCGCAACATTTGGTGTTTTACTACATTCGGTAACATTTGACGTTGCCTAGCAACCTCACACGTGGTCTTGCAATTAGTAACTTTACGTCGTTAGCCGTAAGTAACGTTTCATTTGTCTTAAACGAATTTGTGATTCTGAGTGGCTGCTAATAGGCCTACAGTTGTATTGCTGCGTTGTATGTCGGCGTTTTATTGCACATTCGGTGTTACAATATGCTACAATTAAATATTTGCTTAAACCATGTAAATCTTCCTCCTTTTATCATTCGCATAGAAAACTGTTTCTTCTTTTACACACTCACATTTAATCATAAAAACATTACATCATACCTCACAATACAGCTCATTACCAAACTACGTTTGTTTTGCAGCTCATAAATTTAACTTCCACGACTTTGAAACACGCTAGAAAACTACGACTAAAAGCAAAGTTATATTTAAATGTTGTGGTTACATCAATTCTTGACGGCAAAGATGACTGACAAATTACTAGATCAGTATCTCTGAAAAGTAATGAGAGTTATTATACAAAATCTTTACTGCGACATCAAATACAAACCAATTTTATTTCCCTGAAGACCACGCGCTTAGGGGGATGTTGATCCTACTGATTTAATCAGCGTTTCTTTAACTGTCAATGCCTTTGAATCCGTCTCGGTCTTCCGGGTAGTTTTACAATTACAAAATATCGTTCCCAGAGTTAGTTTTTGAGTTTTAAAAACAAGAATCCCATGTGCATCCTCTATAGTTTTATGAGCATCCGGAAACGATTTGTGTGCCGCCTAAAAACCTGAACAAGGACTTCTCCGTCATGTCTTCTCCGTAAGCTTGTATATTGTTAAGTGTTTCTGTTGCACTGTTTCGGAGTTTTTTCAAAAAAGTTGATTGCTTAACTCTGTTCTATATTATTTAGCTCTATTTCTTACGTGAGACAAAACAAGTTGTTAAAACGATGGTAGGCAGAACTTTGATAAGGTTAGGAAGTTCAACATTTTCATGAAGCAACTTTTACATCTGTTAGCTAACGTATTCCTGGTCTTACATCGTTGGTACTTTATAAGAATAAGTTCTGTCTTCTTACTGTTTATACAAGTTCTTCTATAATATCGTTACACGCAAAAATGTAAAATTATAAGACGGAACTCTGAGAAAAATTGTGTTTTGCGTTTTGTGCGTTATAATATTTATATGTGTGTATCATCTTAAATTTTAAAGGATCTCCCGTGTAGTAACACTTTTTTATTGCGGCTCACAAGTCTCAAACTTGTAAAATGAATAGCAAAAAGTATCACAGGACGAAATGATGTCATTTTCAGACGTGTAAAATGACAAATGCGTGGATAAAATTTGAAGGTGAATGGTGAAAATATAACCGAACTATAATTAAATTAATTAGTTAATCATCAAATTAATATATATTCAAATACACAATATATTTATAGATATTGTAATGTTGCAATATCTATAACTATAAAAACACTATAAAAATGATATGAATTTTAAATATTAATAAAAATTATATAAAGTGATAATTTTAAATTTTAAACAAAACAGAAAATATTTTGGTAAATTAGATTTTGTTTACAAACAGATTTAGCATGGAATATAATATGGAACGTAAACAAAATTATGGGAGTCTTTTATGCGGAGGTTAGAGTTTAAGGCGTAGTGTTATAATTACATAAAATGCTTCATATAGGCCTAAGGTCGTGGAGAAGATTACATAGATTGAAATGGGTATACAAAGATGGGTATACTCTTTTGTTGGATCATTTTTTTATAAGAATCTGTACTTAAAAATTAATATATTTAATTTAGGAAGGTTGATAACAGATGCGATATAAAATACATGTCAAAGTATATAATTCCCAGAAAGTACTGAGATAAGGAGTGTGTATATTCTATGTTGGTTCATTCTTCCGTTGAGTCAAATAAATAAATGTGTATTATTTTTATCTACTCATAATGCTCTACAGTTAATGAAACGTGTATAAAGATGTGTGAACGATTTAGAGGAATTCTGTTAATTTCCGTAGAGCATTGAGTAAATTCAGCAGAAGAGGGGAAACATTATTTTCACTTATATAGGAATACTTCCGTTTGCATCGAAGTTTCTAGAAGAGAGAAAGCTGTAGCCTTAAAGTCATCTGAAGTTGGCTCTTATTGATGCTGTTTTACAAGCGGTAACTCGTTTTATTTTACAACCCTACTACATAATGGTTTTCTCTTAAATCGTGAATGCACTGAATTTAAGCTAAAGAAAATCCCTATTTATTTAAATATTTTAATTTTCTTAGTGAAATATTTTCTGACAAAACTTTCGGCTTTCTGCTGAAATGCCAACCAAAGTTCAAATGAAAAACCTATATTTCATAATCTTCGACCTTTTCATACGCTGATTTTCAAGCTTTAATAAAACTGACAAAGGCTTTTTTTGTTCTACTGCTTTCCGTTTCTACAAACTTCATTAAAAAATATTGTATCGATGATTGAGTTCATCAAAAGAATTCGGTTGTTAGATTTAATCTGTGTTTTCAATTTTGTTATATGTTAAATCCTATGTATTACGGTAGGGATAATCTCTTTGCAATTTGAACATTATCGTTTATAAGAAAACCAAAGTTAATTCACGATAATAGCTTTACGTAATACTCGCGTACCAACATGTTAATCCTGCAGGAGTTTTGTATTTTATTAAAAAGTAATATTGCACTTACTGTATATTGATTAAAAGCGTAGGTATATTTAGATGTTCCAAAAGTTTTAATTTTTGGCTTGCTTAATACATTTTTAGTTATTTTAAATATCTAAATATCTGGAGACTGATATATTTTATATGTTGTGAATATGTATGTTTATATATATATAAACATTATATATACTCTAGACAATTCTATATAGAAAAAATTAAGAAGGCTGAGGATGGGAACACTAAGTGTCCCAAAAATAAAGAAAAACATCTTGAGGTAAAGTTATTATAAATATTAAATATAATATATATATATATATTACAACATAACAAAGCAATATAATTTAATTAGGGGAGCCCCACGATTTGGAGCGCCAAATTTACAAATTTCCCTTTTTGTTTTCTTCTGTGTCCTTGCATTTTCACATAGGTATGAAGATTCGCTTGATCAGTAGTCTGACAATCATAATATTTCTTTAACTCATTTCTAACCTTTCCATTCCGTATTAGCAGTTTGCATGAGTGAACGTACATACACAGTTGAACTTTTTTTCGTTCGTGGCTTATAATAATCACTGTATTGTTTATAATTATAATTATACTTACTGTGCTTATCGTACTGTCGATTTTGTCGTTTACCCTCGTCGCGTGTGGTGTGATCCAATCGTGTTACACGTATGATTTTTTTAACTGTTTAATACTGTGAGTGTAACGCCAATTGGATATTGTTGCTACCCAGGTACGATTCCTTATATTCTATTTTATATTGTTCCCTAGTGTCGATTATTTAATTAGAATTATCACCAGTAATTATGAACGTCTGTTCTCTCTTATTTTCAATTACAATTGTTTGATTATATAGTGTTGTTTCGATTGCAAGTCCTACTGCCTCTATGCGCGTATTTGTGTCGCTAATTTTCTCTGCTAACTGCATAGTATTATTTTTTATGTCTTGTTTTACTTCGCTTAGTGTATTATTTAAATATTCTTTTAAGTCTTCTGTCTCTTGTTTTAACTCACGTTTTACTTCATTTAAATTTTCTGTAATTTTTACAGTATCTTGTTTTAATTCACTTATATTTACCGTTGTTTATTTAGTTTGTCATAAATATCTTAAAATTTACCATTTAAACTTGCTGTTTGTTTATTCATATTCTGATTTAATTCTTCTATTTTATCAGCTTGTTTTATACTTAATTCGTCCACCCAGGCACACATCATATTTTGAAGTGCTTCCATATCAAAACCTTTTGATTCTGCCATGTTGAATTATTTTGTATTTATTATGTTATATTTTAATATAATTATTATTTATTTTATTATATTATGTTTTAAAATATTATGTTTTAAAATATTATTATTACGGAACCGGTTAATAATTTTATTTATTTATTTATTATTTTTATTATCCTTCCTATTACAATTACACCTTTAAATGATATACATTCGTTGAGCGCGAGTTGTGTCGTAATACACAACAAAATGAAATACGATAATATTTCGTAGGAATCTTAACTACTATACATCTGATATTTTACCACACTTGTATTTATAGAGCGTACATATAGCTAACAAAAAATTTAAATAGCTAAATGGTCGTATCGTGCCTCACGTTCAGGGCGACAAATTTACAACAAATTTATTTAATTTGGTTTGCATGTGTCATATATAACATAACAATGATGTTAGGTGTAATCGTAATAACAAGAATGCGTAATACGTTTTTTAAATATTTACATTATTTATTTAACAACATCTTTACTTATTTCGGAAATAGAAAAATTCATTATTCTTCGCTTGTGCCATCTTTTGCATGTGACTTCTGGTTGACAATTTACATTAAACAGGTTATACAGAAATCTTATTAGCTAATCTTAACTAAAATATATTTTGGTCTCGGCTTACTCATTTAGTGTGGTTATCTTTGCAATTGCTTACCAATTTATTTCATCAATGAATTTACTTTTATTTCAATTTCTTTAATCTTACTTTGCTTTAATTCTTTCCTACTGCATATGAATTTTTCTTTTACCAAATAAAGATTTTGTTAATTACTTTAAATTATTTAAATTTAAAATCAAATATTGCTCTTATAGCATTTACGTTATATTCAAATCCTAATTGACATACATGAAATATTATTCTAAATTAACAATCTGTCTTTACATTACTATGTACAATTGAATTACTTATAGCAACAGTTCGAATGTCTCTCATTATAGTTTTTAATTATTGTCTTTCAATTGTAGGTAATTATATGGCTTTTTATCACCTCGTTTGATGTGGTACATTATCGGTGTGTCCTCCTTCGGTCCTCGGTTCGGGTCCTTCTGCCCTCGGGCCCTCTTCCAGGATTCCACTGGATGTACTCCTTAATTGTTGTCTCTCCTCACATCATGGGCTATAGGTGTCTCCATAGAACCTCTGCTTTGACTTCCAGTCTATCCTGTGACGCTTACTGTAGATTCGAGACAGCGTTTCTGACTGACATAGCCTCCTGCGGCAACGGTTGAATGAAGAAGAAGAGAGCTGATTAGCGCGACTTGGTATTTATAGCCACATCGTGCAAACGCTACTGTCTGAACAGTATTTGTCTTGTCAGAGTTTGTCGAAAGCGTCCTTACTCCCACTCTTGTTCGATTCAATAATTTCGCCGATCTTCACGAATTGCGAAGTCTGTTTTACACTGCACGATACTCAATCGATCGCTAATTTTCGTATGTTTATTATATGTAACTTACACTTCTTTATTGTAATTATTCAGAGAGCTATTCACTTTTTAATTCATTGTATTTTCACTTTACGTCATTTTCTCACGGTTTTATAACCATTTTTGCATCTCTATTTTCTACAAACTTTGGTGTATTTTGTTTTACATTATTGTACATATTTTTCTTATAATTAAACTAATACTTAAAATCTAACATCATTTGAATAGGGGTTGTTACTGTCCAGGAACGGACAGGTTTCAGACACGCATATTAAATACACATGTACACACAGCTAGCGACAGGTGGGCAGATATGCGTGTCCATACATGCATTGTACTGTTCCCTATATTTTAAACAATCCAGCTTGCAATCTGAATCATGTTTATCAACCATATATTTATTTATTTTTATTAATTATTTTAATTATTTTTGCAATGCACAGTACCGTATATGGTTGTACTATCGCAATATACATATATTTATTTGTAAAAGTTATATATAGATACGCATCCACAAATAGGCAATATTTATGTTGGTGGAACGTCTCATATATTTTTATCTTCTAAAGTAATAAATAAACTTTATTACTAGTAGTAGGGGACTTACTGGTCGTACCAAAGTAATTTCATATTTACCTGTAGTAGATTTCCTTTGCTTACAAAATTCGCTATGGTATGTTAATTTGGGGTGAAGATCGAATTTCTAAGTCGGAATTGTTTTCACTGTCTAGACGTCATCAATCTATATTTTATTTAATTTGAAATTTCTTTCACTTTTAGACAACTGCTTAAACTTGTGTGTCATAATAAATTTATATTTTTTTCTTCTTCACTTTTCCTTAGACATTAGTTGTTTTACCCTCCAAAATCTTTGTCTACATGATAGCTTTGTCGTCCATTGCACACGAGAACCTTCTGCGATAGAAGGAGTTATCTGTTGTTTGTTTTCATTGTGACCAGACTATCATACCTTTAGGTTATCTACTTCTTGTTATTCTTATAAGGTATAAAAACTTTGAATACTACTGTAAACTTCCCGTGTAAAGGTTTAGTTAATCTGCTTGTTATTGAATGTGTCACATTCAACTTACATCAAAGAGTATGCCGTTAAATAAAATAAAGGAAAGATGAGTATACATCTGTGAAGGGACCAATGGAATCAGCAGAATATTGCTACGACGGTCTCACACAAACCGTCGTGTTATACAGTGGAAACAGAATAACTGACACTAAAGAAGTCGCTAATTACAAATTTTAGTTAGACTCAAACAACAGTTAGAAATCAACAAAAGTCACTCTTGTACAATAACTAAAGATAAATCTGTCCAACACACAACAATAAAAATCACCTTATTACAGTTCTGCAGTAATTAACACAATAATCACTTTCCGCAACAACAACTCCGAACGCACCGTAATATCGCTTGTCCAAACTGAACTGGTCCGCTTCGAAATCCAGTACCTATACCTCCGCCGCCTTGAACAGTAGTGAGATAGCGGGCCTCGATGTCAGTAGGGTAGCCGAGTAACGTCCGGAAGGGGAATCTCGAACAATCCAGAGCGTTACGTCAGTCTGCGCGTGCAAGACGTCACGTTGTCATTCAGAGATTCCGTACTACGTACTATTTCCTCAGCGAGTCAATATTAATGATTCCAAACGAACGGTCCTCTAGTTTTGAGGTTGACTGGATCCTCAACTTGGTTCCAGATTCATTTCGAAAACAATCTTATTTCATACACTAACCCAAGTAAGTCTACCTAATTGTACGCCTATACGCGGCGCTATGGAAATAGACATAAACGTTTTTTAAAACCAGTTTTAAAATTTTCATCACCTTAATGAAGATATATAGCGTTGTTTGCAAGCGTACATTTTCACCCTAATTTACCCCGTATAAAAGTTTCCTCTAGGAAAAGTAAGTTTACTGTTCCGCACATACATCCAGCCGATACCTTAATTCTGTTACCCCGTCCCGCGTAAACGCCCGAACGCAAATCACCGGCGACTATTAACGTTAGTAGTTTACACGACGTCTTACTGCAGGTGATGAGTTTACGCTTAGCGGAACGTGCACAACGCAGAGAGGGCAGTAAACTACAGACGTTTAATGACAGCTGTTTTACTGCGTTAGTTTAGTGCTCAGGGTCTCCTAGCAACGTCGCGTCGTCTCTATCGTAAGTTTACAAACTTTACGGCTACAATCGCAGACCGTGCTACACGCTCACTTTACCGTCTGCACATATAAACTACTTAATTAATTTTATTCTGATTGCGGTTTGCGATATCGGACAAATAAAATATTTATTAATTACAATAAATATGCAGCATTAATTAGGAAGATTAAAATATGTGAATATAGTTGAGGCAATGAATTACTTTCTTTAGGAAGTTGCTTAGTTAAACGTAAGAATATAGTTTCTTACGAAGAAACCTAGAGGCGAATTGATAGAGAAATCGAATCACTTAATTGTACTGACGAAAAACGATGAACGTACTGCAGACACTAAAGGGTACCGTGAATAATGAAGTTTAAAATTACAGTCCCATATACGAGAAAAAGAAACATGACTACCAAGATGTTCTTGGATAGACAAAGTCTAGAAGACGATTAGAAACTGGAGATAAAGAAGAAATAAATTAACTTATAAAGCGGGCAGAGAAAGAATGTAGGTTCAATTGGGGAAAGCGTTATTTGTACTTAATTACAATACACAAATTGGGAATACGTTATTTCACATTATTACGTAGTTAATCGCAAAACTGTTTAATCTCTGGCCGTAGGCGTTTCAGGTCAGATACCACAGTGCGACAACAGTACTTCGAAGCACGAAGCATTTCATTTTGAATAGTTTGAATTACTTTACTCTTGGATTTCTTTACACCTCAAACTTGCACACCAAAAACGCACACTTGTGGCAAGGTTTGTGTATACAATAAGAATTTATTTATGCAATGACAATTCAGAGTACCTTCTAAGTAGCCATCATATTTTCTTGGATTCTATTTCAAGATCTTAATGTTTTCTCTTAATATTTTCTTTCCACCGTAGCTTACCATCCAAAATTACGTTTAGATACGTACTTTTCTGAAACGTTTAACACTCAGAAGAATAAAACTGGAAAACAGAGATTTACCATCGGAATTTTTTTGTTTCTTGGACTTATCATAAGTATGCTACGTTGAGATGAAAGACAACTACGTGGCGTTTCACACGCGTGTATTCATAACCCACAAGGCGGATCGAGACACAGGTTCCAGATGTTTGTCGTCTAATTTACCGCATTCGGTCGCGCAGTGTGTTCAAGATCGTACAATGACCTAGTTTCCAGGGCGTTCGAACGCCTGCAACTAAGCAATTTATTTTCGGCATTTCGCCCGGAAAATGGAAGATTATTCTTAAACCTTAGCGGGGTAAAAATGAGCAGTCAGTTAAGCAGCGGGGTAGTTTTAGTTTTAGGCTAGAGGTGTTAGAATGAAGTTCGGAGTGTCCGTTATAGTGACTTGCGGTGTTAGTGTAATTGTTTACTCAATGCGAAACTGTTAAAAGGTGACATTTATTGCTGTGTGTTGGACACATTTAACATAAGCTATTGGCTAAGAGTGGCTCTGTTGATTTCTAACAGTTGTTTGTTTTTAATTAAAGTTGTAATTAGTGCCTTAGTTGTCATCTGGTGTTAGTTACGGTTTCCACTATACAACACAAAGGTCCCTGCAATCGTCTTAAGAGTATTATAGATTTAAATCTTACTTCTTCAGTACTGTGTAACAGAAATCCATCTTAATGTTAAATATAATAAACCTTACAGCTAAAAGGTCAACAAGAATCACCGCTCAAGGCTAATGACAGTGGAACAACTTACAAAACAGTTTGTCAGATAATATATTCCAGCGCTGCATTAACCTGTTATGTCAGTGCTATATATGCGTATTGAATATCGCATTGTACACTTCTGTACTTTATAGTTAAAGTGTAGTTATTTGGTGAATAAACGTCGACAGTGAACTCCATAAATACAAATTGCTACTCTGACCCGTGAATAATTTAGTTCTGTAAATTATGTGTTCGGGTTCTGCTGTATTAACATTGGCGGGCAACAAAATTAACCGTAGAATCGATACTCGATCCAAAACCTATTCTGGTCCCTCGGTATGTGTCTCTTTTCACACACGTGCACCTTCACAGAGTTTTAGTAGCGGACATGATGTGTATGAACACTGTGTACCATATGTCTTTCGTGAATGTTATGGGAAGACAAACTAAGCAGTTTCATAGAGACGACTTTCAACAATTTCTTTAGTAAGAAACATGACAAATACTGTGGAAAATTGTCGGGACAATTTAAGGAAAAGGGTAATCAATAGATAGTATCGACGGCTGAGACTCTATTAGACACTAACATGACTATAATTTCTATACTTATGTAATATTTAATGTCAAAGGCAGAACGGAATAAAAATAAATATATAACGGACTATATAAAAAGTAAATAAAAATAAAAAAATAAAAAGGTTCTTGGATCAGACGACTGGAGAAAACTTTGACAAAATATACGGATTTAAACAAGAAATCGACAGAATGATCCGACGACTTTTATGCGAAACCTAACAATTTGCGAATTACCTGGCAACAAGAAGAAAGATCAACCTTATTTATTTTATAAGATCTATTTCTGTCCTCTCGGACACTGATAAATTTTATTTATGATAACCAACAATATAGTATGTTAATCTAATAATCTTCGTATGTTGTCCTAAGATTTTCCTAGGAAGGAATGATTTAATTTTACTTTGTGTATGTATCTATGCTACAGTAAGCAAGAGAAAGCAACATTTGCAGTTGAGCGTTCTCTCCTCAATAACACCGCTGTGCAGTGTTGAAAGCTTAAAAAAGTTATTTTAAATCTATCTGTCAATGCTCAGTAATTTATAATTCTTATGCTCCTATCCTCCTTTAATGTAGGAAGACGAATGATCCCGCATGTAAAATGTTTATTCTAGAATTTTAATTATCTTGTAACGGTCATCAGTTTCCATATAAATTGTTATCGTTTCTCTGTCCACCATAAAGTTCCCTAAACTACTGATTCCACTTCTCGTTTTTTGTTTTTGTTGAAGTGTTTGTGGGTCAGTTTGTAGAGCGTTCGGAGTACAAAACAGATTCAAGAAAAGTAACAATATTTTTTAGCGTTGCTAGTTTAAATTCATTACATCACACAGGGAATGAGACATGGGTTGTTGGAGGAATCAGGCACATCACGCATAATATTCTAAGTCCAAGTTCTGAGCAATAAACATCTGATATCACATGCAACAATAGTAAGGCCCGCAAAATTACTAACCCAATTACTCGCTACTCTGCTTTCGTTTTTTACTGCGTTCATATCGTCCATAATCTCTTTCATATAGTCTAAACGGGGTCATTTTCTATTGTTTTAACTGTCTATTATCTCCTCCATTTTTGTTTGTATTTTATGTTTCCTATAAAGATTCTGTATATAAACGTGACGGAATGGAGACGAAAAGGAAAAGGAAAGGAAGGAAGGAGGATTCTGTTCTCCTAATCTTTTCTAAGGAAATCCTGATAAGTTAACTTCTATCTCTAGGTTATCTTGTGCAGTCTTCTGTAGCTTCACGTTCCAAAATCTTGTAGTTACTTCTTCTCTCTTCTCTTATCGTCCATGAGTTTCTCATGTACAGAGCAACACTTTACACATATACCTTTACCAAATTCTTCCTTATCTTTAAAATGATATGTGAAATGAAGACTTTTTTTATTAAATGACATTCTGATCTGTTTAAGTTTACGTGTAATTTCTTTACAGTTTCTCCCAACACTTGTAATTATGTTTCAATGTAGTCTTTCACATGCTTCCTGCAGTACTGACATTATTCTGTCTGGATTCTCAACATTTTGACTACACACTAGAATCTTGGTCTTTTGTTCATCAATCTTCATCTTAAATCAAATACAACTAGCGCCCCTCCAAAAAAAAAGTGGCAACAAAATTTATTATCACTGCTTAAAAACAATACAAACGAATGAATCGGCTTTTTGGGGATTTGGGATCGAAACCCTAAAATTAAATGTGTATTGAATTAGCACATTAGAATATCGCGGAGGATGGCAAAATGACAATTTTTGGAAGTGAAATACCACGGGCAATATTAGAAAAACGATGGCAAGAGATTTGTTTGGAGTCGCTGAATTGCATTCAGCGACGCAGAGGTGAGATGTTTGGAGGCGGAAATTGAAGGAGTCTAGTACAGGACTGTCTAGATGATGTCTAGTGGAAGACGGATCCGGTAAAAGGTTTTTACGTCATCGAAGGAAGAACACTTAAAAGTGAATCATCATTACCGAATCAACCCTTCTCGTAAGAGAGGTTGTAATTTTACATCACGTGTGGAATGTAAGTTTTTCTTATAAACTCTTAATGACTGATTCACCATATGTGTGAATACTTTAAGCTAACAATACAAAAGTAGGAATATTGAAAACGTAATTTTAGTGGCAAGTCGTTACAAGCGCAAGTTGAATCATCGTGTACATCGCCGATGGCTTTAGAAACAACTGATGATGTTACTGCATTATCAAATGACACAATATATTGTAGGCTAGACAGTAAAGCTTAAATATTTCACTATTTAATCGCAGGAAGGAAGACCGTCTTCTTCATCTTATCCTTTACTCCATGGATTGGGCTAAATCGCGTTCCGATTTCACAGAATGTCTGACCATTTTTTTAGGATCTGTCACCATCCCTCCTACTAACTTGTCTATATTTTAGTGCTTGTTTAGGCATATACATCTCTTTATTTTATCAGCAACCGATAGCCTTTCCTTATATTTTTGATTTGAAGACGGTTCCTCAAACTAAATTGCTTAGTAGTACTTAAAATTTTCATTTCAGAATCATATATTCTAGAAATATCTCTTTGGAGGCCAGTTCATATTTCACTGCCATACAATAAAGTTGGCACTGCCATGACCTTATACAACGCCAGCTGTATCTCCCTTTGTGTCTTACTTTTTAATAGTCGTCTCATTGTTCCACAGCTATGTATTTAATTTCCCCCCAATATCTCATACGGGATATCACAGCCCAAATAATTAACACGTGATACCTTTTCCAAAACGTAATCATCAACTACAATATTTTTACTAACAGAGTTGTTACTTAAGAAGGCCATTGTAATTGTTTTAGTATTGGAAATTTTAAAATTGTATTTTTGGCAGATTGTATTTAGTATATAAATAGACAGTTTTAACTCATTTTCGTATAATTATGTGGCCATCTCTATTAAGTAATATGTTAATTGACCCTTTCTATAAGAGTTGTATACCTACAGTACAAACAGTTATCCAATCTCTCAAAATTTCTTTTATATACTGTACTGCTGTTAAAATACACCACAGAACATAAGAGTAACATAATAATTTTAAAAGAAGAAAAGGTATAAATTTAATAGTATTGTGAACATATGTTAAAATTGTAAACACAAAAACTGAGGTGTTAGTCACGACCAACATAGAGGTAGACTCCAATATTATATAGAACAGGATTAAGAAATATGTGTTGACAATTATTATATTAAATTTGAAATAAACATTAAAATAAAATGAAAGATTAATAGAATAGTAATCTAAAATATACTAATTATATTGGATAATGTAAAAAATCAAATAAATGTAATTAATAATAATTAGTAAAATTATATATGTTTTTAAGAGTCATATGATGGAAAGATGTGACGAATTTAGTTAGGTATCTAAATGGCAAATTGTAAATTGTTAGAATTGAATTGTATTGAAATGGAAGAAAATTTGTTTTAGTTTAATTTTATATTTCAGAAGATACACATTAAAAGAGTCTAATTTTATATTTAAGAAGATACACATCAAAGAGTTTAATTTTGTATTTAATATAGGAAACATTTAAAGAAGGGAGTTAACATTGATATTCAATCTAATAAACATATAAGAGTATAAACCCGTAACATTGAAAGAATTATAATTTTTACACAACTTAATAAACATCAATATTTTCAAGAAGTTTGAGTATATCATTTATAGAACACCGATATAAAGGAGGAAGCCTGTCCTGGAATATAATTTGATAGTCAACACAATAAAATTCAATATTTAAAAGAAGAATCAATTTAGTAATCCAAGAAGAAAATATAATTCGACACTTAATCTAATAAAAAATACCAGAGAAGGAATAAAACACGAAGCCTTTCACCATATTTAAGATGATAAACATAAGCAAGAATTGAACCCATTACAGTTGTGAACAGCTCAGATTCAAACTATTCACGTTTACACGGTAGATATTATTACCTTGTTATTTCTTTAAAAAATTGATGAACTAACGTTATTTGGTCCTGATTAAAGAAAAGAATAAATCATTCACAGTATTGAATAATATAAATCAAACTAGTAATTGTCAACCCTGAGATAGAGTTTTTCATGAACAGATAGAAATACCATATAAACAATGAAATAACAGTACAATAAATGTCGCCAACAACTTGGGGCATATCTTAATTACAATACTTATAAATAAGATCAGTACAATACATATTAAATAAACTTGAGGGGAGGCTACAGCCTTGTATGGCGCCTTGATTTACGGCCACATCTTGTGATAATCTTTCCTTATCTGAATGACGCGGACAAGGTGGAGTGGAAATCCTCTACATGAAATATTAAAATATCTCACTTTTTATTTCTATATAACCTATCAAATTTATATCTACAAACCTACCACACTCTTTTCGTAATCGATAAATGCACGGTGAGTCTCTAAATTCATGGTGTGTCTCTTTTCAATTATTTGCTATGCTGAAATAATATGCAACTGCAGGATCGTCCAGTTTCTAAAACTACTTTGTTCTTCAAATGAACTGCATCAGAGATAAGTTTGAAGCGCTGAACCTGTTCGTGAATATAATTTATAACGGGTAATTAATAGGATAAATATCGTTCTCTTCTGTACTTAATTGAAAATTTTTTCCATATATAGACCTCAATAAAAACTGTATAATAACATTTCTGTTATAGGCCAACAAAGTGTTATACTTATAACTCTGTCTGAGGCTTCCACGGCCGGCTTCAATGGCATGAGTACTACGGCTTGCCAGGCAGTAGGCCGTGGTCCACAGTTGGTTTGTGCAAACGTTTCGGCATTATTGTTTTTATAATATAATATTATAATACATATTCGGCATTATTATTATTATTATTATATTATAAGTATGGGTGTCCTATTCACGGCCACTAGTCTTAACCACAGTTCACTGGTCACTGATTACGAAACCTTTGTCAGAGTTTCGCAGCCTTCTGCAAACGTCGATGACACGGCGGAAACAGAAACGTTTGCACAAAACAACCATGGCCCACGGCCTTACAGCCCGGTAGCGCCGTAGTACTCATATCATGCTATACATGAATTTGAAAAAACAGTTTTTAAATGTGTATATTTTTTATAACAAGTTTAATTCAAACGGTGTTCAAGTTTCGAAACAGTATTGAAACACATTTAAAGTTTAATACACCATTTGTTGTTCAGTTACTTTAGTTTCACGTTAATACAATAGAACGCCCATGATATGAAGGCCGATAATCTGGACCATGAGTAATACGAACAGATTCAAAATTACATGTGTTAAAAGCATATCTACTCCGAAAATTATCGTTTGTTTTATTATATTATATGCGACTTTTTATAAGTTGTTGTCACACTACTAATATGTTTCTTTAACAAAGGCGGTGCTCACCACCTGAACCTGACTGAATGTGGAAACAGGATGGTGCTGAGCGTCACTGGAATAATTGTTTCGTTGGAATAATAAATTATTGTCAGATAGTGCCATTTATTTATTTATTTCTGGCTTCGTGTTGTATTCTAAAAGGCTTCAGCGTTTTTATATTGTACTGTTATTGTAATAGTTTAAGTACTCAACCAGTCAATAATTCGATCTCAATTAGTTTGAGTTGTCGGAAGTTTCAGCTCGTCTGCGCTTAGACGCGCGTGTACGCGAGCGTTTGACAAGGTCTACGCCTAAATTTGTTTACATTGTCTCGATCGATCTACGTTAATTACTTATTTACCTCGTTGCTAATTGCTTTGCACAAGTACAATTACCAACTGTAATTACCTTAGCCCATTTAACATTCTTAAAAGGTTGACTTAAACATTTTAATTTCAATAGTAGTAATTGCCATTTTGAGCGTGCTCTAAAATATCACATTTTAGAAGACAATCGAATTTTAAAAATAAATAAAATATAGTTTTACAAAACCAGGATATTACATTTAACTGTTTTTTTTTTACAGAGAAGTAAAATTTATTATATCAAATATAAAGAAAATAGGTTAGTCTTACGAAATTAAATAAAACTGCCAAATATTATAAAAACATTATTAAACAGATTACTGTGTGCTTGCATTGTTAAAAACAGTCATTTGACTTTATTTTTATAATAAAGAGAAATAACACTGTTGCACACCACTATAGAAAAATTATTCCGATTAGCGCTTTCGAGTTTAACAGCTCATTGTCATATCATAGCGGTGTGCGACAGTGTTATTTCTGTTTGAGATTATAACCACTTATACTGCTTTATTAATTATTTATGTTTATAACAGTCGTATTTTTATTATTCTATTATACCTCGGCTTTTGTCCACTGACCACCTCCAAATTCTCCTTCCATTATAGGTTATGCAAAAGCTTTAAAACGGATGAAGAGGCGTATTTTATGGGGCATTATGGGGCGACGAGGTTGTCCACAATATCTGATAAAAGTCGTAATTGGGTCACATACGATAGTGGTGAAATAACGTTCTTGAGACGAGTCAAAGGTTAGCCTATTCTCTCCGAGATCAAATTAGGAATTAAGATATAAGAGCCGATTTGGGGACAGTGCTCATTGAAATGGAAACAGCACATGGAGAGGATGTGCGATGACGGCCTAATAAACGAGGTAGTGAATTATTATAGGCCCTAAGGAAGAAGAGATGTAGGACGCTGCCAGAAGAAGATGGCAGGACCTTAATGTGAAGAAAAAGAAGATTGTTTTAATTTTCCATTGGTTTAAAAAACAAACCTGAGTGTTGTCACACTTAGATTACACAAGCGTCGGCTGTATTTTGCCACATTATGCATATAAGCTGAATCCTAGTGCGGCAGGCCCTAGACACCACAGCCACCATTCGTATCTACTTGAACCTTTCTCAATGAGTACTTTCCACATTGTATGTTGTTTCCACTTTTCTTCTCGTTCTATTCTCATATTCTTCCATTATTTAGTCAAAAATGGTGTAGAATGATTTCAGAATGTTACCGATCCAGTTTCCCTTTTTACTCTTTATACCCATTAAAGGTTCTTATCACCCTTGACTTCGTGGATCGTCTTATCCACCCGTCCTATTCCTTAAATCCAACAACTTCCAGGTTTCATTCCAGTTTCTAGCACATTTGTCTCTCAATGTATATCCCTCATTTTTATTGTTTATATCTCTGACACTGAGGCGAAACACTTCACATAAACACTTCACTAGTCCCTGTCCTCAGGTTCGAATGAACTCTGCTACACAAAATCCCAATTCCGCATGTGTGCTATGTTAAGTACGTTGAGTCTGACCAAGTACAAGGTATAACTACTGAAACAATTTTAACAGACCCAGAAAGGTGTTTATATGCTGCTGCCTCCCACACACGAATGCTAATTTTATATTAAATTTGTTTTCTGTCAATTATTTAAGAAGAAGAAGAAGAAAATATTTCGTATTGATCGTGCCTTTAATAAATTACAGCTTAAGGCAGTGACGTATCTAGAATTTGGCTTTTGGGGTGGGTGTCAGGGGTTCGGTCGAGTTGGCTTCATACAAAAGAAAATACAAGTTACTATCACAGTACTATCTTTGAAGTGGCTGAAAAACGTCTAAAAACATCCTGAAATCAATCTCATTAAAATAAACGGTAATAATATTGTTACGACGGTCTATTCGATCGTCGTAGGTACAGTGGAAACAAAATAAGTACAAGACACCAATTAAGTCACTAATCACACCTTTAATTGTTATAGTAAAACAGTTCGTAATTAACAACACAGTGTCTACAACAAATCAAATGAAAATTGTTCATACGCAATAAAATGTCCACTAATATTAAAACTCAACTGTATTACAATTATACCGTCCGAATATAAAACGCAACACTTCATTAATAACTACTTGAACGTACACCGTAATAACTCGAACCGCTCTGTAAATATATCGCACTAATACTCTCGAACCGCACAGTCAAAAATCTCGCATTGAACTGAAAAACTAAGGCCGCTACCCGATGTATTTATAGTCACGCTCACACACCAGAAGCTTCCAAACTGCGTCTTATCTCTCGCGAACTACGTAATTGCTACGGCCTTGACACAGTCCGAGCGCCCGAGCGAAGGCCGGCACAGTCGAGAAAATTTTCGCAAAATGCGTCTAGTAGCACGTACACCACACGCTTACGTCGAGTTCTTTCTGGCACATTCGATAAACGCGTAGATTGTTCTGTGCTGTCGTAGCACTTCCCCCTCCTTAAGCCTGTTCGTCCCGAACTGGCAAAGCGTCTCTAAGTTTGTATTTAGCCAGGCGATCTAGGTGGACGACCTTGAACTTTCGCTGTCCTTCCTGTTGAATCCGATTAACAACATCGTTAATTCTTTTTTTCACAGTGTAGGGTCCTTCCCAGTTAGACTGAAGCTTAGGTGAGCGACCACGACGGCGCTTTGGACAGAACAACCAGACCTGATCTCCTTCTTGGAAACCCACACTATTGCTGCGAATGTCATACCGAGTTTTCATTTTATCACTGGCAATCTTCAGCCGTCCTCTTACCAAACGATTCATTTCTCGCAGTTGGTTTTCTAATTGCGAGGAATAGTTCTTTGGCTCTTGGGACTGAGTCTCAGGTGATCCAAACATCAAGTCCCCAGAAAGACGAATCTCCCGCCCAAACACCAATTTTGCTGGAGTCACGCCGGTTGTGTCATGTACTGATGACCTATACGCCATAAGGAATAGTGGTATACGTTGGTCCCAGTCTGTTTGGTTCTCGTCAACAACTTTCGAAAGATGCTGCTCAAGTGTCCTGTTGAATCTCTCAACCATCCCGTCCGACTGAGGATGCAGAGGCGTTGTCCTGGTCTTTCGAATTCCAAGTAGACGGCATAATTCTTTAAACACTCCTGATTCGAAATTTCTCCCTTGATCCGTATGGATTTCCATAGGGGCTCCATAATGGCAACAGAAGTTGTGAACCAACTGGTTTGCCACAGTGGTAACCTCCTGATTTGGAATTGCGTAGGCTTCCACCCACTTAGTAAAGTAGTCACCTACAACCATGATGTACCGGTTTCCATCGTCAGTAACTGGGAATGGTCCAGCAATGTCTATAGCAATTCTCTCGAAAGGTTTTCCAACGTTATACTGTCTCATTTTTCCCCTGCTTCTGGTTTGTGGGCCCTTGCTTGCAGCACATATTTCACACGTCCGAACCCATTCCTCTACGTCGTGGCGAAGATGAAGCCAATAGAATCGCTTCCGTATTTTGTCAAGGGTTTTGTTAACGCCAAGATGGCCTCCAGATGTTCCATCATGCATCTCCTTCAAAACAGACTGCACTTTACTTCGGGGAACTATCAACTGCATGACCACGTCTCGTCCATCTGCACTTTCCCAAGCCCTTTTCAGCAATCCGTTTTCCAAGGTGGGAGATTTCCATTGTGCCCAGTAGCCCTTCAGCACTTCGGAACCATGGCAGATATCTTGCCAATCCGGGCGGCGACCTTCCTCTTTTGCTGTCAAGATCGGTCAAATGTCTTCATCAGTCATCTGTTCTTGTCGACAGTCCTGTGTTGTCCAGCCATTAGCCAGGAAATCTACAGTGATGGCTTGAACATGTTCGCTTGAGTTTTGTTCTTCCTTTCTGTGGCAATGTCGGCAGTCTTCCGGGCACGGTCTTCGTGATAAGCCATCTGCATTACCGTGCAGGCGCCCCCGCCGATGTTGTACCTTGAAGTTGTACTCTTGCAGACGTTCGAGCCACCTTGCCAACTGTCCTTCCGGATTATTTAAATCTCAAGAGCCATGCAAGTGCAGCATGGTCGGTACGTAGTGAAAACTCTCTCCCATAGAGGTATTTATGGAAGTGCTCCAAAGCTCTGACAATTGCCAACAACTCTCTTCTTGTAACACAATAATTTCTCTCTGGTTTAGAAAGCGTCTTGCTGTAATACGCTATTACTCGTTCTTCACCGTTCTGCACTTGAGACAAAACTGCTCCTAGACCAGTATTGCTTGCGTCTGTGTCCACGATGTACTTCCCTTCGGAAGCTGGAAAAGTGAGAATTGGCTGCGAACATAATGCAATCTTCAACGTTCTAAATGCTTGTTCACACTCTCTCGACCATTGGAAGTTTCGTTTATTTTCCGTTAGCTCATGTAGTGGTTTAGCAATAGTAGCGAAGCCTTTCACAAAACGTCGGTAATATGAGCATAACCCCAGGAAACTCCGAACTTCGTGTTTATTCTTCGGAACTGGCCAGTCTCTTACGGTGTCTACTTTATTAGGATCCATGCTAACGCCCGCTGCCGAAACCAGATGGCCCAAATACTGTACTTCCTTCTGGAATAGAGAACACTTTTTCGGGCTCAGCTTCAGTTGTGCACCGTGAATTCTAGTTAGAACTTCCTTAAGATTTACCAAATGATCTTCGAAAGTCTTCCCGATCACTATGACATCGTCTAAGTAAACAAGGCAAGTTTTCCACGTCAGGCCTCGGAGTATCAGGTCCATCAATCTCTCAAATGTTGCCGGTGCATTACAGAGTCCAAATGGCATGACGTTAAATTGGAATAAGCCACTTGGGGTCGAGAAAGCGGTATTTTCCTTGTCTTCTTGATGAAGACCCACTTGCCAATATCCACTCTTCAGGTCCAATGTGGGAAACCACTGTGCTCCGGACAACGTGTCGAGTGTATCGTCAACGCGAGGTAATGGATAGCAGTCTTTCTTTGTAACGTCATTTAACCTCCGGTAGTCTACGCAGAAACGCAATCCAACATCCTTCTTCGCTACCAGCACTACAGGGGAAGACCAAGCACTCGACGAAGGTTCGATTACTCCCTCTGTCAACATGTCCTGTACTAACCGAGACATCTCCTCTTGTTTAGATAATGGAGGCCTTCGAGGAGGTTGGCGTATCGGTGTTGTGTCCCCGGTATTGATGCGATGTTGCACAAGAGAGGTTCTTCCCAGTGACTGTCCCCGAACTGCAAAACAATCTTTGAATTCGTGTAAAAACTGTCCGAGTTCTTTTACCTCACCACTTGAGAGGTCGTTAGAAGATCTGTTCAATAATTCTTGCAGTTCCTCTGGTAATTTAGAAGTATCCGAAGAACTGGGTCTTCGTTGCGTTATTCCGGCTACCCAGGCAACAGGAGTCAATTTGCCTAGGAGCGTATTGCTTTGTAAAGTGATAGCTTGATCCAAAATATTCGCCACTCTAGTAGGTACATTTCCGGTTTCGTCAGGTTTTACTAAACTTCTGGCAATTAGTATGCCCGGTGTGCTGATTACCTGGGGTTCGAATATAGAGCACTGATTGCCCCTAGTATCTACCGCAGTTCTAACCATGATGATCTTTTCGGAGTTTGGCGGAACAGTTACGGCCACTTGGTTTATGACGTCCATCGATTTTTCTGCTGTCGTCATTGTTGATAGCATTACCTCTTCGCCTCCGATTCTCAAGACATTGTTTTTGAAGTCGACTATAAATCCGTATGCGTTCATAACGTCCACACCAATAATTGCTTCATCCACAATGTCTGCAACAAGTACTTGATGATTAAACTCAAGTCGACCGAGGCGTAGGTGTATCTCCACTTTTCCATACACTTTTACAGGCCGTCCAGTAGCTGTTCGCAAGCTGCAAGAGCACCAGATTGGCTTGAGATCTTTCACCACGTCGGGGCGCACAATAGAAACTGTTGCGCCGGTGTCAACTGTAATCGAGGCTGGCCTTTCTTGAACAAATCCGGTAACTACCAAGCTCCCGCTGTTTTTCTGAAGTGTAGAAATTGCGTATTGTCTAGGGGCTTCGTTCCTCCAGTTAGTCAGCACACGCCCCGTTGTACCGACTACTGCTCGTTTCCCTGCTGCTGAATTCTAACCCGACAATCTCGTTGTAGATGTCCAGGTTTCCCACATCTATAACACTTCGGTCTCCCATCCTTTCTTATTTTATTCTGTGGCGCCGACCGTCGAGTCTCTGTTCCTTGTTCTTCTTCCTCATCATCTGTGCCGTCGCGATCTTTTAGCACGCGCACTTTATGACTTGTCCAACCAGACGCTGATTTGGCGGCCTCAAATTGCAAAGCATGTACCAGGGCGTCCGCACTGTTCTGGTGTCTTGCCATTCGTAACACTTGCTGTAGTTCGTTATCTCGGACACCGGCAGTAAATTTCTGCATCGCAAAACGCGTTCGAAAATCTTCTGGCGCTTCAGGATAGGCCAGTCTAATTAGTCTGTCGATACTTGCTTCAAACTCTTGAAGACTTTCCCCGGAATGCAGTCGCCTTGCTCTCAAAATGTTTATCACCATACCGTAATTCCAGAGCTTTTATCAACTCGGTATAGGTGTTCTGGCTGTCAGGTGGCACTTTCTGTAGTAGTTCTGCCGCGGGTCCTTTTAATGCAACAACAAGTGAAACAGCCTTTTCTTTTTCTGTCCAATTATTTGCGCATGCAGCAGCTTCAAATTGGCGGAGGTACGTTGCCCAGTGACTGCTTCCGTCAAAGGTTGGAGCTTTGACATGAACTGTCCCTACTGCAGGCAAAGTGACTTTCTCTGTTAACTTATTTTCTGTCTTGATTTGTACAGTCTGTTCAGAAATTTGTTTTGGTTGAATCTTCATGCACTGTTCGACTTCACTTTTAATTTGTTCTCTTATGTTTGCCATTGAGTTTTCTACTGCAGATATTTTATTTGACACAGATTCTTCTATAACAGATATTTTTGTTGACATCGATTCCTCCACAGTCAAGACAGATTTTTCTACTTCAGCTATTTTTAATGTCATTGATTCTTGTACCTCCGATATTTTAGTTACTTGCTTATTAAGCTCACCTCGTAGGAGACCCAACTCTGCAGCGGTTTGTTCTTGTGTCTGCTTTTGCTGCTGTATTAACTCCTTGATGTCATCTGCTTCCTGCTTCCGTTCCTCTGCCTCCTGCAGGAGGGTTTTCTGTCTCGCTTCCGCTTTCTCGTCTTGTCGTTTTTCTGCTTCTTCCTGTGTCTGCCGCAGCAGTGTTTGTAAAGCTTCCATCATCTGACTGGGATCCATGTTTACCGATTTAATTACGAATCACACTCGTCTTGTACAAAGCGTCCACTGTTTCCACTGTTACCACCGTTCTATCCCACTTCTGGCACCACTGTTACGACGGTCTATTCGATCGTCGTAGGTACAGTGGAAACAAAATAAGTACAAGACACCAATTAAGTCACTAATCACACCTTTAATTGTTATAGTAAAACAGTTCGTAATTAACAACACAGTGTCTACAACAAATCAAATGAAAATTGTTCATACGCAATAAAATGTCCACTAAAATTAAAACTCAACTGTATTACAATTATACCGTCCGAATATAAAACGCAACACTTCACTAATAACTACTTGAACGTAACCGTAATAACTCGAACCGCTCTGTAAATATATCGCACTAATACTCTCGAACCGCACAGTCAAAAATCTCGCAAAATGCGTCTAGTAGCACGTACACCACACGCTTACGTCGAGTTCTTTCTGGCACATTCGATAAACGCGTAGATTGTTCTGTGCTGTCGTAGCAATATATTAAAAATACGCGTATTAAAAGATTTTCCAAAGATACTGACAGAATTGATTTTCCTATATATCATATTTCAAACTATATACAAATGCTGTGTAGTAAACCTGTGTATACTTAAAAAATAGTTACTAGCTGAAAATCACAGCTGGCAAAATAAAAGAACGTAAAAATTAAGAGACTAACACACTGGAGGGGGGCATTCGGTTCCGTTCGCCCCCCTCCAGTATGGAGAGTTCTTGTGTAATCCAAACTGGGACATAACCTACGTCACACAAGCCTGTATTTTGTACAAACATCACGTACATTTAACTAGTGTCGAATGCTCCGAATAGGGTACTAGATGCTCTAAACTGCAGCCGTAATACTCGTATCCCCACTATATGACTTACACAAATATGGACAATAAATAGTATATTTTTTAATTTTTCTTGTTTTCCAGAAGGTAAATTTAATTAAATTTATTAGATTCAATCAAATTTAAATTTAGGAAACGGGAATATTTTTCACCATTATCGGGTCCATGTGAACGGCTATGCGGCTAACGTTTAACCTAGATAGGTTTTGTGTAAAGAAAGATAAAAATGAGAAAACATGACGATTAACAAAAAATAGTATAATATCAAAAATATATGTACATATATCACATGTCAAATTAATTCATACCCGATATTTTTATGACATGTATTCGAGTTTTATGAGAAAACATGATACATGGTGTTTAGATATACCACATCAAATTTCATTAAAAACGGTCGAGTCACCACAAATAAACTGAGATACTATTCGAAACTTTAAAAATACTCTTCTCTGAAGATGCTCTACGCAGGTTTATGCCGGCTATAAACGCGGGTTTTATTGTCAAGGTGCTATAAATAACTTCAAACTGGATACCGTAGGCCAGAGTTCTGTTTGTCTCTCTTATTTCAAATGAACTTTATTAACTGTATTTTATGTGGGTACTTTTATTTTATTTTCATGATAGTATAAGCCAATAAATTTGTTGAATTTAATTTCACGTGATTCCAGTTATTCGTAGTAAAGGAATTACACGTAATCGTGCGCGCTCCAAATTAAATTTATGCACATAAAATACATTCATTTTTGTATGGCTCGTTTACGCAAAACATTCGCTGAAAGTCTGTGACGCATTTTTCATTTTATTCTTATCTATTCAAGTTAAAAACAGCTACAAATTTATATAGATCGATTACAAAGATACTGCGATTGTTCATATCTAAATATTTCTTTACGTGCTAAGGTAGTGGATAAGGTCTGAGAACAACAACCTCAGTAGGCACTATCGTCAGTACAACTGAGTAACCCTAGAGAGACAACTGGGACCAACCATACCATGTCCCAATAGAAAAAACCTTACAACGGTAGGCTACGTCGTGTTATAGATTGTGCAAATAAAAGAAGTGGAAATGTTACGAACAGTTTGTACACGAACACAAAAACACAAACACACACTCACTCAGACTCTTTTAAGAAATTAATAATTTTGGTCTCGAAGATGACATTTTTTAAAGACTAGTATTCATCATAAAAGTGTCACGGTATTTTTAGTTTGGCCCCGAATTTTGGAATTTTGTTCGTCATTTACTAAGCGTTAAAGTCAGAAAAGAGCAATAAACATTTCAATGTATTGTTGTATCGTTGAGTCAATGTCAATTCTTGTGAAAAACTGTCTGTAGTACGCATGTATAAATCTGCAGATGGTATAAGTCTGCAGGAAGCTGTAAAAATGTTCTCTATCTTACTCTCTCTATCCCTCTTCCTCCCTAATCACTCACCACCCTCTCTCCCTCCCTCCTCCCTCCCTGTCTGTCTATCCCTGTTTGTCTGCCTCTCTCTCTCTCTCTCTCTCTCTCTCTCTCTCTCTCTCTCTCTCTCTCTCTCTCTCTCTCTCTCTCTCTCTCTCTCTCTCTCTATCTATCTCTCTCTCTCTCTCTCTGTTTCTCTAGAAGTAAAAAATCGGCAGCAACAAAATGCTTCACTCATATAAAATTCATAATCGACGGTGCGTGTCCGCAACAGTGGGTGTGTGGTTGGTATATTTGTTTCGAGCATAAAGAATGTTTTTCTTACGTTGTACCAGACTGCTAAAATTGCTAAAACACGTAATGATACAACTAGAGCGTGCTAGACACAATGCAGTATGTGTAACAAATTAAAAATGGCTAAAGGTTTATTTGTCACTTGTCAGCTAAAGACAGTTAGCATTTTCTATTAGTAAAAATTCTTGGGTGCCAGACGATTGTGAGGTACACGTCGATCGTCTCGTAGAAGGTAGTTAAACGTCACAACACGCGGGAATGCGGAATCACAATGATTTATTGATTCTGCCAAACTTGGCCATATTCTGTGCATACTGGCCGCCTAAACAGCGTTTGAAAATCTCTTAAATGACATGTTAGATTTAGGCGTAGAGCATATTAATTTAATGAGAACGCTATGTGTTATAAACAAATGTCTTTTCGTATTGGAGTTGAGACATTTAAAATCATTGTCTGGTGTCAAATCGTGGCCAGCCCCTATTAACCAGCTTAAATAAAGATGAAAAAGTATGGAGCTTAACTAAAACTCAAACTCACACAGTCCGTAGAAGATGTGATTGATCGAATTATCAATGAGTATATTAGTAACTATTGTGTATTTTCAATTTTAAATATATTTATGTTTTAAATACGTAAAATTTAGAAGACCAATGAAGCGACAGGCTGTTGAAAGTAGACTGCGCTACAGGAATTTTTAACGAGACAAGAAAATGTAGGCTACTTTGGCATTGTCTTCTGATATTTTCGTACATGAATATGATGCAGACAGAGAAGGGGGTTTACCAAAATCCTAATTTTCAATACTTGAAACTGAGTATGTTCCAATCCGTCTCTGCAAAGAGATATAAAATCAAAATCAACTCTGCAAAGGGATTTTTTATTTACCTCTCTGTACAGAATAAGTCACTGTAACAAAATTAAAATGTACTCTGATGAATTACGTTCTCGTACGGACCAGAGTAAAATGAATCAGGCTACAGTAGAAAACAAAACAATAAAACGCTGAGCGAGGCCAGCGCTTTTCTGGTGTTGTTAAAATAAACAATCGGAACTGCGGCCAGGCTGCAATGCTTATTTACTTAACCGCACTTATTGGCCGGAAAATAATAACCTCTCTGCCTCCTCATTGTATACAATAAACAAAGTAAAGAAGAAGAGAATGAAAGAAACCGAACTCCGCGACCCCTGGAATCTTCTTTACCAGTAAACATGACATGTTCCTTTTATGAGACAACAACATAATAATAATATCACCATAATAAAATCGCGCTTTTTAAAAAAGGCAATTGTTTTTTTGAAGAAGAGAAAACAATCCAAGAGTCGAACGTACAATGAAGGCAACCGGTTTTCTGCATAGCAGTGAAACATGACCAGGAGTTTAAATTAAAGGCACAGAGATGAAATATTTCGGGAAAATAGCAAGTAGAACACGATGGGACCATAGTACGAAATTAAGAGAGCTGTAGACAATAGGCAGCTAAATTGGTGTGGTTATACTGAGAGAGTGGAGCAGGTCAGATTGCCGAAGATATGTAGGGGATGGAAAGGCACAGAAAACGCAATAGAGGTAGAACAAGGAAATGATCCTAGAACGGCCTGTTTAAATAAGCCCTTTGAAGGCAGTGTTATAAGAAAGAGATCAAAAAGGTGACACAGAAGCTCATTATTCTGAAGTGTGATGAATTGACTGTAGAACCTACACGGGTCTGAAGCGACGTGGAGTGGATAGAGGAAATCGGCTTTAACAACAAAGCATTGGTTTCTGAGAATTATAAAACAGAAATGAGTTACAATTTATTGAGTAGTACAGTATAATAGTAGGCTCTTTTAATGTACGTATTCAAATTATCTTATATTTTTACTTAATAATTTAATTATTTGTCTGTAATAAAGTGTCTAAAATAGTGTACACTTAAATCGAGTACAATTTACCAAATGAATTATCTGGAACTAAGAACAGTTTGTAGTTTGTAAAACTATTAGTGAGAGGTAAAAAGTTCATCGTTCACGGAACGCTTCATCTAGCACTAATTTTGCTGCGAGTCAGGTCACGTTTGCGTTACAATAGATTTGGCGCCACCCCAGTTGAAAATTAAATTTACTTACCAAAGGGGTGTGCTTGAATGCACAGTTTATTCCACTGTTCGTTTACTGCTTTACCATAAAATCTGTAAAATTATTATTCTTTTCACAAAAGTTTAACTACCTGTAGAAAATGCAGTACGTGTTCGGTTTTAATTTTTCTAAAATTATTTCTACCTTATAATATTAATACATTACTTTCATAATTTATCACAACTATTTTTTGTTATAATAATTATTTAGATATTCTTATACATAACTATATTTCATTACAATGTTTCATATAAACAATGTAAATTACAAACAAAAAAGTACATTCTTGTATAAAAATAACTAATATTATTGGTTATTATTAATTCATTACCGTTTATTAAGTTCTCCTTAGTTTCTTAAAATTTAAGTTTTCTCAAACTGTTTAGCACGTTGCAAAACAATACAATTGTTATATTGTTTTATATCATTGTAAAAATTAAAATTAAGGAATATTTGTGAAGTGGTAGTATGTTCATACTTTCTTAATTTCTTTTTCTAAAAGTTTAAAAAATTAAACTAAATTTATTAATTTATCTAACAGTTTTTCTGTTTTTTATTGAACACTCTGAAGTGCCGTAACATCAAGTGATGGGATACAATTATTTGCAAATTTTATATACAAGGTTATATATAAGGTCTACATAATGTTACAAGACATATCTTTAAGGCAGTCATGCAACAGAAAGGTTAAACAAATTTTATTATTTTTGCTTTTTGCAGGTATAGACTTATAAACTATAGATCATTCTTAAAAATGTATATCATTTTTATCTCTTGGAATTAAAGGTGACCAAAATAATGAATTAAAAGTACAGTGAGGGTTATTGGACACGAGTGTGATGATTAGAGGAGTTTATTTCTGGAATATGTAATGTTCCAGGAGGTGTAGTTCAAGTCTTTGCTTATGCAGTGACATCACCATTTACACTGGCTATTTTTATGACTCTGTTGTACAGGCTCAGGCACAATTATCATTTCATAGTCACAGGGATGCTAAAAAATGCTTTGTTGCTGTTCCAAATAAGAAAACAAGTAGCATGTGAAAAATGTTAAACTCATCATCAACTTCATAGATCAAACCACTCAAAGCTCGTCATTCTCTCACAGTATTGTACTATGTAGCCAGTATGCAAACCAAAATACTAAAAGTATGAAATTTAGGGTAAGTCTTAGAAGCTGGTAAGAAAGGAAACAAAGTAAAATAAAGTAGAACGCATGAATAAAAGAAAAACTAGAACACAATAAGAAAGACTCACAGTACGATGCTAGCCTATTTCAAAGCAGCTTTGTTTTCTTATTATAACGGTGACATTGACAATAAGGCAAATTTTCCCATTGTCATAATATACCTTTTTGTCAGCTTCTGCAAATTATAAAAAGACGAGTCTTTTCATTTATACTTCTAATTTTATTATATGTACTGAACCCCTAAAATATTAGAAGTAGGAAGCTACATAAGTATTTCTTTTTAATCATCAGGATTAAAAAGAATATAATATTTACACAGTTTAAAACAATTTATTTTAAAAAATATAACTGCCAAGTAAATGTTTTTTGAATTCTTGAAAAGCCTTTTCATGTCTCAAACTTGTATCTTTAACAGTTGTTTTTGAAATAAATAATGTTGATACACTTAACAAGAGAACGATGTGCCAATGCACAGCGAAGGTTTCGACAGTATCGTGCTGAAGAATGAAGAAGTCTACCTTTTGTGTTTCCCTGGATATTTCTTGGGGTTTTCTATGACAGTATGCATTAAATTAGGGATAGAATCAAAGACAATAATGTAGTTTTTTTCGTATTAGTTTGTGCTTATGAAATCTCAAGTTTGAATATAAGATCTGAGTAAATAAATAGGAAATACTGTATCTTAATATTATTAAATACATGATCTGTCAACCTATAAACAATAATCAAAGTGGCATAATGAATCAAATAGCAATACAAACTTATAAAGCATTAAAATATGAGATTACTATTTATTCAACATTCGGTACAGCGGTTTATTTTAATCAAGTACGTGAGGTGTATAATACATACTGTAACTAAACTCGTGTTACAAATAAAATTTATGTGTGTTTTAATAAAAATTAAGGTTTGAGAAAATTTATAAGTTATAAATTTATTATATTTCTTTTATAAGTTATATATTTTAATTATTTAATTTAATTATTTAATTAGTTTTTATTATTTAATATTATTTAATTAAAAGTATTATAATAATTTATTTCCGTGTATTATTTTGCTAGGCTCTGTAAAGAAATATTTGTTTTATTGTGTTAATCAGATTATGTCAAAGCTGGGTCGATTTGTAGTCACTTCTAACTCAGTTCCTTTTTTTCCGTCTTCTTCTTCTCGATTTCTTTAGCTATTATTTTCTAAGTTAAATTAAAAATGAAATAAATTAATTTAATTACTCAAATAATTAAGAAACTCGTATTTAGAAACAGTAATGACATTTATTAAAAGTGATGCGATAATCTTATGTGCATCGACTATTGCTGCGGCTGAGACTCAATTCCCAGGTCGATTGTGTCAACTAACAAAATATATAAAATTAAAATATTGATTAACAAGGTTCTTTGAGCTGTAGAAATGGTCAGGGAAAGGCAAGTTACAAAATACTATACTTACAATTAATTAATACTTAATTACTATTACGTAAAAGAAAATTATATTTGAAAATAATGTCATTTAAAAATCGAACCAGTTGACTTCGTATGACGTCACGTAGCTGTTGACTCACCGTGGCATTGTACTGCTGGCAAGATGAACTCGAAACATGACCGTTATCGACTTCGGATTTCACCCAACTATGCCGGATCCTGGTTTTTTCCTCTCACCAAATGTAATTGTGATATTTTCTTCTGCGATAGTGTAGTTCCTCTGGATTCTTCGATTGTAATGTTCTTTTTCGCTCAGAGAGGTAGTTTGATGCGGTATTACTAGTGTCGTATTAAGTGTTCGAAATCTGGCTAAGTTCGTTGTTCAATGGAATAGTATTAATTTGAAAATTCCAACATGGCGGATGATTCTTGGTGTCTTGGGTGTTTAATTATATGTATCTTTTTACTGGTTCTTCATTTTGTTAATTGGTTGAGTTATTTTTATTAATTTTATGTTTATAACCTCTTCTGTAACTCTTCATAGGGTACTTTCAACTTAGTTCAAATTATTATATTTTTTAGATCTCCCTTCTACACGTTCCCATCCGTTCTGGTTCGCGTTTAACAATCAACTGCTAAATGAAATCGTTATTTAATATAGTAGTTCCAAAAATATTTTGGTATCCTATTCCATTGTCTGAAATCAGCTGTTCGTCTTTGTCCAGATCTGATCGCGTAGAAATACATGACAATTTTTTCTATTTTATTGCTATAATTTAATTATTTTTTAATTTCATGAAAATTTAAGTACCTAGCAATATTCCTGTTCTAATTTTACATAAATCAATATCCAACATGACCTATTTTAGTTTCAATTAAGCTTACAACTGGCTTTTTTTGACATTTCTTATAGGCCTTATTATAATTCACATAATTATAAATTAAATGGCTTACAAGTCGTTTTATGTTAACATTGTCCTTAAATAAGATTACTTATTACATCATTATTCTTTGCCTTTAATAATTTGTTGTTACAACAAACCGATACTGATTAATTTACATTTTATTTGTACTGTGTCCTCTGTTAGGCATTATATTACACATTTCCAATAAAGTCAATTTTATCCTCTGATCATTACATTTACTATTATATATGTCTGTGATAATTATAATTAAGTATCTTTATTCAAAACTGACTTATCTCTGTTAATTTTATACAGTGTTGTCTAACTTATCCTTTTGGATTTGATTACATAGTAAAAGTTGAATTTGGCCTAAAAATCAGTTTTGCTTTGCTACTGATATTATAACTAGTTTGCTCCCTTATTATTTCTCTGGTTTACAATTTAAAAGATATTATGATTACTTCCTTGCCTTTCCTACCTTAACAAAACTTTATCACAAATTAACATTATTTAACTATAGCAAAACATCTTATAATCTAACATTTGCGATTACATATAATGAAAGTTCATGTTCCCACATTTATATTATTATGAAACAATCCTTACGTCTTATATCTAAATACTTTAATACAATTAATAATATTTCAGTCATTTTCTGTCTTTTTGTTTGTTTTATTGTGACTTCACTTTAAGTTACCTCCTAACCGCATTATTCTCTATTACAGTTTGTTATAATGATTTTTTTTTTTTTTTTTTTTTTTAAGAATAGGGAAATTTACAATTTATTATCACTAGTTTTGGTATTTCACTATTATAGTTTATAGTTGATACCACTTTACTCCTCAATGAAGCATTCTTTATCACCTACACTAATGGTAGTCTTTAATCTTTTCTTCTTAATATTCTACTTTCTACACTGGTGTTATATCTATATTTAATTTACATTCTTTATCTATATGTAATGTATCCTGTAACTTGGGTTACTGGGATTTAGGGTTTTATGTCATTATTTTGAATCTAATTAAATTGTACCTATCTGTCATAAGATTTGAGAAGTAACCTTCTCTAATACTACACTCTTTGTACAAAGCTTGAATTAGTTGGTCCTTTTATTCTCCTTCAATGAGTATGGTATTGTTTTATGTTTGGATCCTTTGATGTGGTTATCTTAATAATTCATCCGTGATTATCTTTCCTTACTGCTACTTATCTTACTGGGTATACTGATGATGTACTCGGGTTTTAATCATATTGTGGTTGAACGTATATTGTTTTATATAGATTTTTCATTTTATTTGGACCAAGAGTTTTTTTTGTTGTAGAGTCTATTGTCAGCATTTGATTTACTATAATGATCAATTTATTTAATTTATTTTTAACCATTTTGTTATTACTCACTACAGATTGTTTCTTCCTTTCCTTTTCAAGGTTGTATTAAGTTATATTCAGGGTGAAAATTCTGTTATGCTACAATACACATGCATCAATAATGTCGGAGTAATCCCACATTCACGTCGGTGACAAGTGATGTAGGAAGTGGATCCTGCTACACAGAAAACTGACATTTTGTGTTACGAAACTAGTCACCTAAGCGTCAATTTAAATTATGCTCCAACTTTTCAAAAGGAATAGATACATTAAATATAGGTATTCAAATTTGCAGGAAAAGATAGAAAACACTTTAGCACGAAGCAGAAATAAACAAACGTTTTTAATACAAACACTGGCCATTACGTTTTAGTTGTGTGTTCCTTCTGTCATAATAGTAAACATTTTAAACAGAAACAATAGTCAAAAGTAGGAATGATTTAAAATTAGCATATCTTTGAAATATAATATTTCGGGATTGATAGACCTAAAAATTATTTTTTTTTTTGTAAAAACATTTGTTACTTTCAAACATCAGACAATCCTAAAAATAAAATTTTGGTAAGAATATTATATTTACAGAAATGTTTTGTCTATTTTCAAATATATTAGAATTTAATATAGACATGAAGAATTTCCTCATGTTTCGGATATTTGTCTGACTTTAAAATTTGCCCAACCCATGATTAAGTATCAAGAGGAAAGCAGTCATAGAAACAATTGACGTTTCTAACTTACACACTGATATCATTTCCCTTGTATAGACAGTTGTACATTATACACTATAGGAAAGGTTTTAGTATACATTTTAAAATGAAATAATGGCGTTTACTGAAATTAAATTAATCTTTTTTCCTGGGTATCGGGGTTGTGTGTCCGTTTGTGTTAGGCTTTCATAACGTAGATATTATTATTTTAAAAGTAGTGTTATTTTGAATAGAATTATTTGTAAATAATAGTATTATATAGTAATTGAATATTATTTACTTGTTCTCTTGTAGTAAGAGAATGTCTATGAAAAGAAGAAATGGCCCACCAACGTTTGGGTTGAACAGAAGAACAGTGTATATTTTACTAGTAATCATTCTTTACAAGAGATTGTTTGTCAGTAGTGGAAATACCTATAGAAACTATCAGAGTTAAAGGTTTCTTTGTCAGCATAAACTATGCTTTGTACGAAGGTTGATAAATTAGGTTTCCTACCAGTGTCGTTGCTAGTGATAAGGGGAAAACGTTTGCACATGAGTTCAGTAACCGACAATACAAACTAACATAGTTCATTGTTTAATTTCACTGACTAATAATATGGGTTACTTACGAATGGTATCTCCGAGCTTTTAACTGCATAACGTGCAACGAACAACGCTTAATCTTATTTATTGCATTTGTAAGTATTACAATAAGTAATAGAGTTTTCGACACTATTATCACTGGAGACGAATCCTGGGTTCATCTTTTCTATCCTGAAAACAAAAGAAAATATGTAAAATATAGTCACTCAGTTTCTCACATTTGAATCGCAAGTGGCGTAATTTACAGATAATGTCTGCCTACGAGAAAGGCAATTAGTTCAGATTTTCTTCGTGGATGGAAATAAAAGACAGGTATGGAAACGGGATTCTATTTAAGTCTGTAAAATTTAATATTGATAATGTTCGGAGCCACGATTCTAGTGTTTAAGAGAAATAGACTTCTTTCATTTTGACATCGCTTTGTTAATTTTGTTTAAATTATGTTATTTTCTACGATTGGAAGTGTTGCTTATAAAATAATCTTGGTATTTAGAGGAAATTAAATAAACCGGTATTTTTGTTAGATGTCGGTCTGTCAAATTATAAAAGTGTTAAAACGCACTCTTTATCTAGTCTCAAGAACGAATAGCAATTCAGATAATTAGGCCAACAAGGAGAAAGAAAGAAAACTGAAGTATAAAGAACAGGATTTATAGATATGTGACAAACGATTTGAATTTTAAACCTGTCGTCTTCCATCAAGTTATTATTATAGTTGTTTAGTTACTGCTGCGGCATGGATGCAAAACACGGATGTTCAACAAAAATGAACAAGTCAAAAAGGCCTCGAGCTTTAGAAATCCGGGCATAACGAAAACGGTTTAAGATTAGGCGGACGGACACAATTATCAACTACACAGTATTAAGCAGACTAAACGCGCGCTCATATCTTACGGTAAGAAAGCACTAAAGAAAGCACTGGATGAGGAACATCGAAGAAACGGCCAACATAGTCGATCCAACTTAAACACCAAAAGCACAGAAAAAAGAATTTTTTGCCGTAAAGTCGTAAGTCTTGTTAAAGTTAAAGTTACAGTACTTTTAGGAAAATATCCCTTGCAGTGTCTTCGTGCGCCTCGGGAATATAAGTAAACACCGTCATATTTGCTGACAGACCGAATGTCACAGTCTTCCAATCATACGTAAATGTGCTTCAGTCTGTAATATACATATCGTAATACGACAATTTTGAGGTATCTTCCCTATTTACAAGATACAGGTTGTTTATGATTTCGTTGAATATTCGAATTTTAAAAATTTCAGTAAATGTTCACGTAAAATCTTTAAGGTATGTACACTCATTTTGAGGTGTAAACGTATGCTTCATATTAATCCAACAAATCTTGGATTCTTCAACAAATCCAAATTAATGTACAGAATCTTTTGTATTCGCGTGCATAACCGTTAACTAAGGCCCTAGGTTAGCCACGAGATGGAATACCGTGTACTTAATGAGAAGCAACGGTTTTGTAACCAATGCGAATGGCTGAATTCGCTTGAGACTTAATCAGGTAATTTCTGCCCAGAGAAAAAGATAAGTTTACCCGGTGGGGGTCGTATAAACACCAACCAACAAATTTACTGTCCGTGAGAGTGCCGTACATTCTCTCAGATCTGCGGTCTCTTTATATCTCACTGCCTCTTTTATTGTCCAATTAAATCTGAACTCAGTGAACGCGAATTTTATGGAGTCAGTGTAAAAGTTTTAGAAAGAAAACAACTTTGTGAGGTATTTTCAGATTTTATTGATATATTTTTTAGGTATTTTTATTCCAAAATCGTACCTTATTTTCTTGAACAAGAACAACAATTTTAAATTTTAGCTCCATCTATTCCGTCTACACGAGTAAAACAATTTTTTTTTTTCTGACGTACACAGTTTTTGCAATACTAAACCACAAAACATGCTTGAGAACATCATAAAGACATAATGTTACATATAATATCAGTTATCACTAACAGAATTTAAAGATTAAATAACACTGAATAAAGGACGAAAGGAACTATAGGAAATAAAATGGATACAGGGTTTTTGTGTGGCTATGTCAACGGACAACAATTAAATGTGTAATAATTATTGTATAACGATATAATTATTAACACGTATTAAAAAATATAATGTAAATACCTTCAGCAGAAAAAAATTGTTTAATTGAACACCCCGTGTCATCTGAATTAAATAAATTGCGAAAATATGTACCGCAACAGCAAGTGCTAAACAGTAGTATTTTTCGCATTTCCGCGCCGCCGTGTGGTCATCTATCTGAATTTTAAGTTTCATGCATGTGACGCTTAACTTTAAAAATAGAGTCACAGTGCTTTAGCGAGAAGTTCAGGAAGGCAGTTATTTTTTTCGGTAGTCCTTCCAAGTAAGAAGTTATCCGTTCTGCAATCTCCATAACGCATGGTCTTCGCAGTCCCCCCAGCTTGCAGTTATTTATCCTTCATCACTCATTTGTGTTTTCCCAAGTCTAGTGCTTGCCTTTCTCTTTCTTTGTCACCAGGTTGTTAGATGATTGTGGTTGTTCTAACACTTGATCGGATCTCCTACATTCTGGCATCCGTTGAATATAGCCACTGTCACTGCAAAACTCTGTTATCCAGCAATTTTTTAATGAATCAAGTTATTTTAAATTGCCTCCAAAACTCTTCACCTTGTACATGGTCCTTTTGTGTTAACTAAATTAGCAAAATTTGCGTATTGGGTTCGAGTTATTTTAAAAATTAAATGGACACACTAAACAGAGGTTAACGTTTGAATGATGCTACTCTGATACTTTCGCCCAACCATGGTGCCGCACTGTAGTTGAGTACAGACTACCTCTCAGCATACATCCGTGGTGTAAACATTCACGTTCTCAGATATTCGTAGTGCTACTATTTGGTACCTCTCACGCCTTCTTGACAGAGTTGTAAATAATGTATATTCACAGAATAGTGGAGTATATTTAAGAAATACAGCTCAGCTGGTGGGGTCGTACGCAAAGAATGAGTGGAAAATTGCCTGCAAAAAATATATGGGAGGCCGGAGTGCAGAATAACAGAGATAGAGAATGACCAAGAAAGTACCTGTTCGGTATGATAACAAGATAAATAGCGATGACTAAAGGACAGACAGTAAAAAAATGCAACAACGGAACTTAGCAACAACAAGAAATGGGTAACCTTCGTACCCTCCTAAAGGGAGCAATATGTTTCGACATTAAAAAAAACGGTAACTAACAATATTGTTACGACTTCACAGAACAATCTACGTGTTTCTCGAACGATCCATTGGTATCCGGCTGAATGTTGTGGCGTACGTGATTTCAACACGCGCTTGCGAGACTTTTCTGGAAGCCGCCAGTCGCGCAGTCTGTGTCAAGGCCGCAATTAATTACGCCATAGTGTAGAGCTAACGCGCAGTATGGAATAATCTAATATTTGGGGGGGGGTTATAAATACCATTACTCGACGACGTTCAGTTTCAGTTATAGTTGCGATATATTACAGTGCGGTTCGAGTATTGTCAGGCGATTACAAGTGATTACTTTGTGCGTTCAAGTGGTTATTGTGGCAAAGTGTTTTATAATCGGGCGGTATAATTGTAATACAATTGTGTTTAATATTAGTTGACATTTTATTGCGTGTGAACAATTTTTATTTGATTTGTTGTAAAAGACTGTGTTGTTAATTACGAACTGTTTAACTGTGATAATAAAGCTGGTGATTAGTGACTTAATTGGTGTCTTGTATTTTGCTTTCCACTGTACGATACGACGATCAAGTAGACGGTCGTAACAATGTTTTTGTTGTTTTAACAAAATCAGAAAAGCTTATTTAGTATTTGAAAAGTAGCATATTTTTTCTGTATAATTATTTGTTTGCATTTGTATTTGTAGTATGTGTAACTTTTGTTTTTGTAGAATTGACACGTTTTTTGACATATTGAAAATGGTATGTCCTTGTCAGTAATAAATAATTTTGTTATTTTCCAAATAAAATTAAAATTATGTTTTTTGTGTGTTTTAGCCTAACACTAAAAAGAAAAATGGTAGGTTGAACAATACCATGGTAAATTGAACAAGATTATGCGATATAGGAATGTAAAAAATATTCGTACCTCGAATACTCTGTATCGTAACGGACTCCATAACACAATAGTGACGAAGCTTTTCATTGATTAACCAAAGTAAGTCACCTCTTCAAGGGAAAATTATATTTTACTTGACACTTGTAACCGTGGTCCAATAATTCGTTTTCATAAATATAATAGTAATCCAGTGTTTACTGTTCACTTTCACTGACATCGCAAAATTTTTTAACAATTGAACTAAGTCAAAAATATCACTAAGTCAGAGTCACTTCTGCTCCTCCTCATTCTTCTTCTTCTTCTTCTTCTTCTTCTTCTTCTTCTTCTTCTTCTTCTTCTTCTTCTTCTTCTTCTTCTTCCCTTCTTCTTCCTCTTCCTCTTCTTCTTTTATTTTTCTTCATTTTTTTTACTTACAGAGACCCTATCCGGCTCTAGCCTCTGTCACTGTCTTCTTCTTTTTTTATGTCCAAATTCTTATCCCGAAATGTATTGTGTCTTCATAGAATTGTTTTAACGTCTATGGTTCTTTCATTAGTTTCTACGCTGAATTACGTTGTCTCTACAAACCAGATATCTTTCTACCAACCGTATATGATGCTTATTATACATTGTGCGACGTTAATGACTTAGCATCAATAACAATTTTTGAAGCTAAGACATGACAATGAAAAGGAAGATGATCTGGAAGAATCTGTAAATTTATGTTTTGATTGAAATAATCTCTTTTTAGACTATAGAGTTAGTGTAGCTACATTATTAAAGGAGTATGATTGACTAGTTGGGCAATGCGCCCACACGACTCGTATATTTTTAAATTCGTAAGCTGATTAGTCCAGATTAACACTCGAGAGGATGAGCTCAGATTTGGCTTAAAAGTGTTGAAAATCAATCCATCCTGAGGTGGTTTCAAACCTCAACTATTCGCTTCGAAAGTGACTGCGATGATAACTGTAGCCAAAAGTCTCTATTTATTTTCTTCTTTACTTCTTTATTATTACCTTACTATACCTTATTTCCTTACTATATTATTTTATTACCATTTTCTGTTAATAATTCCTTTATGCGTTTTCTGCGTGGCATAGAAACTATTTAACGTGGTTTTAATCGTGTATAAAAAGGCAAGAATAACTCAAGTCTTATGATGATAGCCACGTCGTTTTAATGGCATTGTAGAGGTGATTTAGTTACTGGGAATTCATTACGTTGTCTGATATGATTAAAGATTACATAAACAGTACTGTGCTTATTGTTTAATCATCGTAGTGTTTAGTGATTCGACAGCACAGCAGACGTAAACAAGAAATTCACATTCAAATAGAAAGTAAACACACTTCAGTCAGAAGCGTTTAGTCATCACCCACGGCTTTAATTGTACTGCACAGACGTTCACAGCATCATAAACAAGGCTATTTGGAGACAAGATTCTGAGTTATTAGTAACGCCGGGAATGCAGTATACCGTGATATAATTCATTATTTCTTAATGACTTACAACGAATACAGTTGAGGAATATCAATTACATGAAAATAACCACGTTAAAAAAAGACATTTAACGGTTAAATTATTATTTTGAAGGTCATTCCCATCGATAAAATAACTCTCAAAAAGAAAAAAATAATTTACGTTTAATAATTATGAGGCTAGAGTTATTCCAGTTCTGAGCTAGAAACCAGAGTATGTTTACAAATATTTGAAGGTTGATAATCCAATCCAGTCGAAATATAAGCTGTTCACGTTGGGGCGGCCCCGGGTCGCGTTTTGGCTGTGTCATGTGCAGATGGCAGAAGTCGGAGCCATCGGGAATGGCGGTATAGGGTCATTCCTCTTGGTCTCAGGGGATTAATAGGACAGTGGGTATGGCATTCGGCTACTAATCTAGAGAGTTGCTGCCTTCATTCCCTGAAGTGCCATAAAAAGGGTACATTTTCCAGCCGCCAGACCAATAAGTACCTGGGATAACAAATTTATTTAATAATGGGCAGCTGCAGCGTAGTGGAGTGGGCGCTAATGAGTCTTAATTTGTGAAAAAAAGAATTATTCTCAAAAGGCAAAAAAATGTAAGCAGCTACAAATTCTGCACCTGCACAATCACTGTGCGTTCAGAAAGAGCACATAAGACACTGTATATCTACAATTCACTTGTAATCATCAGATAATTTGCCGTCTCGAAACAAACATTCAGCATCTTTTATTACGTTTATTACTGGATTGATTGAGAGAATTCTGGAGACTCATCTTGTATAATAAGACAGCGATTATTGTGCACGTATCAGTTTCTCTTCCTCATTTAGAAAATTTTCTCTTTAATGGGTGTGAAAAAGTACGTAGGGGCATAGTCTCATTCATTTTAGGTGAATCTGATCCTTTATCAATCGATCTTACTAACTGCTGTGGTAGGCTGTGACGTTCGAGTATTCTCCAAGATGAATTGAAACATCTTTGTCTCTTCCCGCAACATCTACATCATTTGGTAAAGGCTGAACCGTACGAACGAAAACTAAATCAGCTACAATGAAGATCTGTCTGTTGGAAGGATATACCTGTGACTTTAAGCCACTGACTGTCATTTCACCAGTCTACTTTCAGATAGGCGCATCTTATCACTTCAATTATGCACTCTGGCTAAGAACCCTAGTGTTATACCTCATCCACATGCGAATCTCCCCACTGCAGAAACTCTCCAGTGGCCCCATGAAAGATTTATCTAATGATTGGAGCTTGTATTTGCTGTGGGATGGTAAGAAAATTATCCTAAAGGTTTCTTTAAAATACTGGGTTATTGATTAGGCCTACTAGAGTGACGGACCTCTTCCATCGTTGATTTTTTTATATAAAGCGACGTTTCAGCCACGTAACAAATCTGGCAAAACAGCAAATACTGAAATATCACAAATAAAAAAATAAACAATACTCTGTCACACAACCGACAAAGAGTCAAAAAATACTAAAGTATTTACATAACAAAGAGAAAAATAAATAAATAAAACTTACCAACGACGAAATCTATAACACACACACACACACACACACACACACACACACACACACACACACACACACACACACACACACACACACACACACACACACTGAATACGCGCACAAACTCACATGAACCCGCACACCTCAAAGTCAACAGCAGGCTGTAATGAATAATATATCAGTAACTGAGATACTGTTAGAATGATTTAATTTACAGAAATTGAAAATTTCATTTCACAAATTTGATTAATTCGAATTTGCTGTTTTTAATAAAAATATTTCACTACGTTTTCGTCCTCAGACCTTTACTTTCAACTTCTATTGCTGCAGTCTCATTAAATATAAGAATTATTTGTATTTTATTCATGCATGTGCTAATTATTTTTTAAATTCATTCAATTGTTTAATTGTTTTAATTAGTAGATCTGAATTGTTTTAATCTATTTATTTTATAATTGTTTGTCATTACTCATCTTTATTGGCGCCACTGCATTTTATTAATACTGCCCAGTACATACACGTGCGCAAGTGTGTGTGAAATTACGTTTCATTAAACAAATGGCATTTTGCTACTATTGTATATATTCGTTACACTATATATATATATATATATATATATATATATATTGTAATAAAAATAAAAGATTGATGTGTGTATGTTCTTAATTTGGTGTGTAATTTGTGTGGCTCTCGACGTCTTACTGGCCTGAAACACTTCCTTAAGTTTCCCAGCTGGTCGAGTCTCAATGGCAGCAAGACCGGTCGAGTAGCGTAGTGTTGATGAAGAAATATATGTTCAGCTTCACCGAAAGTTTCAAAACAAAAATTATTGTTTTGAAGGAAATTAAAAAGAAAAATTATGTTTATAAAAAAATAATTTAAAAAAAATTTTTAATTTTATTAATTAATTAATTATATTCAATTAATTAATATAGGGCTGTGAAGTTTTAAAAAGTGTAATGCTCTTCTGAAAATTTTTATTAAAGTTTTGGTATATTTTAAATAAACTATCACCACTCATAAGATTGTCTTCAAACCAATCGATACTTGTTTACCTTGTTATTTTTTAGGTTATCTTCACTTATAGGTGGTAAAGTCCTGATAGATTATTAATTAGAATTATATTAGTGATAATTAGTAATATTTATGAAATAAAGAACTATTTAGTGTTGAAGAATATTAATGTTTTATTAATTAATAGCAATATTGACTCTTATCGATTATAATATCGATTCTCAGGATATCGAAAAAGTTACAAATTATATTATATAAAAATCATACAGGGTTCTTTAAACAGCCAATTATTATCAAAGTCAGAGAAATCGGGCCAATATTTAAAAAGTATAACGTTACAACAAATTAATAATTATTACTAAATACAGACATTGAATAATAATTTGAAAATAATATAATTGTTTTCACCAACAGCTGATATGTGGACGGAGAGGCATTGGAATTGTCAAAGAAAGATGGCTGCCGTCAGGTTGATCAAAATGTCGCTCGTTCCTGCTGCGTTCCAAATAATGTATTTTCTGGCAGTATTCCTGTTCTGGTGTCTGCAAATCTCTTGTTAAATGTTGTGTAGTGACTGGTGTAATGTTTCTGGGTTGTATTTAGTATATCCGTGTAATTATAAGTTCAAACACTTTTCCCGATACCGACACTAATACTTGGTTAATGTGTTATACAGTTTTCTGGTGTTTTGTGGTGTTTTTCGGAGTAGAAATGTATTGTTTAGTGTTAATTAGTGTTTCTTGATTGTTTTTGTCACAATGTATATGTTCTGGAAGGATTTTATAAGTCACTCTCGATTTCACAATAACGTACTATTCACCGCTCAACTTTACCGTTATAAGATAGGTTAGATCGTCACAAAACTCTCGTCATGTTAACCGTTCGAATACCAATAATCAACTAACTGTTTCCTTCAGTTTCAATTAAACTCTTAGCCCATATAATATTATTCTTAATATTGTTCAAATATATTTTCACATCCTGTGCACACTTTAATGTTTCACTATATAAATGCCTAAACTTTGGTTATTTGTCAATTTTATTCACTAGATGTTATTTAAATTAATCTTTCAGTTCATTCAGCTTATTTTCAGATTAAATAATGCCGTTTTGTAGTGTTTTCTGTCCAAAATTAGTAATTTTACTTTCATTTTTGTTATTCTCTGAAAAGTCAAAACATCAAAATTTACTTCCTGTCATTATATAAAATTCATCCATTTTATCCGTTATATTTAATATTAATAATCCTATATTGTATTAAAAGGTTTATATTCCCTGATTTTCTGGTAATTAATTGAATTAGTTGTATTCTGAAACATTATTCTGGAATATATGACTCCCATGTCTAAATTTCTGAGTTTAGTCATTTTCATTTTTATTTATAATTCTGAATATAATTTATTAAAATCTTTCTAAATGGTATGTGCAATTATATGGCTTGATCTCAAGTTTATTTTGTCTAAACCCCTTTTGTTTATTTGCATTTAAATGAGCAATTTCTCTGTTTTGATGAAGTTTGGTTTCCATTCTTTTGGCCTATGATTTTTTAACAATTTTTCTTACAAAATATTTTACAAACAATATATGATGTGTGATACCCTCTCTGACTTTTACATATAGTATTATAAATTAAACATGTTTTCAAATTACACAATAACAATTAGTATTGGTTACAATACAAATAACAGTTAAACAAAATAAAGAATATTTTTTTAAATAAATGGTTGTCTTCAAGTCAGACATTTTACAACAAAATCCTTATTTCTAACATGGAAATATGGTTTACAAAAAAGGTTTTTTACTAACTAACATCTTAATTACTCTCTACTATTTACAAGTAGTAACTATTTTTATAGTTCTGATGTTAGTTGTATCAGACCCAAACAAATGGCCTTATATCTAAAACATTTTTAAACATTCTTATACTATATACATAAAAACCTTATATCTATATTCTTATTTCTAACTATTATTATAAGTAGGATTCTACAGTTTTTATACCGTCTTTTACACATTGTCTTTGGGGAATTGTCCCCTGTCATTAATAAATAAATAGTATGAATTGTTCGAAAAGTATTATGAAATCTGTTTTTCTTTTTTCATATAAAACAAAATGTTATTTTAAACAGATTTATGTCTTATAAACAACATATTGTCACAGTACACATTTCAAGTCATTGGAAATTGCATATTTCATTGCATTCAATGTTTGTGATTGCCAAGAATGAAACACAAGGTTCATTTTTTATAATACCCAAAACTATCACTGGTTCACTTTGCACTTATATATTATGTTAATGCTAAATGGTCGTATAGTCTTATTAACGTAATAAATTGGTTAGCGTTTTTTCAATGGAGATTTGTTCCATGGGTACTATATTATTGTTTCATCTTAGTTCACAGGCAACTTTTACTTTATACACTTCTCTCTCTTAAATTTATATACATGTGGTTTTCATTTCGTTATACTTTTATTTTTAAATATTTATTTTGGGGATATAGGGATTTGGGTGTCTTTTATAAGAGCATGACATCTTCTTCAGGATGCTGCCTTCTTCTTCTTTCATCAGTCTTCTTTTCTCCTGCCTTCTGGGACTGGTATCTTCTCCATCTTCTTCTTGATGCCATCAGGTTTCTTGGGATCTTCTCCATCTTCTTCTTTATTTCAGAAATACACCACCTGTATTGTTTGATCTTGGCTTATTTTAGGGTTTCTCTTCTATTTATTCTTCCTCGTTGTGGGTTTGGTCATATTCAGTACTGCTTTGTTATTTTCTTTTTTACCTTCCTGGGTTATACCTTGAAAACCTTTGGTTATGAGACTGGTCTTGGATGACTCATCACTAGTAACTCCTTTTATTTGAACTTGTATTTTCTTTATAATAATGATTTCTTTCCACAGTTGCTATGAATTAATCTATTTATATTAAACTTAATGCTTTCTTCCAAATTTAAATATTATAACTTCATTATTCTAATGATCAATTGCCATTCAATATTATGCATACATCTGTCACGTTACAATATATATATATATATATATATATATATATATATATATATAAGCATAATATAAACTTTACAACATGTGTACAAATTTTAATGATAACACGATGTGTAAACTCAGTTCTTGCACAACCAGGGGACGTTGAATTAATATTAATATTTTGTTCTGATATTGAAGACAAAATTGTAAAGGCAAATAAACATTATTCTTCTAATTAGGACGAACGATTATTCCCGAGTGTGAAACTTTTGAGTCTGAGAAGATAATAAGAGAAACACAACATTGTTATTAAACAGGACCGCTGTAGACTACAACACAATTCCGCTGAAAATTCTCCAGTGGGATAAAAATTAATTCATTAGCAGAAAGTATTAGTTGGCGTTTATGTATTTTGTCTAGACTAACACAATTATACCTTGTAAAACTGTCGGCGTAGGCAAAGTGCTTTTCTAATTGCTTACGTTTTCTTAATCTCCTTACACTGTAATTCCAGACGTGATTAGAATAATCAATTTTCCAAAACTCAACACTTGTGCCTGTTGTGTCTGTTTATTTAGTCAGAGGCGTACACTTCTAGCTACATTTTACTTTCTACAGTTTTGTAGTTTTTGCATCGCTTGGAGTTTCATAGAATTTCTATTAGGCCTAATTCCTTTAATAGCCTTCAACATGTTGTAGTGGTTACATACGTGATTATGTAGTATAGTGGTGAGTCGGGTAGTAGGCCTATGCGTGATTATGGCACGTCAGCATTACAGGTCGTAAACGGTACTGATTCACGAAATTTGCATTACCAAACGGTTATGTGTTTGTACAAAATAAAGACTTGCAAAAAATAAAATGAGATGAATTTGTACAAAGATAATAACTCACCTATTCTTTTGTTTAGGTAAAAGTACCAGTTACATGTTTTAGCAAAACCACAGTGAGCGACAGATTAAAGTAAAAATATAAAGAGGATTAAGGTCCTATGACAGAGGTCATTTTACTACTGCCATCATTCTTGGCCCAGCGGCCAATTATTTCTTTTCAGGAAGAACTTTGTAAAGTATTTGAATGGCATCGAAGACCGCAGCTACTGAAACGAGTTTTAAAAATATTTCTGAAAGTACAATTTACACTTTCAAAGAACCATATGAAAATATGATTTAACAAAATTTTTAAAGTGAAGAGAAGAAGCACTGTAACATGTCATTAACGTAATGGGGAAAGGTTTGCCATTCATACACACAATTATGCATATGTACTTCCGAAGCAAATAATTTTTATATCTCAGTCATAACTGTTTGTTCCAAAGACAAGCCACAAAAACAAAAGAGCGAAATGTTCAGCAGTTGTGTGTTTAATAGTAGGCCTAATTGGAGTAGAGTTCAAATATCATAGGTAAACAGATATGATCAGCAAATGTTAGGAAAGGGTTTGCTGTCGTCCGGACAGCTGTTTTAGTGAACAAGGGGTGAGCAGTGGGAATACGGCAGTAGCAAGAGTATTCTATCTACGGCAGAATAAAAAACATATCATTTTTTTGTTGGTTTATTTTTGTATTCTGAATTTTAACAGTACAGGAAGAATAGTCATTACTAAAAGTTTTCATTTTCAGTTTTTAGCGTGAATAGTTTAATGCAACTTCTTGCATTCAGTGTGATCCTTTTAATTTCTATCTGCCTTTTTGTTGATGTGATTGGTAACCTTATTATACAACGAACATGAAAATTGGAGAACTGTTTCATATTGACTTCACGACCTTTGACCATTAAATGTTTTATATTGACAGCACTTGACCTTTAGCTTATAATTTGATGAATTATCCCGTTTCATTAGGCAGTTATGAACACGATCGACATTTCTATTCTGTATATACTAACACTGTATCACAATTAGCTGTTTTTATTACTATATAATTTAGTAAAAGGAATATAGAATATAATTTTATAATTATATAATTTTATATAGAAATTAAAAGGATCACACTGAATGCAAGAAGTTGCATTAAACTTTATTAAATTATTAATTTTATCATTAATTTAACAAAATTATGGTCCTCTTGGTATTTGTATACGAGATTTAATCAATACTTTGTAAGACTGCAATTTAGGCAATTTAGTTAATGAGCAGTAGTGATATAACTTGCTACTTAATTTACGCATGAGATTTTTTCATTAATGTCTCCTAGCTTTATTCATAGGCTACGTAAAGAATACGTATTTTCCGTGTACACTGCTCACCACTGTTTTGTGATGTTGTACTCTCTTTATATACAATAATTCTCTGTGCTGAGCGGTTTTCCTCTTTTAAAACACCAAAAACACAATCAGCTATATTATGTAGGTGATATATTTGTGTTTCTCCCAAAAAACCTCTACCTTCTGTAATAAGCATACATAAGAAATATTTAAAAATTGCCTGTGTAATCCTCCTTTATTGACACTTCACCTTTATAGTACATTGAAGAATGTTCTTAATTTCTTTTCATTCCATATCTGCGATATTCATCAATTGATAGGTTCCAACGTTTCAGGGCTTATGTAGAGTCTCCTCATAGTTTCTTGTAAGCATGTAAATTTTGTCAGTTACAAGCCACTTTATCAGATCCCTATGGAGGACGTTTTTATGATTTCATTAATACTTTATTGCAGTGTGCTGACTGTATGATATCATAATTATTTCTCTTTTTGGTATAATACTGAATTTGGATATCATACGGATTCTAAAATTGTTTATACAATGTATTGGTGTTTTATTTTATCTGATAGAAAGTCATTCCTCATACTTCAGAATAGCCTAACGTTTTTGTACACAGTTCTTTTTTCTTTTTAAAATGTCCCTCCCATGGAAGTTTATTTTATAATGCAAAGACATTTGACTCTGTTTGCACACGGAACTACCTGCTTAATGATAGTTATCAGTATATTTTTAAGACATTTGTTAGTGAAATTAATGTAAATAGACAGTGATTTGTCAAGTTTAATAAATTCTGTTCAAAGAAGGAATTACGAAACCGGATTTGCATTGTTATCATTTGCATTTGCAAATCATATTATGATCAGATTAATATGTGATATAGATTACACTGAATCTACAAGAAACCAAAACAAGAGTTGTGAAGTAAAATTATTTAGAATAAAGCATGAATTAGAAATGGCGCAGTAAAGAGGAAGGGAAGAGACATATAATTATTTAGTTTAAAATTCAGAAATCACATTCCAGAAAAATGGACGGAGGGAAAAACAAATTATCGACCAGAAACAATATAGATTAACATTAAGAGTGTACCAGTACCAGTAAGAAACACGTATTGCTTTACCGTGGAAGAAGATTAATTTCAAACATTAGACCGAAAAGCGACTGTAAACAAGCAACCACTGGATAGACAGAAAACAAACGTGTTTACAGGCTTCTTGCTTGGACCCACGCCCATGGCTTTAATTATACACACGAGGACACGCACACGCACGCACACACGCACACACACACTGGTGGATTGGGAAAATTAAGAGAAGAACCACTGTCGTGTTTCTTCATTAATTACACTTGGGAGTAATTTAAGCGTTTAGGAGGTGGCACGATGGTTGTAAACATGAAATTTTCATGAACAAACGAAAAAAACGCATTCACTGGTTACATGTCAGAGCCTGTGACCACACCCTTAATATAATATACACACATGCACGCGCGCACACACAAACAACCTATACAATGTACCCGTTTACATTTGGCGATAATATTATTAGTTTAGCAGTTACGGAAATTTATAACCGTGAAAACTGCAATTTTACAATGTAAATAAGTGCATTTTACTTGCTAGAAGCCAGAGGATGAAAGTACAATTGAATTATCTTTGGTAACTTTATTTTAAAACAGATAAAACGGCATGTGAGTTATACTGGAGGGGAAATGTAAATAACCTTAGCTGTAGAAATTCTGACGGAGTTTTTGAAAGATCAAACCGTAAGGCGCTTAGCTGCTAAACTAATTATTTGGCTATGAACCCCATGGAAATCATGACGTGAAACATACTTTATACTTACACAAAATAAGAAGTTATGAATAAATAAATAAATAAAATAAAATAAAATTAGTAATATAAAATTTAATATAAGGAAAATCAAATTAACAAAGGCCTTTACTCTAACCCGGGAACTGTACGGAAAGAAAAACTTTTCCAGAAGTGCGAAAGGCCGCCATTATAGCACTGTGATCAGGCCGGTGATCAAGAATGGAGTGAAAAAAATGTGCTTTCAAAATATGGAACCTCTTCTTAAAAATTGAACAAAGAATTCTTTAGAAAATTTATGGCCCCAATAAAACCAAAGATGGGTACAGGCATAGACCCAAAGAAGAGCTGTACAGGGATCTGGAAGTTTTGGAAACGGCTTTCCGAAGGAAAAGACTGAGAATCCTTGGACATATGATTCGGATGGATCGATCCATGATAAATGTATTTAACACATTTACTTAAATGTGTTAAATAAACACATTTTCAACTAAATTTGGCAACTTTCAGTCTGAACGGATACACAAACAACTCAAAGAGGAAATGATGAAACTGGGTATATCTTTGAACGACTGTGTGGGTAGAAGTACATACAGAAACAAAATCAAAATCCTGAGGTTCTCTGCTGTGAGAAAATACGTGAAAGGGGTAGACATTGGAAAGGAAGGGTGGCGCATAGTGTGCGAATGAGGGCCTTTTGGCTGGAGAAGAAAAGGAAATAATATTCGTCTGGTCCACGGCTGGCCTGTTCGTGTAAAATGTAATATAAATGAAATAAGAAAATATAATTTAAAATCTTGCGTAACAATAGGCGGCTGAATAGTAAGGCTGCCGACCCTACCTGGCTTGTGTGTCATACAGCTCATACCCTAATCTTTCTGGTTCTCTATGAATATTGTAATATACCAGTGTATTGTCGAGTGTTGATAAGATGAGAAAAATTGTGTACCCGTCTTATTTAATTACGCCCCACTGTTGTAAGCGCCATCTGTAGTGTATCAGTGTATTTACGAGTGTTGATACAGTTGCGGGTTTATTTTGTTCAGCCCCACGTTGTTGACGTCATCCGTAATATAACAGTGTATTTATAGGTTTTATTTTATGAGTTTTGAGTTTTAAAGAGTTTTATTTAGTGTAAATTGCCTCCACTTATGTCAAATACGGATCGGCTGCCGCAATCGATTGTCCTCGTTCTTTTCCCAAATGCTTCGGTCCGTTCGCTGCTCACTCTCCTGTTGAATTACCTGTAATTGTCCTGTAAACCTTCAAATTATCTACAATGACAACTCCTTTGATTTCAAATAACAATATTTATTTTCATTAAAGTTGTTCAGAGAAACGAACAGTCGTCTTGTGTCGAAAACAAATATGGGTCGGGTCGACTCTAGCGCTCAATTCGACTTTTACACTAACAAGTTCCAAATAACAAATTGTTTATAATCATATATTAATTCTCAGGGTTTAAGGGTTCTTTTAGACTGTCACTGAATTCAGCAAATGCATACAAAAATACAATACATTACAAAGGTAAGTAAAATTTTAAAATCTTAATACTATACTCCGTTAGTATTGGTTGCTAAGGCAACCAGAGTATCGGCAAAATGGCCGCCGAAAACATTTGGCCACGTGCTGTCACAAGTTATTTTAAATTAAATGTTTCAGTGTTCACTGTTTTAGTTTTTAAGATTTTTCTTCAATAAATGATCCCTGGTGTTATTCTGTAAGTGTAGATAGTGTCTACGGTAGTGTTGTGTAATCGTACCTGTAGTGTGGTTAATGGTTACAGTTGACGTCACTCACAGGCGTTATAAAAGTGTGTTCATGGTGGGCAATCAGGATTTTCAAAGGTTCTGCATTTATTTGTTGGTTTGATTTAAATATTTTCGTCTTCTAATCTTCCACAGTATTTGTAGCTTCTATTAGTTATAATTTTTCATCGCCAACAGTCCAAAAAACATTACTTTGGTTTAATTTAAAACTTCTTCATAGGAGCTCATCTGTTCACTGCAATAGTTAACAATACAATACTACAATTCTATATTCAACGGTTTCGTGCCCTCGCAATACTGGCCTGTGATTGGTCAAAACAGAGAGTTCATAAGGTCACGTGGTCAGTTTACAAGATTTAAATGTTCATCTGCCTATAAGAAAAATACTCCTTTTTCAGCTTTAAGTTTTCTTAAATTTAAATTACATCATTCTTTTCTTTATGTCATTGTGAACATTTTGCTACCTCATTTACTTACATTGGTTAATTATAAAGGGTGGTTTTTCACCTTACAAAAATTCTAATGTTGGGCCTATACTTTTTATACATTTGTTATGTCACTTTACAATTCCTTAAATTAATCTAATATGTAATATTACTGTTAAAACAATTAACTTCATCATATAAATTTTGTCCCTTTCCTGTTTTATCACATTGGTTTACTAATCTACTCATTTCTGACATTAGTTCCCTTGTATGGAATTTGTGGCCTAGGCCATCAATAGCATTTCATTAAAATTTTCTAAATAACATTTATTATTACCTAGGTTTTTGGTTTTGAACCCTTTTTCCTGAGTTACATTTTATTACATGAGTCTTGACCCTAACATGTTTTCATAATAGTTAAAAATGAAATCTTTTGACTTATTACTTAGTGTTTACATGGACAAGTTTACAATCATAAATTAACAAATAATATAATCAGAACAAAATCTTTTAACATGTTACCTTCGAGGTATTGCCTTCACGGCCAAATTCTACATTTATAAATTGACAAATAATTTTAAACTACTTGGTGTACCATACTTCCATCCCATCAATCTTATCAAGCATTACTGGTTAATGAATAGATTATTGTTCATAGGTCCTGGTTTCTAATACACATTTTCTTATTTTGCCAGTAGGCTCACACAAACTTATAATGTAGTTTATAAATGTTAATAACTATAGGCTTTGGTGTAGAACACAAATACAACTACTTACCCCAAAGCCTTCACTAACATCTCAATCTGAGATGAAACGCTTTACCACCATTCACTATTGGTGTTATTTATGGGTTTTCCTTTTTTTATAAAAGTAATTAACTCGCACTTGTGTTGTCACCACTTCACTGACACTTATTGTACAAAGGTTTGTATGTATATTTTATACTTACTTTAATACATTTTAATTATTTATTTTATTATTTGTATTGTATTTTTTTCTTATCTTTTATATTGTACAGTCTTTTCTGTAAGTAAGGGTTGTTCATCTTTATCTGGTTTTAATAGGATAGTATTGGTGATTCTACCTACTGAATTGAGCGGTTTTAGGTTTTGGGATGGGGCTACTATTCTGTCGCATTACAATATTTGAACGGCAACGAAAATACTTCCATCAACATATGGTTTGTCGAAAAGGTTTAAAAGTTTTGTAAATTATTGTCCAGTGGCGTGCACTTATTATTTGGGTCATTAATCAAGATTGATTTCACCGTCATGAATATAATAAACAGTATTAATCTAGTCACTGGTAACTAGATAGCATGGCAGACTTGGTATTCTTTTTTTTTGTAACGATTTTCTGTTTAGCTGTGTAGGGTAGTGTTTGTAATATCGACGAGTCGTTAGATTATAACCTACTCGTTCAAGAACGCGCAGAGTAGTTGCTTTACGCCGGTTAACATAAATAGAGCAGCCAATAATGAATGTAGAAGATATAATATTGGCTTGCAGGTGTACAAACGTAAAGAATGTCTCTCTCATAGAACTAAAACAAAATCATATTGAACAAGAAATCACACAAACCCTTTGGATTTAATTTTATGGGGAACGAATATTATATTAAAGTAAACATTTAGAACAACATGGGACGATCGAAAAGTATTGAAACAAAGAGGGTAATGAATAAAAAGAAGAAACCAAAATAATCGTCATTAAGGTGGGCCTGGACCTTAGATGGGCTATAATAACCAGGAGATAGATGAGCTATTGAAGGACATTGTTAGATTCACAAAGGCTCAACGAATTCACTGGCTAGATCACCTAGAGCGGATGGATAATCAGCGTATACCAAACAAAATCCTGAGGGCTCAAGTCTATAAAATCAGCAACAGGGGCCGACCTAGGATAAGATGGTTGTACAAGGTGCTAGAAGGTTTCAGAAGAATGTATGTGAGGGGTTACTCTGAGGTGGCAGTGGATAGGAGACATTGGAAAATATTGATGTTGGAAGCCAGGGCTCACGTAGGGCTGTAGTGCTAAAAAAGGAGAAGAAAAAGAAAGTGGACTTTAAGAGCTGAAGCACTAGAATTTTAGAATTGGTTAAAATTAGCATTGGGAAAGTTAGGAGAAGGATATACTCGGGAACATAGCTCGGAAATAAGAAAAAAGTCGATTCAGTACGGGCGCTGCATAAGAAGAAATATAAAGAATTGGATATTAAGAGTAACGTCAAGGAATCTTATGTAAAAGAAGACGTAGAAGAGGTGAAGAGGTAGGCCTTAAAGTCTATGGATAGATGACGTTAATGAAACTATGAAGTACTGGACATTCAGGACGGAGGTCGGTAAGACAAAGAACGATTTAAGGAGTCGCTGAATGGTGAAGATACCGACAGTTGTAGGATATCGTTTATATATGTCCAAATAATATTCACACAACTGACATGATTAGTTCTCAGACGAAGAGACGAGTTCCAACAGAAGGGATTGTAGAAAGACAGATGGTCGGGGCCGAAGCCCCACATTCCCTCCACCGCCCCTCGAGCTCTTAAGTCACGGAGACTTATATGCCCAAGGCTTCTGAGACCGAGATTTCCCTATCAGGTCCTCTTCTTCCAAAATGTCCTTATCAGTCCCGTTCCGACCATCTTATCTGTCCCGCCCCCCTAAGTAGGGGTTTGGCGAACCTATGCCTTTCTTTCTACTGTCGTGCTTCTAAACCTCTGCCCTCTTTAGCTCGTCCAACTTTGCGGGCAGTTCTTGCAAAGACTCTGAAAAACTCAGGGTTCCAACACAGGATTTCCTGACAATCTTCATGAGGGTGTGCTTCCCATAACTCCACAATCTCTCTTCTCTCTTCCACATAAGCTGGACATTCTGCCAGCACGTGCCACGCAGTTTCTTCTACACCAACTCCATAGGTGCTACACCATGGTTCAGCAACTAGTCTAAAAGACGCCAATCTTGCATTAAAGTTTCCATGTCCAGACAGAAACTGCGTGGCATAATGATTCGTTTTCAACTTAGTATTCATTCTATCCCATATATTTGGGATAAAGGAGAAAGTGGTACGTCCCTTTTCACTGTTCTCCCAGTTTCTCTGCCAGTTCTCCAGAGTCTCATTTCTTCTATTTCTTTTTGATACCTCTTTGTGGATTCCATCTTGAATATCATGTCTTATGTTTATTCTCTCTTTAATAAGCAAGTCAATGGTTATGACCCCACCTATAACAAAATTCGCATCACAAGATATCGTCCGATAAGCTTTATTAACCATAATCAAGATCTTCCTCTGGGTTTGCAACAACAGTTTACGGGTTATTGCCGTGCGTAGGGCACTTGGCCCCCACACTTCACAACCGTACGTCAATAATGGTACAGCAATCCCTTCATATAGTCTCTTCAACTCGAGACAATCGAGTCCACCACTCGTCCTGGTAAGGGCAACCAGCCCCAGGAATACTATCAATACTTTCCTTGTTTGCTGCACCACATGTTCTGTATAGATCATTTCCTCTTGGATTAGCAAACACAGATACTTCACCTCACTGGACGATCTGACTTGCTCATTATTCAAAGCCAATCTAGGCCGTCTCTCCCGATGAAACTTGTTCTTAAGCATCATCGCAGTGGTCTTATTAGCTCAAAACTCCAGCTTAACCTTCTTGCTCCAATTGGTAACTACCCCCAGTGCTCGATTGACCTTAAGCTCGAGCTCCGTTCTGGATCTTCCATCAATGACCAGCATGGCGTCGTCTGCATAAGCGACAAGGTGCATGTCTTCACCAAAATTCTGTGTTAGAAAATCTTCAAACACGATGTTCCATAACAGGGGCCCCAGTATTGATCCCTGTGGGCACCCCTTAGTAAGTTTCTTCGAGTGACGTGCACCTTCCATCTCAAAGGTCGTTTCTCTGTCCGTGAGGTAACTGCGTATAAGCCTCACAAGATATATAGGACAGTTGTGACGTTGCAACTGATAAATGAAAAACGGCCACCATGCATTGTCAAAAGCGCCGGAGATGTCCAGGAAAACTCCAAGGACATACCGTCGCTCGGACCTTTCCACCAATCTCCGAACACTGAGTATAGCGTCTATTGTGCTTCTTCCTTTACGGAATCCAAACTGTGATTCCCCAAAAAAGTTTGTCGATTCCAGGAAGGCTTCCAATCTGAAGGCAACCAATCTTTCTGCTATTTTTCCCAGCACGGGCAGCAGGGTTATTGGTCTGTACGACTTCAGATCTTGCGGATCACGATCTTCAGATTTAAGGAAGATCTTCAGTACTCCTCTTTTCCAGCTGTTCGGAAACTTGCATGTATAAAACATCAAATTAACGATGTTTAATAGGAGGAGTCTAGTTCTAGTCAGGGTTCTCTTGACTATCTCCGCTTTTATGCCGTCCAGACCCGGCGCCCTGCCGTTCTTTTGTCTACGCACTGCTTCCTCAAGCTCATCGGGAGTCACTTCTTGAACCACTTCCGATTCCCCAAGCCTGGCTGCTGCCGGATTGTAGAAAGACAGTAGAATGTCACGCTTTGGAACCCAAATTGCTGACACACAATTGGGATACTATACCAATTCCGTGGAAAGAAATTCGAGCACACCGCCAGTCTGCCAATATCGCATAAAAGTACTCAACAGGAAACACATTCTCAGCATTTTGTGTCATTATAACGGCGAGATTTGTAGATAGAAGACTTTAACAGGAACAAGCAGGATTTATAGAGAGCCGATCTACAGTGGACCAGATAAATACACTAAGGATAATCATTGAACAATTGAATATCAGGCATCTCTGTATGTGTTATTTGTTGACTTTGAGAGGGCTTTTGATTCTGTTGACCGGAAGAAAATATGGAGAGCCATGGAAAGGCTTGGAATTCCACAGAAGATTGTACGACTTGTACAGGTAATGTAAGATGGATATACTTGTTAAGTAGAGCATAAGGGAAGTTGTCCTAACCTTTTGCTCTCAACTCGGGAGTAAGACAGGGATGTCTTCTGTCCCCTATCTTGTTTATCATAGCGCTGGACAGCATGTTGGGAGAGGCAACAAATAGAAAACGGGGGATTCAATGGGGCTAAAATAGCCGTTTGGAGAAACTGGATTATGCGGATGACCTGTGCCTTCTTGTAGAAAGCCTACGAGATATGGAAATTAAATTGAACGATCTGAAAATAGAAGCCAAATAAGTAGGCTTAAGGATAAATAACAAAAAGACCAAGGAAATGCGTATTAACCATAGAAATAATTCTGATTTGATACTAGACGGAAGAGTTATAGAAAGGGTTGAGGAATTTTGCTATCTGGGTACCATGGTTAGTCAGGATGGAGGTGCTCTTAGGGATGTGATAAGTCGTACAAATAAAGCAAAAAGAGCATTTGCATAGTTAAGACCCAGTATGGAGATCACCCCATATACGCAGGAAGACAAAACTCAGAATATTTTATTCAAATGTCAAATCGGTGTTGCTCTATGGATGTGAGACCTGGAAAGTGACAAAGGACATTACCACAAGGTTACAGACTTTCATAAACCGTTATCTGAGGTACATAATGAGAATTTCGTGGCCCAAGACAATCTCGAACAGAGATCTATGGGAGGCCTCAAGGCAGAGTACCATCCAACTACAGATAAAGAGAAGAAAATGGAAGTGGATCGGTCACACCCTGAGAAGAGCACCAGGAAATATCTCTAGACAGGCACTGAATTGGAATCCGCAAGGTAGCCGCAGACGTGGAAGACCGAGGAACACCTGGAAGAGGACTATGAAAAGAGAGCAGGCTGGTGTCGACAAGACATGGAGTGAGGTAATTGCCCTGACAATGGACAGAACACACTGGAGAAATTTCGTCGAGGCCCTATGTTTCACCTAGGAATTTAAATACTTAAGTCAAGTAAGTCATAACGGCGAGGTAAATGTGTCGCTAATTTGATCGTATTTTCGATAGGAGAACGATTTAAAAAACTAGTTCATATATTCTTACACAATGTGCCCTTAACTTATTTAATCTAGTAGTCATCGTCTCTTACGTCTTTTAATGACAAAAAATTCATAATTTTTATCGTGTCGATCGTTTTGCTTATTGACCGTAATTAAGGAGTGTAAAAATATCTTCGTATCTAACAACGAATAAAGCATTGGTACTGAGTAGGCGGTGAACTCAACACAAGCAAGATCTCTAAATGTCGCCTTAGTCTTTCACTAGTTGGTACCTGTACCAAGACGACTGTATTACATTCTCGTTCATCAGAGCGATCTTTACAACATATAACTTTTATGGTTTTGCTAAACAAGCAACTGCTTCCTTAACATTGGTTAGTCGATGTGTTCCAGTCACTGTTTCTTTCCTTTTTCGTTATTAAATATTTTTTTCCTAGATAAACTCCTACTTTCAACACAAAATCACATTCGTTTTTGTCCATAAATAATTATATAGGTATATTTCTTTCATGTCAAGTGAGACTAAACAAAAAACTAAATGGTGTGATTGTAAATGAAATGGTAATGCATTGAACAATGTAGGAGTCATGTAGCAAGAGAGAATGAGACTTTTTGCAAAATAAATGTTTAAAAAATATGTTATACATGTTGTCAGTGCAGAATACAAACGGAATGAATAGTAAAAACGATTAACTACTAGACAAAGAATTATTCTTTGCAGGAGGCCGTTGATCCCCGGAATGTTAAACATGATGAGTGGGCGTTGTATTAGTAGAGGCAAAGTAGCACCAAAAAATACCGAAAAAGGATGTTTATCCTCCGTCCAATTTTTTTGTTGAAATAGGTTAAGTAAGCAAAAGTAAGTGTACAATTAAAATTTTTACAAAATCCTGCTTGTGCGTCACGAGATAAGTGCATTTTAGTGCATTTTTGGTGCATCGTATAAGTGTATCGGCCATAACTTCGGTTATATTGGACGTATCGAGACCAAAAAAAATTCAACATACTCGTTGTGAATTAACAAATCAAGCTGGGTTAGTAGTGCTACCTAAAAAGGTCAAAATAACCTCAAAAAAAATTAAACTTCATTATAATGCAATTTTCCTTTAAAATTCGATTTCTCTTGAATTAAAAAATATAAAATCAATGTCTTTGGACAAAAATATTTTTTTTTATTGTAGAAACTAAAAAAAAATTTTGAAAAAATTTAATTTTTCTGGCTAAAATCTCAAAATTTTAAAAAATTTTGATTTGCTCGCCATTTTATGAGAGATGATCCTAGTAAGGTTTTTTGTTTTTCAAATTGTCGATTTTTTATGTACTTAATTGCTATTATCATTAAACAATTTTTAAATTTTTTTTACCTGTTTTATGGCAATTTATATATATATAAACGTACCGGTTTTCAAGGTTATTTCTGTATGTTACAATGTAACCGGGTTATATTTACTTTATAAAGGGATACCTTTTGTAATCAATTTTGTACACATAATAGCAGAGCAGGTATGCAAGCACGCCCGTATCAACACACACACTATGCTTGCTCGCTCATACACAGAAACACATAGAGTACTCAAACGTAAGAGTATTTGTATAAATAATATCCTGATATTTCCTATATACCTATGTATATAAGTACATAGGAATGTTTACTTCTAACATGTGTTTACATAAAACTCGATGCTTTGTTGTCGGCAGCAACGCCATCTAAAGGCAAGGCCACAAACTTATGTGGCTATTAATTTTGTGAAAAACGATTTATCTTCAATTGAATACCTTAAGTGTTTGTTATTCATCATTATTACACCGATAATTCTACGCAATCATGTAAGTTAAATATGAATAAAATATCAATACGATCAAGAAGAAGAAGAAGATGCAATTTTTTCCGATGGCACGACCGATGCCTCAGTTGATGATGAAGAGGGGCCTCCAGATAACAAAAGAATAAGGAGAAATTGATTAAATGTAAAAAATAATAATTTGTTTTACTATATGTACTGTTATGTATAAAAAATGATTATTTAAAATAAAGAACTTTTTTAAGCCATACAAATATATTTCATTGAATATAATTATTATTTAGCATGTTATAACAATGGAAACATAAAATAACTTGTAAATTGAGTAAAAAATAAGTATACTCGAATATGTCATTTTTTAATAATTAAATGCTTAAACAAATTTTTAAGTTATGTATGTACTAATATATGTATACAATTGATATACATTACAAAAGGTATCATAAATACATGAATATAAAGTAATATAACCCGGTTACATTGTAACATACAGAAATAACCTTGGAAACCGATACGTATATATATAAATTGCCATAAAATAGGTAAAAAAAAATTAAAAATTTTTTAATGATAATAACAATTCAGTAAAAAAAAAATCTACGATACGAAAAACAAAAAACTTTACTAGGATCATCTCTCATAAAATGGCGAGCAAATCAATTTGCCAGAAAAATTAATTTTTTTTTTCAAAATTTTTTTAAGTTTCTACAATAAAAAAAAACAAATATTTTGGTCCAAAGAAATTGATTTTATCTTTTTTAATTCAAGAGAAATCGAATTTTAAAGGAAAATTGCATTATAATGAAGTTTAATTTTTTTTGATATTATGTTGACCTTTTTAGGTACCACTACTAACCCAGCTTGATTTGTTAATTCATAACGAGTATGTTGAATTTTTTTTGGTCTCGATACGTCCAATATAACCGAAGTTATGGCCGATACACTTATACGATGCACCAAAAATGCACTAAAATGCACTTATCTCGTGACGAACAAGCAGGATTTTGTAAAAATTTTAACTGTACACTTACTTCTGCTTACTTAACCTATTCCAGCAAAAAAATTGGACGGAGGAGAAACATCCTTTTTAAATGCTATTTTGCCTCCACTATATGCTATTTGTTGTTTAAAAACACAGTAATAGACCACCTACCATTAAAAAGTCATTAAGCAATTTATTGTTTACTAAAATATTCCAAAAATGAAAACACCGTTATTCGAAAATTTCTGAAAAATGTTTGCTCTATACATTAGACTAAATATTTGCTCAGTGAATTCCTTCAGCGGCGTTCTGTCATCCCACGATGACAACGAGTTGGGCTTACGGAATTACTCGGAGAATGTTTGCCCGGCAAAGTTTAGTTAATCCTTCAATTACCGTGCAAATGTAAATTTTTCAAAAGCAATTAGACTCCCTAATAAGTGCTGTCGCACGCGTCGACCTGAGAATAGCACTGAGCAGCCACGTATTCAAAATGAAAGTCTAAACTGTTCACCTCCGGTATGTATTTTTTTCAAATAACTAATGTTATAGTTTGTCCTAAAATTAACAACAACTTATTTATAATAGTTTATTGTAACATACAATATTTATATTATAATACCCACCTATTACAGCACTAACTCATACTATAAATAAGTATATTGAATCATTAACCAATAGTGGAATATGGTATATTTATCGCTGCTCCGATTACGTTCGATTTTAAATCTGTTCGTGTAGTTTAGTTGCTAACTGGACAACAGTATGTTCACTTCACTGAGACTTCCACCTTACACCAAACTGAGTGGATTCTTCTTCCCACTTCTTTTACTTCCATTTTCAATTAGGAAATGGAAGTATAGTGGTGGCAAAAAAAAATCGGGTTCGAGATAACGGCAGATTCTGATTGTACTACCATCAAAACATGAAAAAAACTCATTTTTCGAAAAGTGTCGAATCTTTTCTATGTGTAGAATTTTTTCTATGGCAAACGATAACAGCCGCAAATTCAAACAGAATCAAATAATTTTTTGCATACAGTCCTGACTTCTAGAGTTCTCAAGACTTATAGTTTTTAATGAAGCTCGGTTAAGGGAAAGGGGTAGTTTACTTGCAACGTTTTATGTTTTAACAAGGGTAATGTTTTCTATGACGAACGATAACTGCCGTAAATTCAAACAGAATCAAACAATGTTTTTCATCCCTCCCTGAGTTATAGTGCACTCAAGGTTTTTTGATTTTGGTGAAGATCGGTTAAGGGAAAGGGGTAGTTTACAAGCAAAGTTTTATGTTTTAACAAGGGTAATATTTTTTATGACGAATGATACCTGCCGCACATTCAAAGAGAATCAAATAATTTTTTGCATACAGCCCTGAATTGTAGAGTACTCAAGTTCTATTTATTTTGGTGAAGATCGGTTAAGGGAAAGGGTAGTTTACCGGCAACATTTTATGTTTTAACAACGGTAATTTTTTCTATGACGAACGATAACTGCCGCACATTCAAACAGAATCAAATAATCTTTTACATATGTACCTGAGTTGTAAAGTACTGAAGGCCTATTGATTTTGGTGAAGATCGGTTACGGGGAAAGGGTAGTTTACCTGAAACATTTTTTGTTGTAACAAGAGTAAAGTACTTTATTTTGATAAATAAAGTATCCTGATAAGAAGATCTTAATAATCCACTGTAGAAACGTAGATGAAATATCTATAAATGAAGAGGCTAGTTGAATGGGGTGGGGGTAATTTTCTATAAACGAAAATTATAGTTGAAGGGGGAGGGGATAATTCTTGTTATATATGTACTACGGTATCGGCAACAAAGAAGTAGTTTGTTGTTAAAATTCCTTCCCGGCCCGTTTGGCCGTAGACCAATGTTTTCTGCAAAACCAGACGTTTCGGCAGTGACATCGACTTCCATCATCAGTGAAAATCGAGTGCGATAACGTGAGGTGGTATACGTTAGTGACCACAGTACTGTGGTTAAGGCTGAAGCAGTAAGTAGAAAGAAGTAGTTTCTATGGAAATATTTCATTTCGAAAATGATTTTAAATATAAATCTTAGAACATTGAAGTCATGTATGGTTCTCCATACCGATATTTTTGTTATGTGTTACTGCAAGACATTGTGGTGTGTATATAACACAGCATCAATTAATCGGATTTCAAAATCATCTTTTTTTATTTAATTAATATTTCATTATTTTAAATATAACATTTGTTTCTTATTTTACCAATGCCTGTGAAACAGAAAAAAAATTATGCAAATTCTTAAGCTTTCACGGTGGGCGCCAATATTGTTAAAATTACTACTACTAGTCGGACTGTTAGGCCGTATTCTACATCTGTTGTGGTGAAACGTTTCGGGTCTACCATCGGAGGCCATCATCAGTGCGTGATACAATTGGCACAGTGTCCGCCAGTTCATTCCAGAGATGAGGTAGAGACTATGTAGTGTAGTTGCCTAAACTACCTCTGCCCCAAAGTCTGTACCTCATCTCTGGGGTGAATTGGGGGACACTGTGCCAATTGTATCACGCACTGATGATGGCCTCCGATGGTAGACCCGAAACGTTTCACCACAACAACTATAGACTGCGGCCTAACAGCCCGACTAGTATAGTAGTAATTTTAACAAGAAAAAATTACTAACAGAAAACGTCATGATCAAAATAGGAGCGTTAAAGTTGCGACTACACGCAAATAAAAGGCATACAAAATTTGGGGTGAAACGGAAGTAAGTTGTCTATTACAATAAATTCATAAGTTGGCTAGAGTTAATGCGGTAATGAAATATATCTTACCTTATCTTAGTATATATCTTTACTTATCTTAATTTTAGTAGTAATAGCGCCTCTTACCTCACGCAGCTTTAGAAGATACGCGATCGAATATCACATCAGTGTACTGGACTGATAGTTGATGAGAAATACTAGCTTTGTTGAGAATACGAACTGCCACAATCGCTTGGGATCGTCTAAATTAGATGTGTCTTCGAAAAAGAAAAAAATGTCTCTTTTGGGATCACAGAGTAAGCCAACTAATTTATTGGTCATGTGTCGTAGGTTTGTAGTCCCACGGTCTGACTGGTCACTCTTTTACAAGCAGAGTCTAACCTCTTTGGACAGGTTTTTAGTAGGTTTAAATCAAAGGTTTAATCAAATATTTATTTAACGTTTATATATTGTTATATGCCAAAGAAATATCAACACAATAGTTTTATATTTATAATTTTTTGAATTGTGCTTTGTTTTAAAAATGCATAATCATAATTATGTTTATTATGCAAAATATGAAACTCATGAAATATGAGCAACCCTTTTTTGGGCAGAATCAGCACTTTGTTGGACAACCAAAGTGCCTTAGTTATATTATTATTCAAAAAGGTTATTCATTGCAGTTTTAGGACAGCATTTGTTGTGAGTATTAGTTTGGTAATTAGAAAACACATAGGCCTACAGTATTTAGCGAATATTGTCTTGTAATATATATGTAATTTTTCATAGTTATCCTATATTTATGACTACGTTACATAAAACAGTCATCCATAAAGGTGAGTTTAAATTTCTTAAACTCTTAAAAATATATTTTCAAAATAATTTGTAATGTGGCGAGGTACGTAAATAAGAGAAAGTATTAAAATTGATAGATACATATAACTTTTTTAAGATTTAAATATAATTATATTTTATTCTCGTGAATAAATATGTACGTTTCAGTCACTTTAATTTGTCCTTTATATTTGTTAATAGCTTTACATTTCTACCGTCAATTGATAAAACAGCATTTTTTTAAGTATTTCTTGTCAACATCTCAAGATCTGTTGACGTAATTTTGTGGCTGCCCTTATTGTCATATGATTTCTTTTTCACTGGAATATTCTATTATTTACTTCTGTGATCGTATAGTTCATATATTATATTAGGTCATAACGAAGAGTCGTTATTTTTCAACAAATTTGCAACCATCACAACTGGTGAACAATTCATAAGTCAGTGCATGTTGTAGTAATTTCAATAATCTTTCCTTCTTTTGGCCGCATAACTCACTTGACAGATTTATTACGTCACTATTTATATACGGTAATTCTGACGAAACAGTTTTCAGCCTGGCGGCGAAACTATTTTCTAAGTACTACTGTAATAGTTATGTAACTCAATCTGTTTCACTAGCACCGTTCACATTAAGAGTTTCGTTGTTTGAAGCATCAATCAATGTCCGGCCAATTTTCTCTGAAGCCAGACAATATTTTTCAACGCCCCTCTACAGTTGGTAATGTTAAATGTCAAACACACGTAGAAGATTGGGACCATAGATAGCGCTTCGTCCGGTAGATTGGACAGTCCCAAATTTTCTGACCTGTTCCTGCGTAAAGATATTGTTACGACATCACAGAACAATCTACGTGTTTCTCGAATGATCCAGTGGAATACGCTAAACGTTGTGGCGTACGTGATTTCAACGTACGATCGCGAGACTTTTCTGGAAGCCGCCAGCCGCGCGAACTGTGTCAAGGCCGCAATTAATTACGTCGTAATGCAGAGCTAACGCGCAGTATGGAATAATCTAGTATTTCGGAGGGTATATATACCAGTACTCAACGACGTTCAGTTTCAGTTATAGTTGCGATATATTACAGTGCGGTTCGAGTTTATTGTCGGGGGATACAAGTGATTACTCTGTGCGTTCAAGTGGTTATTAGTGAAGTGTTGTGTTTTATAATCGGGCGGTATAATTGTAATACAATTGTGTTTTATATTAGTTGACATTTTATTGCGTGTGAACAATTTTTATTTGATTTGTTGTAATAGACTGTGTTGTTAATTACGAACTGTTTAACTGTGAAAATAAAAGCTGGTAATTAGTGACTTAATTGGTGTTTTGTATTTTGTTTTCCACTGTACCTACGATGATCAAGTAGACCGTCGTAACAATACTTTAGAGTGTTCATTAGATTAGACTGTCGTAGAATATCAGATGTTGTATTTCATTTGAAATTCAATGTAACATTTCTGGGCTGAAAGAAGTTTTAATTTTGCTGAATAAAGAAATTAACCATTTCTCTTTAAAAAGCACCTTCGTCATCATGGTATCATCAATATAACAAATTTTAAATGTAATCTTCAGGCGAACAGGCATAGGAAAACGCCCAAACGCAGCTTGAAAATTGAGATTAGAACGGATGTCGCCTAATAGAGGTAGAGAAGAAAAGTAAAATTGTCGGCTTTGAAACGTTATTTGATTTTACTCGGCATTCAAAATAAGACATTGATAAATATATTCATAACACTTGTAACCAAACACGCAGCAGTGAGGATTTCTTTATGGGGGCGCTCGGAGGGTTTAGATTTTTATAAATAAAACTACAAAAATCAGAAGGAAAAGAACTCGTTCCTTCAAATTTATTTTGTTGTGGTCAAGACAGTAAGTAAGGAAACACAACAGTTAAATGATCATATACCTAAAATCTAACAGAATCAATACAGGTTACATCTTACATTACAATATAAATAAAATTAGCGATGCAAAGAAACTGGCACAAATTTTATACCGTCCTCTGCGACGCTGGTAGTGCTAGGCTACGTGTTTCTTCAGACCTGTAGCCATAAATTGTTATCAGGAGTCCGTGAGGGGTAAAACATTTTCTGTAGGGGACAAATATTTATATATTTTCTATTCTCCGTATCTGTGTATGTACACACACACACACACACACACACACACATCTCTGATGTATATAGGATTATATATTGCAACGATACTATTGTTTGCACATTTATCTACGGTAGTTTTTTTTTTGTAAATAATTAATATAGATAAATTGTTATAAACAGTTTTAAGTAACGGTGCGTGTATGTACAGGCAGGTTACCTGTTGTACCCTGTTAAAGTGAACACACAAATAATACTGTGTGTGTGTGCGCGCGCGCGCGAGCGAGCGTGCATTATTCGACGCGCGTGCGTGTGGCCTGCTAGCAGAGACAGGCCTTGTGCTACGAATAATGGTGACCTCTGTGTACGCATGTATTTTACTCGTGTTACTGAACTCTGGTTGATACATTAATTAATGACAATAATTACAGTTATTTGAAGTTTAGCTTACAATTTACAGTTATTTAAAAGACTCCTCGAGCCTTTTTCACGGGATTATTCAAGTGATTGTTGAAGTTTGAGAAACCGGTATAGACGAACGCTCAGGTAACCTAGGTGCTTCGCCAATTTGGCCCACTTCTTAGAGTTTCCCCTCTAAGAAGAGGGATTGGCATGTGAAAGTGTATTTACACTAAAGCAGATTGTTTCGGATTTGCCCGCGTTGGATGCTATGCGTCACTTCCTCAACCACTACAGAATGATGGAGCCAATTGGCTTGATAACGCGCCTGCTGGTGGGGTCTGCTACGGAGTAACGACCCTCACTAGCTGAACAGTAGTCGAGAGCACCACCCAAACCCGATGACATCCACCAATTGTCGGATACGGATCAACAAGAATCGCTCAAACGACTTTCAGTTTGCTCGCAAGAATGATACTTTCTAGGAAGTGTTGGCGGCTTCTAGATGTCGGAATCACAATTATGTTCCTGGTCCTCCACAGACAGGAAAAACAACGTTGCCTCTTTACCTCGGTTCGTGTCTTACGAGATTCAAGACCACTTGGGTTTTTCTTCTCGAGTCTTTTTGTTTAAAATCAAACGTTTATCCATAGCAGTGAAAGACACCTAAACTTTGCGATTGACCAATGCCAACATTGGTTCACCGACCATACTAAAACTGCACACATTCTAACAAAGGTAACACTTTCCTCTTACTTACTCCACAAACAATATAGACAGTAAATTAATGTTTACAGTGGTGGCTACGTTTTAAACATTTTCCCCACCTGCGATGTTACGCATGTTGATAATTCTACAACGATTTTGTTGAGGCCACAGCAGTTCAAATAGCGGAAATTTCGTTTTATCTTTAGCCACTTAAATTAACAGGTTTATTAGTTCGTAGTTTTTTGGAATTGTTCCGGGTATTGAAATTTAACGAGACTTTTAAAAATAAAAATCATGTTTTGGAATTAGCGAAGAATTTTTGTAAAACTCGTTGGGTCGGGCTCTAGCTCGGGCAGCGCCTCCTTGGCTATGGGCTTGTGTTTTATACGCCTACAAGTTTTTTTTTTTACTACAGCAAGTGTAAGTAATCGGTGTACTCGTTTTGCCACAAAAATCAATCACAGAGTGGACACTACAAGGCCGCAGAAACATACACGTACTCTAAGGCATTTGAATTTGTGGTCGGCAGCAAAATTTGTTGAAGTTTTATACAAATCATATCACTGATAAAGGCCTTTGAGTGCTTGTAAAAGACTTTTTCTCTTAGGCCTACCTAAAAAAATTTATTTTTTGACGTTGTTTCGAAATGGTAATAAAGTGCTAAACTAAAAAATTTAAAGAAATTTCGACGAAACCGAAAACATCGAAGCATGATAATGTTTTTAGGCTTTTGAAATCGTATAATGTGCATATAACAAATATTTACTATATAACAAATATGTTTACTATATAGCAAACATTATCATGTTAAAACGACAGAGACAGAAGATTTCTAGACTGTGGGGAATAGAAAGTGTGGAAGCGTTACATTTTTCGATGACGTTGAATTTTTGTGGATTAACCCCAGCCTAAAAACATTATCATGTTAAAAATATGCAACATTATTAAACACCGATTATTAAACCCGTGTGCAAACCACATATGCATAATACTCGAATTACAAGGAAAAACTTTCTGTGCAACAACAACAGTAACAATTTTAAATTGCTGTGGATTAAATTAATACACTATAAAAATCATAAATCGAATTGGTACGCTGAGGATTAAATAAACCTCTTTCCTACTATAATATCAAAACTAGGACATAAATGTGAATCATTCCTCTGCAACCTGACCTCTAGGAATGTTTACACGGAGGTAGTTCGTTCTCCCAAATATGAACTAGCTTACCGTGGTTAAAATCATTAGAACTTATCTAACTAATCAGCCCAATTGTTAAACGCAACTTATATAATTACAGTATTACGAACACATTTTTTAAATTTTTCTACACTTTTTCTATTCCTCAGAACCTGACTGATTCCAGTAATACTTAATTGGAGAAGAAGTAACTAGGAAAGTCATAACTGCACTTTTTTACTGAATCTTAACATAAATAAATTAATTTCATATGAAATAATTTTAATTGTTGATAAAAATACTTTGGCAGAGAGGAGATAGAAGGGAGAGAGATGGTGCGACGCACCGGAATGTAATTAGACGATCCAGAGAAAGCAATTGGTACTATTTTAAATCTTCTTTCTCTACGAGTCTACAAAAGTCCCTTCGATGGTGGCAATGCACACAGTCATGTAGTCAGCCGAGTCGATATAATAATACATGTCATGTGCTGTGTCATTAAGGTATACAGAAGAACTACTCCACAAATAGTACAGGTATTAGTTTCTTTTTGGTGGAAGGAAATCAACAGCGACTTTAAGCCGATGAATTTAAACAAAACAAAACTATTTTGTAATAAATAAGAAATCATATTTTGAAGTAAAGAATTTATAAACCTCATTAATTTATATTTCATCTTTTGAGTATTACGTCTTTTAAATTTATCGTAAATAATCTTTAACTACTGTAGGTACGCGTTAGGTAGTCACTACGATTTCCGTCCCCGGTACTTACTAAGAAATAACAAATGTCTTATTACTCTAGTCGCTTGAGACCGTCCAAAATTAAGACTGTCTCGGATGAAAGAAAAACAGTTCCCTCGGGGACCGTAGACAGAGCAAACCAACTAATTTACCGGCCGTGAGCAGTGGGTTCACAGACCTGCGGCCTCGCTACCTATTTTATTAAAGTTGAGTTTGACCTCTGTTCACATGTTGAATTAAAAAAGAGATAGTACTGTATCAATTACAAAGCAATACGCAGTTTTCAATATTCTTTTTGAAATTTTATTTTATTTTTTCAAAAACACTGCTTTGAACAGACATATACAGTACAACTCAACATATAAAATGATTATCGAGTATATAATAAATGTTTTTTATTAAGGTAATGAAAAAAATACTATTATAAAAATTCGATAAAGTATTTTAAAATGCTTATTTTAATTATCAGATTAGTTTTTTTTTTAATGTAAAGCGGCTATTCTATGGCACCTAACACTCTGACGATGCGCACAATTATGTTCAACGTGAAACATAGTCGAGTGCTTGGGAGCACACACAATCACAGCGAAAACGTTATCACTGAACGTCCATTAGCGTCACTACAGCTATCGGACGCGCACTCAATCTGTCTCCTTCACTGGCATCGTCTCTCAGCTCAGTTCTGCTCTCGCAATGAAGCATCAATCAATGTCCGTCCGATATAATTGTTCTGAAGCTGAGACAATATATCCAGCGTTGCGCCTGGTAATGTTAAGTGTCAGTCACAGAGAAGATTGGTTCTGTCTACTGCCTCCACAAAGTAGAGCACTAATCTACACAGACAACGCTAAAGTGGCTGTCTGCGGAAACTCGAATATCTACAGTATTGGGAGCCGCATTACAGAAGACTTGATGTTAACATGGTTCTAATTGAAAATAATTTTAATGGTCTGATCAGGATGTGGGAAATCAATTAAGGATTAAATAAAGTGTATATATGCAACAGCGTAAGCAACAGTAAATGGTAAAAATATAATAAGACGAAATGCATCAGTGTTCTCCATTGTTCCATGATATGCAGAAGGCAGTTTCTTCTAAGGATGCGTCCAGTAACTATAGTTTGCTTTCCTGTGAATAACTGTATTCAGTATTCATCTCCTCTCGTCTACTTAAAATTATTTTGGAAAGTTGAGTTATGAAAGGGGAACAGAAAGAATTAGGAATAAGAAATAAAAGATGCTTTAAAAAAAATTACAAACACGGTTACAAATTCACCGCTGGAACTCGACAATAACAATAATTAATGGGCTGGAAAAAGCACGTCTGTAGTTCAGCTTGTGGACATGCTTCACAAATTACAGACAAGAAATGCACAACAGCTCTGCACAAATAGTACGCAACAAGGATTTTATGTGCATTGTAATTAACTTAATACACTCGGGATTTGACAAAATAATGGAGAAAAAAGTTAAAAGCTGACCATCAGAGGTTCAGACAAAGCAGTCCGACTAATTTAAATAATTTACTGTCTGACTGTCTGTAGATTTACAAAATAGCAGGAAGTTTTTAACTAACTGTTCAGTTTATTATACTACTGTTCAGTTTATTATTTTTCTACTATAATAACTAGTCAGTAATAATCTAATCCACTCAGTACTAGTACTAATTTTTATGTTGTCAATTACCAACTATAGAATAACTATTTAAATATTCATTTTTACAATATAATGTAAGTTACACCTGGTTGAATGGAAGAAGTACACTATAAAAGTTGTGTTTAGTGCAGTACCTACGTACACGCGCGCGCGCGTGTGTGTGTGTGAAGCAGTCCATGTTGTAAATGAAGGGATTTCAAGAAATGGCGAGAAACAGTAATCAACTGAGGTTTGGAGACGCCGTAACTCACTGGCTGAAATAATTTCTGTGACTCTACTTGACAATTTACACACTGTCCCGTGTTTTGCTAAAAACCCGGCGTGCAATAAACGGAATTAAAAAAAATATATATATATATAAGGGTCTAACTCCCGAAATAGTTATTTTGTACGTGCGCATATGCGGGCGATACGGTAACTCCGTGATTTGAACGGGTCTGCTGACTGTCGCTCTCTGGTGGTGGGGGAGCGGAGTTGCGGTTCCGACTTGTAGTTTTGTTGCTACGCTTTAGTCTCGACTGGACAGCCGTTAAGTACGAGTGCAGACGTCTCTTGCTAGCCGACCTTGTTGCTTGATTCTACAAAACTATCTACTATGGTTGAGTAGATTTTACTGTGATCCCCGGGTTTCCGCACCGCCGGGAGATCCAACCCATTCCAGCATGTTGGCAGTACAACGGCCACAAGCAACAACCACAGACTCGATGCGGGTGCGGCTGGAAGAGCGTCTACACGTCATGCCGAAAATGCCCGCCCCCCCATAAGACATATCTTGACTATAAGGTGAAATTTAATCTTTTATACACATTTGGCCTCTGTAGCAAACCTCCTGTGTGGGACATATTGCCGTTAACGAGCTCTACGTTATGGTGCCGCGTCTAACTAGACATAATTGGGCGGGGTGATGAACTTTTACTGGAATAATTTCTTGATGTAATTACGTCACAATCTTATGTAGGCCTTGCCGAAGGGACGTGCCCGGCGTTCAAGTAAATTTTTTAATAAGTTTGGGGTAGCAAAAATTTGAGGTTGCAAAAGTTGTGACCATTCTGAATTCTTTTTGTATCGGTGTCTAGTTCTCTTTAGTCTACTCTAAATAACGTTCTTTAATAAGGGGGCGGGTGATCTTAAGGGATTTTGATTCTTTAATTGATTCATGTACCTGCGGCAGGGGCAGTTTTATGCAGGTACTGGGCGTGTTGTTAATTGTTTGATAAGGCCGGGCGGGTCTACTCGGTCAGGTCAATTCAGGTTGTAAAGCCATATACCAGTATGTATACATATGTATATCCAGATATTTGCTCCTTTAAGTAAAAGTATTTTGTAATTTAATGAAAGTATGAAACATGTAACACGATTTAGAAACTTTATCACTCCCATTATTATTTCAGAATGTGTTAAGCTATAATAATGTGTTGTATTTCTATACCTTATAAGAGAATTTTTACTACTTCATACCAGATTTGTAATGTTGTAATTTTAGCTTTCAGAATGGTGAGATGGATACTCACCTATGATGTTAATTTTTTTTTAAATTGCAAATTTGGGAAAATGTGTTACAATTCGAAGTTCAGATTTTATATTGTGAATCAGATTATCGAGATCTAAACCTTATATAATGCATTAGCATTGAACCAGAAATTAAAGTTGTAATTTCAGCTTAAAATTGCAGTATGGAAATTAAACAAAAAAATTACCTTTTTTATCAAGATTGTATCAAGATTAAAAAAAGGGGAGAAAAAAATTTTAAAGTTGTATATTTAATATTAATGTGGGTTTGCCGAAATTTGAAAGTTATATTTTGTATTAAGAAGAGTTAACAATTTTACTACTCATATGCATGAATGTCAAGACTTGAAATTTCTAGTAAAAATTGTTATTGTTGTTTAACAACCGAGTTTAATTGCAAGTCCCGTCCCACTGGACCCAGCGCATTTTTGGCTTCTCTAGGCCCTAGGCCTAGTTTTAAATAACTGGTGGCCCCTCTTTCAAAAAAAAAAAAATTGTGTTTTTTATAAAGTCAAAAAAATTCGAAAGAGGGGTTACAACACTTGTATACCAACCGATTATACGCTTATTAGAAAGCAGCAATAGATTAGATATTGTGAACAAGAATTATTGACATACACATTGTTATTGGTATCCAAGTCACTTTTTCACTTTTTTATTTATGAAGTAGTAGAATCCGTCGTGTGACGTATGTTCAGAAACGCGTCATTTTAACCCAAACACGACGGATCTCAGGTGATTCTATTAATTTGTAGATAATTATTGAGCTATTCCAAAGAAAACTGTATACTCAAAAAATTGTGTGTTTAGGGAGTCGGTATTGCAAGAACATAGGTAAGGTTTTTATAGGTTGTTTTTAAAAATTTTGATGTGTAAAATTAAAATTAAATCTCAATATCAAAAAGTATTAATTTTAATTGAAACTCATGATCAGGGCAATTTTCTTTGACCACAAGATTTCCTTTTACCACAGTGCGTACATTATTTATTATTACTACTTACGTGGTAAATTATTTATTATTGAAAATTTCAAAATTATTTATCTTACAATATTTTAAAAAATGCCTTAATTTATAAGCAAGATTTACTTTATATGCTTGTGTCGTTTAAATAAAGTTTTACGCAGAATTGCAGAGATTATTAAAATAAGCAAAACAGAAATACGTACTAAAACTCATTCACGCGGAATTTGTTATTTCAGGTCAGTCAGTGAAAACATTTTAATTCCTTTAGGAATTCGCCAAGCGTTTATACGACGAACAAAATAAACCGCTGATGCGAATTCTCCAGTGGTGCCAACAGTGTTGAATGTGTACCAACTCTACGTAGATTATGTAACTGTAAACACAACGTGTCCTCAAGTTTGTCACTATGTACAAGAATCATTTCTTTCTTTGAATGACATTTGCTGACGGACTAACACAATTTCACCAAGACAGTCATCGCCACTATACTACTCTTTTGAAGGAGACATTTCAAGCAAAAATATTAAAGAAATTTCGACGAAACCGAAATATCAAAGCATGATATTTTTAGGCTTTTGAAACGTATAATGTGCATATATATCAAATATTTACTATATAACAAATATATTTACTATATAAAAAACATTATCATGTTAAAACGACAGGGACAGAAGATTTCTAGACTGTGGGGAATCGAAAGTGTGGAAGCGTTACATTTTTTTCGATGATGTTACATTTTTGTGGAATGCCCCCAGCGTAAAAACATTATTATTTTAAAATATCTGCAACCGTCATTGTCTGCAATATAAAATTATACTGACAATACAAAAATAACAAACTTGATCATGTGGGTATGGTGACATGAATCCAAATGAGAGACAATAAAAGTAGTGTGTGCAATCAAGGGTGGTCTTAAGCGATGAAGCGCCCGGTCAACAGGCTTTAGGGCGGCAGTGGGTAAATAAAATACTTTTTTAATTTTGCAATTTAAAACTTTTAGTCCCAGCGTCATTGAAAAATTAATTTCATCAACATAATCATCTCCAAGGATTTAAACTAAGGATGGTTTGTTCTGGCCTCAAACAAGCAGTTTGACTGATCTTGTCACTCCAGCGCTTCCTCGGACTTTCCACACCTCTCCGTCCTTTCGGCTTTGAAAAATTAATTTGTTTTACAAAAGTTATTTTTTTGTCAGATAAACCTTCAAATTATCAACTTTAAAATTATGCATAACTTATAGATATTTTCGTCGTTTTTAAATATAAAAGAATTTTTGAAATTATCATCTCACGCACTTTCCATGTCATTTTTTACATCTAGCGGTTATATTTTGGGTCTGCAGTTTTAATTAATTTTTGTCTTTACTACAGATACTTCAGTATTTTTAAAAATGCAATGTATTTCCCCTCTTCTCAAGACAGGAATGATTTCCATACTTCTATCAGCTGTTTGTAATGATTCTTCACATTACGTAGGTTACCTTATGTTACCATAGAGGTTATGTTTACATGTCGAATACATACTAAAACTTTTCAGATGTCAAAAATTGATTTATTTTAAGGACTGAAGGGAGGTTTTCTCAAAAACCGTTACAGATAAATTAATAAAATTTATTAATTCCGTCATTCCTACAAATATTAGGAACAGTTTTACTGAGTTGAAGTATCGCGTACTCAGAAATGTATAATATATTCTCTAAGCTGTCAAATGTTTTTGTACTTACATCGTTTTCTAACATAATCTCCAGCCAGGCGGAGGTGGGACACAAGCAGTAGAAGATACTGTAAAAGAATTCGTGATAAGAAAATTAAAAAATAAATTTCTTCCTGTTGTTGAAAATTAAAATATACTATTTGTAGTGCTCTAATTGGTATATTGATGTTTCTGGACTGTGAAATTAATAAGAAATAAAAGTGTTTGGTTTAAATTAATGAAACACTTCTGTTTGGCTTTAGTTTTGTTACTTACCTTTCCTAACCACCTAGCGCAGAACTCGTAGAGGCAGCACAGATGACTCTGCAGCCCGACGGCAAGATAAGCTTGAGACTCTACTGTGCGCAAGTCATTAAATATTAAACAATAAAAATGGAAAGCGTAATTAACAAAACCTTGGGAACTTGTGCAAATCGGATAAATCACAGATCCAGGAGAACGCAAGAGCAGCAAGAGCTGTACAACGTATACAGTGTTGAATGGGTGTGTATAACTTTTACGGTAATTCCCTATTTAAAATTACGTATAATAAAGTGAATTCTTCATAACTGTTCACATTCAGGACTACAGAAGTGATGAAACAGAAAAAATGACGAGTACTGGAGCCATGAAAGTAAGTCATAGTAAATTTTAAAATCTCAAATATTATTAACGTAGTCTGATTGTAATTTTTCAGGAAACATAAAGTAACCGCTTACCCCGTTTTACTTGAATACAGAATCAAGACAGCATAGTCCAATAGTCCATGAATTTTTAGACCAAAGAACACAAAATAAAAAGAATATGTAGGCCTGAAAGATATTCAAAAACTATAAATATCTATTGAAAACCTTAGCAAACCACATAAAAAGCAGGGAAGAAATCCAATGGGACAACGCTCACTTTGACCTCGTCTGAGGTACTGGTATTGGTTCGGCTTTAGGTCGAGCCAGTCCAATCTCGTCTACATGTTAGGCCGGGCGCAAGTTGAGCCCGCAGGGTGACGCAGGACGCGCAGGGTGAAGCAGGATCTGAATCAACTGCGCGCGGGGAGAGCGCAGTTGAGGCGCAGTTCTATCCTGCGTGTATGTGACGTTGTGTCGACATTATGTGCGCGATGACTTCAATGTACAGGGTAAGTCAAAAAGTGAAGGCAAATTTTATTTCCCCTGCTGCAATGGATGGCAGCACTTACTGAACAATGACATATCATAACCTCAAAGTTTTTTTGTTCTTTAGCTGTGTTGTTTCAGTCCTCAGCTCCATTCGTAGTGATTTTAGGACACTATATTATGAGTGCCCCGTTGTCCGTGTGCACCAAGGAAGAAATGAGGGGAGTGGTACATTTTCTGCACTCTGAAGGGACTAAACCTGCGGAGATTATTCGCAGAATGCAGCAGCAGTACGGTGAGAGCTGTCTTAGTGAACGCAAAATTTATGAGCGGATAAATCGCTTTAAAAATGGTCGTGTATCTATCTGCGATGAAGAGCGTTCGGGTGGGCCATCCACTTCGAAGACGGACAAGAACATCGAGACAGTTGAGCGAATGATTCATGATGATCATCGTGTCAAAATTGATGATACTGCACATGCGTTGAACATTAGCCACGGTTCAGCAGTTGCAATCATCCACGAATCACTAAATTATCGCAAAATGTGTGCTCGTTGGGTACCACATCGACTGACTGACCAGCACAAACAGAAACTTTTGGAAATTTCGAAATCACATTTAAGGCGTTTAGAAGAGGAAGGAGAAGAGTTTCTCAGTCGCATGGTAACTGTTGATGAGACGTGGGTCCATCACTTCGAACCACAGAGTAAGCGGCAGAGTATGGTGTGGAAACATCCATCCTCGCCTACAGCAAAAAAGTTCAAAAGACAAGTTTCTGCAGGAAAGTTGATGATGACAGTGTTTTGGGATATGAAAGGTCCACTTCTAATTAATTACACTCCTAAAGGTCAAACAGTGAATAGTGACAGCTACTGTGAGCTACTGCGAGATCTGAAACCCAAAATCAAAACAAAGAGGCGAGGAAAACTTTCAAAAGGTGTGCTTTTGCTTCAGGACAATGCCCCTCCTCATACTGCGGGGAAAACGATCCAGTGCATTCAAGATCAGTGCGATTCAGTGGTTTTAAGCTGCTGGAGCATCCGCCGTACAGTCCTGACCTAGCTCCAAGTGATTTTCACCTTTTTGGTCCGATGAAGGAGCACCTGCGTGAATCCAAGTTTTCGTCGGATGACGAGGTTGTGGAGGCGGTGCGCGAGTGGCTGTGCACGATGCCACAAATCTTCTTCCAGGACGGAATTACGAAGCTTATCAAGAGATGGACCAAGTGCATAGAAGTTGAGGGAGATTATGTAGAGAAATGATGTTACTTGTCATCTTGTTTTCACAATAAAAAGTTCCTTTTTAAAAATTTGCCTTTACTTTTTGACTTACCCTCGTATACTGACTCTTTACTAAGTTCAGAATCTGATTCTGATGATTTTGAAGAAGAAATAATTGCAACATTATTTCATGAAAAGCTGCCGAAAAGCAGTTATTTAAAGAAAAGAAAGAAGCACGGAGAATTCGTCCTTAAGGACGAATTTTCTGATGAAAAATTTAAGAATTATTACCGCGTCATCCGTGACCAGTTTTCTGAATTACATGGATTCATCAAGGATTCAATAGATGCTGAAGGGTGCAATGCGTCAAGGTCTATCGAAACCGAAGAAAAACTAGCCGTTTTTTTAAGGTAAGAAATTTATTCATTTTCTACAACTTTAAAATTATGTTTCCTTGTAAGTATGAAAGGTTGTTTCGAAAGAAAAAATCAATGATTAGTTACATGTTTAGTGGTTAGTTGGGATGTTTGTGAGATGTTTAGTAAAGTGGCTTCCATATCTGTCACAGCTTTGTATATTTGATATTTTACAACGTGTTGTGACGACGGCGGCATTTGTTTTGTTGTTTCATACATCGACATAAAAAAATGATATAAAGGATCGCTTGGAGGTTGGATCCTATCCAATAACAGTGCTCTCTCTGCTGCTCTTTCGGCCGCTCTTTTTCCCCGGTTTTCTATGGACTGCTTAAGTAAGATTGCAACATTGTCTTACTTCTTGACTTGCTTTTGTGGTGTTGGTGTGTTTTCCCTTGAAGAACCAGGAAGGTCGGAAGGACTCTCTTGTGTTTGCCTTCTCGAAGTTTTTTCCTTTGAATTTCCTGAAAGGACTGTGCACTGTGGCTGTCCCAGGTGTCCCACGCATCTTCACGCTCCTCACTTGCAGGTTCCACCACAATGTCTGCTTCCTGGGTATCTTCACATTCGAGTTGTTCGTAGTTTTCCGTTGTTGAATCCTCGTCGCTCTCGTCAATCATGAGATTGGTCTCTCTTTTTCTATTCGCCATGTAAGGCTGAAGAAATCCCATTTCTGTTCGAAACTTCCACGGTTTTAAGGTAGTTGCTGCAGCGCCACTTTTCACACATTGTTTTTGCCTCCTGAGTGCATCACTCAAAGAATGTCTTAATTTCTCCCACATTATTTCCGCCTCTGAACCTGCAACAAAGTTTCACATACAAATTATTCATTTCCCGTTTGGAGTGAATTCCCTAAAATAATGCTATATGCTATGAAATTTTAGTTTAAAAAAATTGTGTACATATGTATACCTACATCTTACACATGTGTTGTATATGTGTATGTTCCAGGTACCTAGCCTCAGGAAACAGCTTCAAAAGTATCGGCTACAGCTATAGAATGAGTGACCGAACAGCATCAAACATTGTAAAAGAAGTAGCAGAAGCTATCTGGGAACGTATGCAACTGATTTATATGCCGGAACCGACAACAGAACAGTGGGCGTCAATTGCTCATGGCTTTGAAGAAAAATGGCAATTTCCACATTGCGTCAGAGCGCTTGATGGGAAACATATAACAATAAAAAAGCCGGAGAAAATCGGATCCTCATTTTTTAATTATAAACATACTTTCTCCGTTGTATTGATGGCCGTTGTTGATTCAGACTACCAATTTATCACTATTGATTTTGGGTCAATGGGAAGATTCAGCGACGGAAACACTTTTGCTAACAGTGTTTTAGCAAAAAAAATGCAGAAACATAATTTAAATCTCCCACCTGCTTCTCTGATTCCTACAATCGTTGATCCGATTCCATATGTTTTTGTAGGAGATGAAGCGTTTCCTATGTCTGAAAATTTGATGCGACCATACCCAAGGCGAGTCTCACTGATAACTATGAAAACAAAGTGTTTAATTACAGACTTTCGCGGGCTAGGCAAGCTGTGGAATGCTCTTTTGGTATTCTTGCTTCGCGTTTTCGAGTTTTTCGTTCACCTTTTGAATGTAATGTAAGCACTGTAGTGAAAATTGTAAAAGCGTCTTGCGTGCTGCACTATTTGAGAAATTCTCCAGCCTTGCCACCTGAAGGTGACATCACCAAACAGGATGTGCCACAGTACCAATTACGTCCACTGCATCAAACCAATGCCCGAAGTGGAGCTCAAGCTTTTTGGGTTCGTCAAAAGTTCACGGAATACTTTAATTCACCCGGAGGATCTGTCCCCTGGCAGAGAGATTGCGTGTTGAAAGGAAAGTACTTAGAATACGTATGAGAAATTTGGTGCTGAAAAACAATTGTCAAAACGACGTTCATTTGAAGTTAACAAAAAAAATGTAGAAATTGCATCTGCTATACAATTTTATAAACTGATGGAGAGGGTAGTTATTTTAATAAGTTTACGGTATGAATAAATGTATTTTAAGCGGAAATGCATGTGTACTGTACTTAGTAATAAAATGTTTGTATTTAAAATGTCAAATTAAAAAAAAAGTTAATTAAATAAACAATTTATGAAAACTTACCAGATTGCATTCCAATCTCTTTCGCAACTTCGTCCCAAATATGCGATTTTAATTTACTTTTCATGTAGTCTGCATGTGAGGTATCATACAACACTTTCCTCCCTCGAACTGCCTCGATGAGTTTCTCCTCCATCGTGGAAATACTTTCAAAACCAAACTAGAGCAGGTCGTAGTCACTTCGTGAAAACTGCGGCATGAGCACAAACCTTCGGCACCTCACGACACGCAGAAACTGAGTCACTTCACCCTGCGTACGAACATTCGCTGTTGTATTCATTTCTGTGTTTCTCAGAAACTCACGGTCAGTCACCTCACGGAACTGCGTCTCAACTTGCGCCCGGCTTTAGTGCAATACGCCAGCCTAATTGAGAGTGGGGGAACTCAGTTACAGCGTGACATCTACTTGTGAACACAAATGACAAAACTTAAAGAGACCAGCATATGCAACAAATCAAATGTTAACACGGTACGTTAACTTGTTGATTATATTTTATGAAACGTGGATCATCATATAATATAGCCTTTTGTAAAAATATTTTTTATGTGACCTGTCTCCTCTAGATGATGTGGAACCCATTGACTGCTCAAGGAGAAATGTTTCGATGTAACTAGAATTTCACATTCAATCAGTCAATTGAGTACTGCTTTTCACTGGTAGTTTTATAGTGCCGCTAAGTCCGCAGTCCTGGCGTGTCCATTTGTGACATAGTCCTTGTACAACAGCTTGCGACCGTAGCAATTGATTTACCAGTATATCAGCGTTAATATCGCCTAAAAAAATTTCTGAATTATTCAAAGTTCCTTTCCGCAATACTGATCGAGCACAATAAAAACTTATCGCTTGTCACAAAAGCCTGATGTTAGAAGCAGAAATTAATGTTTTTTTATGAAATTGCTAAACTGTTACAATTTTTGGTTCAGACAAAGCTTTTCGTCATCTCTGACATCATCAGGTCTTGAACAACCCCTGAAACAGGTTGTTTCAAACGGGTTGTTCAAGACCTGATGATGTCAGAGATGACGAAAAGCTTTGTCTGAACAAAAAATTGTAGCAGTTTAGCAATTTCATAAAAGAAATAGTAAGGATGGCTGCTAATTCAAATAATACGAAGAATAAAACAGTAATTAATGGTTTAGTGAATCTGTATTACCGCTTTGTTACTTTGCAATTACCATCTGTTATTATAATTCTAAATTTGTTAACATTCAAATTAATGTTTGCATTTCAGGGATTGTAAATTTTAGGAGACACAAAATTCTGACAGTAGCATTTACCATGCTTAGCGTTTATCGTGTTGTTCTAACAATTTAATCCCCCTCAGTCTTTCGTGCAGCTGTCACAACGAATTCGAAACAGCTCGCGTACTACTGTTTATAAATGATTACAAGGGACCAATTTGAATCAATATAGGCCCTATTGTGATTAAAAGTTCGTCCTTCATATTCGGTCTGGAAAGTTTAATACACTGTTCGCTTGTTTTGTCTGCTGAATTTAGTTTCAGTAATCTGTGATTTAATGAACATTTCAGAAGCACAGCTCATCAGCATTGTTAGAACTAAACTAGCGTATTACCAATATTGTTTTAAAACAATTTGCTTGTAAAATGTACGTATGAGCCATTTTCATGATGAGTCACTGCACTGGAACGTGATGTCTTTTCGCAAGCTACCTTGGTTTCTCAACCATTTTTCCATACGGCTTCCTGTCTTTGACTCTCTTATTCCATTAGCCATTATAATAATTTTTAAATCTCCAACTACTTAAAATTTTCCATGTTGTTCTTTTGCAACAAATCTTCCTATTTTGTCCTTGATGTTCTTTAAGGTCTCATGCGACTTCCGTTAAACACATTCTTCAAATAAGGTTCCTCGTCTTGTCTAAGTAGCTGTTCCTTTGTGATATACATACATACATATACATATGTTACTGTAAAAGCGCGAAGTAGTGTAAATCTTAAGATTTACCGGTAGGCCTATATCCTAAGATTTACCGTTTTATGATGGTAAATGTCCGAAGATCCTTTAAAAATGTTTGCATTTCGGACTTTTACCAACAGTTAGCGGCAAATGTCAAGATTTACCGCTGCGTTGTGGTAAAAGCTGCAGTCGGAGGTAAAAAGCTTTATATCTTTCGTTTATTAATATTATATTTGGTATCTGTTCGGTTTTCGGTCCAGAGAAATGAGTGACGTAATGAGTAAAAGATTTTATGAACTTTTAGGGGAATCGGTGCGTAATATAAAACACAAAAACTGTGACTTATAAACAATCTGTGCACTACAGGCGTTTAAAACGTCATGTTATTCTTAACAGCGATGGTGAAGATAAACTCATAGACTCACCTGTTTCTGCGGGACGAGAAGAGATCCTTTACTACGTTTGTTTAGATGAACTGTTTAATGTAATACACGAGAATCATATTGCTACTGGTCACGGAGGAAGAACGCGAATGATCGTGGAACTAAATCGCAAATATAAAAATGTTCTGTAGAGTCAATTGTTACTTATTTAAGTTATGTGAGCCATGTCAAAAGGAAAAAAACGTTAAAGAAAGGAATTGTTGTGAAACCTACATTACATATGAAATGAATTCTTGTCGTCAAATCGATTTAATCGACATGCAAGCCAACCCAGATAATCGGTCGAAATTTATACTAGTATATACCAGGCCCTATAGTTTATAGTTTATTTTTGATATACCATGGTCCTATACCAGGACAATTAACTAAATTTGTTCTTTTACGAGCACTTCAATCAAAAAGAGCTGAGGAAGTGGCTTATCATCTGTTGGACATTTTTTCTAATTTTGGTGCTCCTAATATTTTTTATTCTGATAATGGGCGAGAGTTCTGTAACCAAGTTATAATAAGTTTAGCTCACAAGCGGAAATATGTTAAAATTGTTCAAGGAGATAGTTTTCCTCAAGATAGTTCAAGTAGAATGGAAATACAGGTTGAATCTCTAATAACAGATGAACTTGAAATAGTTGAACAACCTGAAACGAGTGATGTAACCGCTACAACAAGCAGGATCGATACAGTAAAGCGCTTTCGAAAGAGAGCCACCGAAGGACTTCGAAAACAAGCAGAAAAAGTGACAGTTATCTCTTGTAAAATAGTCGCAAAATTTTGGTTGGACAGAATGTGAGAGTCAAAGTGCCAGATGCAGACCGGGCAAAGGTGGACCCAAAATCAATCATAGCGGTCGCACTGAATATTGAAAATGATGAATTTTATCATTCATCATTGGTACCACAATTGGAAAACTTACATCATTATTCACAAGAAACCAGTTCACGCTGTGTACAGAAAAAATTATTAGCCTTTCTTCATGCGTTTTTATGGAAATGATTTTTTACAAAAATTATTGACTATAAATTTCTTTATAATTAAAAATATTACGCTTTTACCACAACGCAGCGGCAAATCTTGACATTTACTACTAACTGTTGGTAAAAGTCCGAAATTAAAACATTTTAAAAGGATCTCCGGACATTTACCATCATAAAACGGTAAATCTTAGGATATACCGGTAAATCTTAAGATTTACCTTACTTCGCACTTTTAGAGTAACGCGCGCGCGCGCGTGTGTGTGTAAATGGTGTTGTTTGTTTTTCCATTAATATCCTGATTTTTAAGTTTTCTATACACTCTTCTCTCTAACTTCTTTGGCTTGTACGTAGGCTATATTCCTCGTATTATCCTCTCAAAGATTCCTAACTTTTCTTCATTTGCACATGTCTCATTACCGAACGGCTACTGGAAAGGTTAGTGTTTTATAAAAATCTCTTATATATATAAATAAAGAAATGTGTTTGTGCGCGTGAGCGTGTATGTATATGACTACACAAACACGGCACCATATACTACATAATAAAGCACAACAAGAAATAATACCGACTTGAGGTCTCTGCGCTTTTTTTAATATACATGTTAATGACGCTTTGAGAGAGTCGAAACAATGCGTGAGACCAAATAGGACGTAAGGTAGGCAGAAACGGGAATATGAAGATTCCGTTCACTATGTTCTTATAGAGGACAAGCTTCATTACTTCGTTCATAAAGTCAATGACGTTGCGTGGTTTCCTACAATTTAGACATATCAACGTTAATAATCAAGAATGTTGTAAATCTATAATTCAAACCGAGTTATAACAAAACCTAGTTATAGTGAACACCCAATTTTTTTAAATAGCAATAATCCCGTATAAACGTTTCCACACCATAGAGTACCTGAATTTTCAATATGACAAACACGTGAATAATAATCTCAGTAAATATAACGTTAGTGTGAGATAACGTTCTAATAAGAAGAACAACTACGAAATGGACTAAACAAAAATTTTACATGTTTATAGCAGTTCCAGTTGCAGTATATGGTCTTTGAGTTCTGCGTGAGAACGACATTAAGTCGTATTATAGCAACAGAAATAATAAAGTTTCTGCGACCCATCAAGGGGTACTCAAGGCTATATAGACAACGAAAGATAGATATACGGCTGGGTCTTGGGATACGTTCTATTTACAACAAAATATCTGTAGTAGGATTTCGAACGGCAGTATCTTCTTACTAATGCACAATTATGTACAAGTAGAAGAAGTGTAGACAGACAGTGAAGATGTTATGTCAGGTGGGCCGAGAACTGGAAAGTTTCCGTCAACGATATTATGAGCGCAGGGGTAATGTTCTCACGTTGCCTTATGTGGCCCCGGCTGCTAACTATAGGGTTGGTCGAGTTTTCCTGGAGTAAGATCGTAAAGTATCTTGGACTCCCGACTCGCCTGGTACACCCACGCTCAGAAAACTCCTCAATGCGCTTCGGCAAAACTTCATAGACTTTCGGCGTTCTTTCGCGTCCGGCAATGACCCCTCGGCTAGGTAGACTCGTCGTCAAAACTATGCCTGTCTTGTTTGGGGATACCTACCATAGAAAGTTGCTCCTGAGAGTACTCGACCGGAGACGTACACTAGCTTGCAAAGTCCCCCGAAAATTCTCTTACCGTGCACTTCGAAGAGGACTGAGTCCGTTTACTTGATGATGAGACGGTTAACGCGAAGATTCTATGGTCGGGCGGCTCAAGTTACGCACAATCCTCTGATCGCCGGACTCGGCAAATACACTCCAAGGGCAAGTGACTCTTGGAAGCGGTCCCATTTGACAGCCCCGGTGGTATAATCTACCAATTCGCGGGAAGGAAATAAAATACCTTCACCAATTAAAATCATAAATATTTATAAACTGGCCCAGTGGTAGGAACTCAATTGGAGACTCGGGACACTGCACATTTCACACGCATCCCCTGTCGGAGACATGGAAGAGGTTGCAGTAATTGGAGCCGTAACTATTGTACAAGCATATAAGATAATAGTGTTTGTAATAAGAGAAAAATAAAGAAAACGAATGTATGTTTTCTGGTAACAAATACAAGATAGTTTTTCTATCCACATTACTGCTATATGGAACAGAAAATCTCATCCTGTCAATTAAATATAAAAGCAGACTGCAACCCGGGTGGGAGAACTAAGAGAGAACGAATTATGAATATAACCGTCTATTTCAATAAGAATCAGTTGTCGAGATAGGAGAGAAAATATCATTGAAATGGCTTGGTTACGTATGGATGAAAGACGCCGAAGCTTATCAATCAAGGCCGCGTGTGACGGCGGAGAGAAAGGAAGAGGAGGACCAAGATTGGAATGGTTGGCTACTATAAGGAAAAAGACTGGAAGTGGTTGAAGGACCCCGACGCTAGACGGCAGGAGGCGATGGGAAAGAAAATAAGAAGGAGAAATATGTAATACAATTTAATCAATATATTTTTACAAAAATTTGAAAGTAATATAAATATTTCTGGTGACTTTCACATTTCCCAAAATTCATAGATACAATATAGTGTTATGAGCGTTTACATTTATAAATGATGTGCTCGTATGAAATGCGGAAGTGCCAGACGTGAGAATACTGCAAATAACCCAGTTGACTGCATACAGGGAAAAATACGACCCACCCTTAGGCGTAATGATATGAGCTTCCTTACACGCGCCAGCGTGACTCCACATCACCATTTTGATGACTGTACTCCAGATTAAAGTCAGGAAGACACAGTCAGCTGAAATTTATTACGCAATGTTGATGATGACTTAATCGCGCAACGATGAATACTAAATTATCCTGCTCGATGTACATCAACGTTGTTGAAACTCTAGCGCCATGGGAATAGAACTTACCAATAGTTTTGAAAGATGTTCATGTTAGCGAGGGTATGTATGTACAACTGACGAAGGTTAAGCATATATTCTTAAATAACACTGGAAATGGTAATAATGTTTTCAGATTTCTAATAATTTATGTGACGCCTAGGCAGACGGCCAATTAGGGCCAGAATAATATTTAACAGAAGTCGCATAGTTCTATAACTGAAACACTCCTTCTAACCGTGTCGTTTATTCCTTCTAATTTACCATTAGTCTCCATCTAATCCTCGCCTCTGGATGGTCTCATTTACTACGTCAACTGCCTATCGGGCTCTACTTTGTCATGATTTCCTGATTCCCACAGTTCCATCTATATTCATTTCACAGTTGACAGACGGGAGAAGGTAACGCTACAAAGAATAAAAGAAACATTAAATGAATAATAGAAACCTCACAGAAGAATTAAAACTTCTCAAGCTGATTTCAAATGATTACAAATTTTACTGTAGTAGATTTGAATACAGCCAGCTGAAATCTCTCGCAGCTCACTTTTCCACTCCTACACTAGTAATAAAGCTTTGACATGATACAGATTGAGTAAATTTTCCTTTTCCTCCCTGGTGAAATTATTTTTGTAAGTGAGATTATTTATATAAAATTACAGTATTTATCATAAAAGCCGAAATCACTTTTTTATTACCGTTCTAGGGGAATACCCGTGCTTCGCTACGGAGTTTCACGTTGTACGTAATGAAAATGTTAGTTTAATTAATAAAGTTCAATTAAAGTAGGTTTCTTAAAAATAAATAGCTGTTGCCCACGACTTCGTTCGCGTGGTCTTCAATTTAATGCGATAATATATTTAGAACAGAATCTATTCTATTGGGTTGCCATAGTAACCAAATCTAATAGCTTTTTAAAACCCCAAAGGACCCCCCAGAGGATCGTATCGAAAAAACAACTGTCCTATGTTGGTTCTCCCGTTGCGTAAAATATTTGTGTCAAGTTTGGTTTAAATCGGTCCAGTGGTTTAGGAGGAGATGTGGAAGATCCCAAAGAACCCCCCAAAGGACCCCATCGAAAAAACACCACTAATTCAGAAACCTTCGCGGGCGTGCGCACAACAACTCACCGAAGTTTCATCGCAATCGGATGAATGGTATAGGAACGCATACAGGACAAACAAAGAAACAAAGAAACATTCATTTTTATATATAAGAAAATTATAATAGAGACCTAAAGAAAAGAGCGAGCCATACAACAGATATTGTCTACAATATAATGAACCATCTAACAGAAAATCAACGGTATTCGTAACATCCTAATCCTGCTGTTCTAAAGCAAATATAATCACAGGCTCAACTGCACTTAAATGTTAAATTTTAATATTAAAGGCAGTTTAATTTATATTTAAAAACTATATTTTGATTATTTTAATCATTAAAAAATATTTTTAAAAAGTTTGAAAAAATGTGTAAATATTGGTATTTTATTTTCATTTTGGATAAAGTGATTTTTCTGTAGCTCTATGTGTCATTTTAACTAATATTTTGAGTTGCGTACAATTCTGGTGACAGCAGAATGTGTTCGAGAGCGACAATATTGTATCTCGGTTATATTAAAATCACTTCGCTGGAGTAACTGTCTTTCCCTCCGCTATTAGGTTTCCGCCGGTGCCTTCTAGATATTCGATACTGACAGCGCCGGAAATGTCAATAACCAACCGCTGCTACTGCTCTGCCAGTAAATTTAATAAATGGCTGGCAGATATTGTGGCGTGCGCTGTGGGTTCGACTCGCACCTGTCACACTGCCCTACGTAACATTTAATTTTTGGTTTCAGTGCAATCCTCAACAAGTCATTAGCTACGCTATGTTTGTTACAGATTTTCTGCTGTTTACTTTTATTTACTACTTAATATTGGAGGAAAATATAGTTCTTTTGAACACTTTGATCAATTATATCGGATTACATTTTTATTTCTACTGTATAAGTCAATGATAGCTTGGACGCTTTATGATTTAAGTTCCTTTTACTTTTTTGTAGGATTTAGCCATACGCTTTTTGTAAATTTTTATCATTTTCATTATCACCTAAGGATATATGAAACTGTCGTTACCCTTCTCCTGTTAATCACTATTCCTACTGTCTCTCCCTCACCTCTCTCTCTCTCTCTCTCTCTCTCTCCGTGCCTTCCTAATCTTCGTCTTTCCCATTAAATTTCACTTCGCCTCTTCAAGAGGCTTCCTCTTCTCCTTTGTTTGTAGGACTTTATTTAGGTGGCCCTCTGTATCATATCTTAGTTGTCAGTTCTACATCAAGGTTTTGCCTTTCATGAAATTTATGATATCTTTTTCTCCATTTTCCCTTTATCTTCTTGTTCGGGATTCTGTCTATACTGATAAAACTCCAGCGGCTCACCAATATTCCAACTCTTTTACGATGATCCCCTTAGTGTATACTTTGTTTTGGCACGATTATTGATTCATACTCCACGTTACACGCGCGTCTGAGATGAATTTTGACTCCGTAAATTATTTGTCTATATTGTTACGACATTACAGAACAATCTAAATGTTTATCGAATGTTCCAGATGAATCCAGTTGAATGTGTGTTTGTCGTACTTGATACTCGACGCATTTGCTAGACTATGACAGAAATCGCGCGGCCGCTGGCTGACTGTGTCAAGGCCGCAATTAATTACGTCGAAGTTAGAGATAACGCGTCGTTATGGAATCTTCTGGTCTGTGAACAAGGTATAAATATTAGGCGGCAGCGACCTTAGTTCAGTGATTATCGGGCGATATTACTGTGTGCGTTCTAGTGGTTATTTGTAAAGTGTTGTGCTTAATAATCTCGGGCGGGATAGTTTTAATACAATTGCGTTTTATATTAGTTGATATTTTATTGCGTTTGAACAATTTTTATTTGATTTGTTGCAAGAGACTGTGTTGTTAATTTCGAACTGTTTAAGTGTGAGAATTAAAGCTGGTGATTAGTGACTTAATTGGTGTCTTGTATTTTGTTTTTCCACTGTACCATACGACGATCAGTAGACCGTCGTAACAGTGGGTCAGAAGTGCGACAGAACCGTTAACATTGAAAACAGTGGACACTTTATGCAAGACGAGTGTAATTCGTAATTAGTCGGTAAACAATGGATGCCAGTCAGATGATGGAAAATTTCCAGGCGCTGCTGTTACAGACGGAGAAACGACAGGATGAGAAACGCAGGCAGGAGGCGGAAGAAGCAGAAAGACGACAAAAAGAAGAACGAAGATAAAAAAGAGGAAAAGAAGAAAATCGACAAGATGAAAAACGTAAGCGGGAAACAGAAGACATCATGGAGTTAATACAGGAGCAAAAGCAGATACAAGAACAAACCGCTGCAGAGTTGGGTCTCCTACGAGGCGAGCTTAATAAACAAGTTACTAAAATATCGGAGGAACAAGAATCAATGACATTAAAATATCTGAAGTAGAAAAATGTGTTTCGATTTTGAAGAATCGATGTCTACAAAAATATCTGTCATAGAAGAATCTGAGTCAAATAAAATATCTGCAGTAGAAAGCTCAATGGCAAGCATAAGAAAACAAATTAAAAGTGAAATTGAGCACTTCACAAGGATACAACCAAAACAAATTTCTGAACAGACTTTACCAATGATAAAGACAGAAAAGGACACAGAAAATAAGTCAATAGAGAAAGTAACTTTGACTACAGAAGAGACAGTTCATGTTAAAGCTCCAACCTTTGACGGAATCAGTCACTGGGCAACGTACCTCCGCCAATTTGAAGCTGCTGCATGCGCAAATAATTGGACAGAGAAAGACAAGGCTGTTTCACTCGTTCTTGCATTAAAAGGACCTGCGGCAGAATTACTACAAAAAGTGCCACCTGACATACAGAACATCTGTGCCGAGTTGATAAAAGCTCTAGAATTACGCTACGGTGATAAACATTTGCGAGATGTGTACTACGTTCAGTTGAGAACAAGACGACAACGTTTCGGGGAGAGTCTTCGAGAGTTTGAAGCAAGTATCGACAGAGTGATTAGATTGGCCTATCCTGAAGCGCCAGAAGATTTTCGAATAAGGTTTGCGGTGCAGACATGTTTTGATGGCATCGGAGATTGTGAACTTCAGCAAGTGTTACGAATGGCCAGACACCGAAATATCTCAGAAGCTATTATTCACGCCCTAGAGTTTGAAGCTGCCAAGTCAGCGTCCCGCTACATTAATGGGTTTTTGCCATCACATTGCAGTCAGAAGATCCCTGTATCACATTGCCGTTACGATGGGTGCAGAAAAACAGAAAAAATGTTGTCGGACAAACAATTCAAAAGTTCAAAAGAGTCGCAACGATTTGAAAAAGACCAAAATGTTACAACTGTGGGAAACGTGGTCATCCACAGGTAGACTGTTGGGAGAAGAAGATACCAAGAGAAGAGAGTGATCGCACCAATTGGAGAAGTAAAGCCCCAGAACAGCACACAGTTTCCACGCTACATAAGACCAGTGGAAACTTGATTGTTAATGGGTTTGCGGATGGTAAACCAACATCATTTACAGTTGACACGGACCCAACAGTGTCTATTGTGCGCCCTGACTTAATCAGCAACCTACGGCCTCAAATTAGCTCTTGTACAATACAGACTGTGACAGGAAGCCCCGTCAATGTGTTAGGAAAGATAGACAATTTGTACACCTGGGTCTTCTCGAGTTCAGGCAGTAAATGCTCGTTGCAGACATTGTCGAAGGGTGATTCTTGGCACGGACATTACGAATGCCTACGGATTCGTTGTGAACTTGAGATAGAATGTCCTGAAATTAGGCCAATACAAAGATAAAGCTTTGCATGGTTAAAATGACAGGGTCTGTCAACCATGCAATCAAGCAAGTGGCATTGGCCGAAGAAAAAGTCAACAGGTCTGGTCAAGAGGAACCCTCCCTATTCCAAGCACAAATGGAGGAAGAACTAGCAGAGAAAATATAAATAAGTGTAATGACAAAAGAAGTGATTGGAATGCCAACTATGGGTGTCGAGACAAAACTCTTCGTTGTTCCTGAGCTGATAGAAGCGCCCGGGGGAAAAGTTGCTGAAGATGAGGTTACGCAAGAGGTTTTTGACGAAAACCAAACAGACTTGGATCAGCCAGTGGTGTTTAGGTCATCAGTACATGACGCAACGGTAGTGATTCCAGCAAAACTAGTGGTTGAGCGGAAGACTCGAATTCCTGGGAACTTGATGTTCGGATCACACGAGACTGAATTCGAAGAACCGGAGAATTACCTTTAGCAAGGACGTTCACCTAGATCGCCTGGTCGAGTAGGTATTACTTCAGAGACGGTTTGCCAGTTCGGGACGAACAGGCTTAAGGATGGGGTGGTGTTACGATATTACAGAACGGTCTACGTGTTTATCGATAGAAATACAGAAATGATTCTGATTTGTATACGGATATTGTGTTTGAGGTCAGCAATTGTGTCCAAGCGCATTGCATACACCGTGTACTTAAGGTATCCCCGTAGAAAATAATAACAGACCGACTATCCTGGTTACAAGACAGCACCGCGTTCCGAAAACTTAGCGCACATCTTCTATTTAAATTCTCGCACAGTGAGACATAGTCCCCTCTTACTAAAACCAAAGTGGTGCATCTAAAACATTTCTTTTAGATATAACGAATGCATTTAATAATAATATAACAATAATAATTATATGAATGCATTTAATATGTAACATGTAACAATCTAAAACGTAACATCTATCGTCGGGGTATCTGAGATATTACTGTGGTTGCATGCCGTAGCGCGTCCTCGAAAAAGTAGGCGCCGACTATCCTGACGAGGCCGCGCTCCACACTGTGACTCTTTGACTGTGTACCCCGGCCTTTCATTAAGTTGTCGACAGTTGTTTATTCAAGGAACTGCTAAGATGGAAGTGCACTCGTCCAGAAAAAACGTAAGAAAGCTTTGTTGTCTTGCATTATATTCAAAAACTCTAACACGAAATTAAGTTGCTCATAGTCATTTTTATTTATCTAATCCATAATCTGTATCATCTTCGGTTGTAATTTTAAATCGATGTAAATTTTGCATCGCCTGCAAGATTCTATGCACACTACGACTTGAAATCCCCACTGCTGAGGAAATTCGTCTCGCAAAATGTTTTGCACTTTATGTTACAGCATTCTACACTATCCGTGTTTTTCTTGTGTTGAATCTCGTGTAGTTTTTGCTTCAGTGTACTTCCCGATGCTTCAACAAACTTCATTACCTACAATCTGACTGCATGTTCAGATAGAATAGGATCATAGATAGGATAGGGAGCCCTAGGGTAAAATAATGCCTACATTCTCATGTTGGAGTGGTAACATAGTCGTAATTTTTGTAAAATGCCTCAACAGCTATCGGAAACTGAGCTCCGCACTTGACGATCAATCAGTGTTGACAAAATGTTCTCGGGAAATCAATAAAAATTAATACATTCCCGTGTTTTGCCACGCCGTATAATTCGGTAACTTCGAATTTGTTTTCCTGGAAGACATGAGCCTTCTTGAGCGAGTCGCTTGACTAATCTTGCTAGATTCGCTGCCTTCATATATTAATACTCCAGGCTTTTCGCGTTTTATGGATTAGCATGAGTCTCAGGCAAACGTATGCGCTGCTACAAGCAAACATTTTTGTCTGCTCCTGTAGTCCATCTTATTGTTACGATGGTCTACTGATCGTCGTATGGTACAGTGGAAAACAAAATACAAGACACCAATTAAGTCACTAATCACCAGCTTTAATTATGACAATTAAACAGTTTGTAATGAACAAGACAGTCTCTTGCAAAAAATCAAATAAAAATTGTTCACATACAATAATAATATCTACTAATAGATTCTTGCACAATTATAAAACACATAACACAATAATTCTTCACTTCGACAAACACTCGATCCGCGCTAACGAAAATCGCTCACGTAACTGACTTCACAACGCCAGACGCTCTGCTTTTATAGGTCACGCAGAGTTTTAGAATTACGTTCCATCCTTAATTTGCACGCTACTTAATGCTGACGCTAATGCTTATCTCAAGTGGCCTATTGACCAGTCTAGAACAAAATGGAACGCGGCCTTGACTTGGCACACCTCCCACACTGGGCGAGAGGAAGATTGGAGAATGTTGTGGGTTGTTCGGTATCTTTTCGTAACATTATACAGCATTTGTCTTGTCCTTACTGTCGAACTACGTGAGTGTATCTTCCTATCTTCCCCCTTTGTCCTCTTCTTCCACGTCCAGGTATATATACATACATACGTACATATATATATTTCAACGTTACAACAATTATACAAATATATTACCATGTACTCAACGCAACTAAATAATTATGTATTACACCGGCCAGGTCGCAGGATTTTGTTTCTCGTTGCGTCAAGTATATGTGTTTGCACAATAATTAAATACTTTTTAAAGAGGAGTGAGATGTTGTTGACATGAAATAAATCATTTAAAATCGTTCCAAATAATCATTCTAAGATTTATTAATTAACAGACAAAAAATATTTCAATATTAAAATTTCAAACATTAAAGGCATAAATATTTACCTTTATAAGTTTTACAAATATACTGTAACCTGCAATGCTATTCATAACATACAACAAAAATAAACACCCATATAATCTTATTGACTAAACAAACATGTTAAACAAGTTATTTAAATTCTTTTTATTTCTGTGTCTGAAATTAACTCAACTTTTAAATACTGATAGCAACTCAGTTACAAACGAAATAATATTAAGTTTCAAGAATGACTTTATTGTTGCTATAAACAAAATAAAATAATCTACCATTTACTTCCAATCTATTATGGACTTATACTGACACCCAAAAATACGACAACAGATTATTATTTCTTTACTAGATTTGCTTGTTAACTTACTCTCTTATCTACGTATTATTTAATCTTAAAACTCTAATTATTATATTCATATTTAAGTTCTTTTCGTGAGCTCTCTTCACAATAAAATATAATTGTTTTTGTATCACCTGCGTATAGCGCCGTTACCGTTGCGTGAGTATGTGTGTCCAGAATCCTGAGAGTATGATGACGTTGATGATGGTTATTCTGCTGCTGTGGTCGTTGTCTCTAAGTGTTGTTGTTGTTGATGCTCCAGAATTCCTCCTTACGTCTTGATGTGAGTGTGGTAGTGTGTGTGTGTGTGTGTGTGTGTGTGTGTCCAGAAGTCGATCGGCAAACGGGCAGCGTAACGTCCTGTAGATTTCTTGAGTCTGAGTGTCTGATCGCCCAAAGTTGCCAGTGGTATTTATACTGGTGGCGATTTTACAGAAACATTCCTGCTTTCGACAGGTTAGAGATGGTCAGTTCGCTCCAGAGCGTCCTTTTTATTACACTCACTTTTTGGTTAATTATCGCGAACTCATGACCATATTCGTCACATGAGCAATCTCATTGTTTGCGTAATCTTTTTCTGGGCACTCACATATACCACCCATATTAATTACTCTTTAATTACACTAGTAAATAATATTAATTAGTTAGCATCTTTAATATTGCATCTCTGGAAATAAATTTTACATCACTGCATTCTTTAAAAATTCATTAATGCAATGGTGTTTTTATAATTGGCGTAAGTCTTTGCTTACAGGTTTAACATAAGTAATTAGTTTATTATAATCCTGTTAAGACCTGAATAATTGGAACAAACAATTCGTACGTGTCACCCCATTATCGTGTCGCAGCTGGTCACACACACACAAACACACACATGCTGTATCTTACGCTGGCGAAGCATGTGTCCTCTCGACAGGACTCGGCCTGCATTTTCACGCACAAAACTGTATGAAAATGTTTAAATGATCTTTCTATGCTAATTACATATTATTTGTATCAAATACTGTAGACCTATGTACAAATTTTTGAAGTTATAAATTTTGTGTTCATAAAATATGTTGAACATATTTTCTAACAGACAAAGATTTTTTTTTAGAACGAATATTTCATACAATATTTTTCATGAACAATGTTACCGGTTTCAAACAAATCTACCGAAAGTATTTGAATACTTCGAGATATCTACATAAGTATATTATTATCGCCTATGTGAATTAAACGCCTGCCCTAGCTCAAGTATACTTGCATCAGTCCTATCTAAAGATACAGAATGCATTAGAGATACTAAAAGCGCTTGAAACGTCAATAACGAAGTACTGCTGTCACTGTAGTAAACTTATTAAATGACTGTCAGCTGCTGTGAGTGCGAGTAACAGTAACACTCTTGACACACTATCCCATCTTATTAATTTTGGTTTCCAGTGCAGGCCGCAACATTTTGTAATACGAGTTATCACATACGTACATTATCTTATATATATTTAATAATAATAATGGTTCCCATGTATACCACCGAAGTAGCTTAGGAGTAAGGCAAGGTAGGCTGCCTTATGTGAGCCGTATGGCATACAAGGAAGGCAGTGTGGCCAGCACCACGCTTCAGCCGCCCATTATTACCCCCAGGATGTTATCCCAGGTACTCATTTTCAACAGGCTGAGTCGACCTGGGGGCTAAAAAACGCACCTAGATTTTATGGTACGGGCCCGGGAATCGAACCTGGGACATCTAGATTAGTAGCCAGGTGCCACTAAGATATATTTCATTATCTATATACATTTTCTTATATAGTTAAGATAAACAAATGTGATTGTAACGTATTGCCACGTTACAAATCCAGGGGAACCCATCTTAACTGACAACTGCCAATTACATGGGCTGCCTACGTTGTAACGAACTGTTATTAAAGTCAAATTAATTGAACAAATTACTTAATATAACTATAAGGAAACAAGGGAAGGTATTTTACTGATTTATGCACTCATTTTGATGTGTACCAAGACGACTTCTCTTTATTGACAACAGTTACTAAAAGATCCCATGACATCATTAATTAAACTAAAATATTTAAATGCTTTTCATAAAACTTTGGGATCAAACTGATTATGTATTCTTATACCTCGGATCCGAGTCTACTTTAAGTATATTTATAGTAAAGACTTCTAATTATTTTCAGTTCATCTAGACGCTTGCAAGACTTCTTTGACCATTTTAAGAATGGTATTATTACTTGAAGTGATAATAAATTACATTTACATTTAAGGCGTTACAACGTATGATAATTGAATCTTACAGTAAACTCTTAGATTGTCTCATTTTAATTTTAAATAAAATTAATCGTCTTTGAAAAGTCTCTTTTTAATGTGAGTTGTATATCAAATATGATTAAATCTCGATAGCCAAGCTATCGAGTCACCTTTACAATTGGTCGTAGTAACCTCGTCCTGGGGTGTCTGTCTTGGGAATTCTTGGAGTCGGCGTCATCATCTGTGTCGTGTCTTCGGCAAGAATTAGGTCGGCTGTTCACTGCGGAGATTGAAGTTTCTTTGGTGAAACTAGGTGTAGATTCACGGAGGTCCTCGTCAGCGTCTTATGCATCGTATACGTGTATTTATGAAGTTTATGCAGATCACATCTTCAGGAGTGATGTTGTAATTGGATTTACCTCTTGAGGGGAGACGTCATCTTGCTTACCACTAGTTAAGTTTTTGTTTTACTTATTACATTTTCTTCTTAACACATCTTTATACTATTCATACATTACACAATGCTCTCCACATTTAGCAGTGGTAGCTAATATTCTAAAGATAAATAAAAAAAAACAAATACATTTTGGTGGAGCTCTCGCTCTTACGTCTGTACGGTGTGACGGCAACATAGCGACTCTTCTCGATTGAACTGGCACATAACAACGGAGAGGGGCAAGTACTCCGCGACAATATAGTTCCTATTTTTAACATTCTTATTACCAAAAACAATACATTAATTATACATATATAATTTAAGTGAGTTATTTTAACTACTATTCGTGCCTTCAAATTTCTAATTATAAACATTATGATTTTTATATCTTCCTAAATTACAGACGACTCGATAAACACGTTGAGTCCGGAATCAACAGGTAACCGCATGATGACTAGCAAAGGGTTAATTATGATAATAATAACTTTTTTACAATTCGACCTTTTTTATTAGTCCTTCTGTTGATTTTCGTTCACTTCTCATTCTCATACTGATTTAGTACAGGGGCTTTAGGTTTAATAGTGAGATTTAATAAAACTTAATCGCTCGCAAATTTAATTTTTATTTATTTAAGATTACAGTTAGAATTAAATCGTCACATGACAAAAGATAGTAAGCTGTCTCACGGCCGGTATCAATATTGTTAACGTTACCAGGCTATCAGGCCGTGTGGATTTCGATCGCTTACCTGAGCAACGGAGGGAAGTACCGCCATGTCGACGTCAAGACCTGGGTATCTTCGGACAGGACGATATTAAGGAGCCGATTGAAATCTACAAGAACGGCGGCATTAGAGCTTTCTCCCCAAGGAGGGGGTTTATAATAAGCCCCCCTCCGCTGCCATGACCAAACACATTCACTAGGCGGGGCTCCCCTTGGCATACTTAATAGAAACTCTTGTGGTGTGTGGACATTTGATCCAATATTTTTGATAATAAGAGGTTTGTTGAGGCTCTTGAAATCTAACGTCATCATTTGTCATTAAACTGTATAATTTTCCAAAGCCTTTCTACTGGTAGAAGCTACATTTAAAACTGTAGATTCACATACGGGCCCCCTGGTATCGTTACGTCGCCGCAGGGAGCCGCGGTTCACCGCTTGAAAACCACTATGCTAAGTAATTGCATACTGCTTTTCTGCTGTACTTATTTGTTTGCTTTACTAGGTGCTTGATGTTGGTTCAATCAGAAGAAACAACGAACTTCGATTTATTACTGGTTGAAAAGATACAAATAGAAGTGCTTCTATACAGCACTGGTCTAAGACTTAAGACTTCATGCTATAAGACGACTGGGTAGTGAAGAAGCACCATCTGTCCATCTTCCACTTCAACTGCAGAGGGCTTACGTTCAAGACAAAAGAGATCTTGAAACATCTCGAGGAATTCCACAGCATCTTGTCAAGACTGACGTCGCTTCCATTAAAGAAACAGATGTCCCTGTATATCATCACATTTATTTTTCAAAGGTCGTATAAGCTATGACATTATTAGGCAGACGCTCGGCAGTTCAAGCGGAGTAGCGATCCTCGTCCGTAATTTTCTACTGGAGAAAACGATTTCCCTTGTGGCAATCAAACAAATAAATTTCTACAACACATACCAAAATTCATCGACCGTCCATTCAACTACTTACTTCTGCCCCCAAAAAGGCGCCTTACATGTTGTTTCCGTGACACATCTGGCCACTACTTATCCCCCCCACTAATTATTGTTGGAGATAGCACCCACAATCCGCACTCGAACAGCTCTGCGCTCCTCGATTCCTTTCTCCATAAGCTAAAGACACGCTTTGAATCTTTGTGTGTGTGTTACATATGGATATGTGAATATGTGTTACAACCTAATTATACATATACGATACTGGCAAAGTTGCACCAGTTTATGTAATTTTACACTACCCACTGTTGAGGTAGTGAATATGTTTAAACTGTTCAAAATATACGTTTTGACAGTAACAAAGCGGTGTACAGGTGCAACGTACTTACAGTTACTCGTCTCTGTCCCCGAATTGCTAGAACACAGACGAATAGAAAAGGTATTGAGAAACGGAAACGGATTTCGCCTGTAATTCTCAAACCAGTGACAGTTTGACAGTACAGTCTGGTGACGATGATTAATGATGATCCGCTTCGGATAAAAAAGAATTCCGTAATGTGAACGGTATTTTTGAGGGTCGTCGTGAAAACATCTTATGTTTTTATTTTTCGTTGCGTTCTGTTTCCCTCTCACAGATGGAATGATTTAATAATTTCTTATCATATTCTCTTAGTATCTTTTAATCTTTATTTTTTAATAGATATCTAATAGAAAAATTTTATGACTTCCATACTGACTATTTTTAAATAACTGTAGCTATTTTCGTATCATTTTCTCCTTTCAAACTATAGCTTTTGTTTCAACAAAAACAATATAAAATATGCATATTCGACTTGAAATGTATGCCTACACATTTTAAAATAAAATGTACAATTTTTAAATCTATATTGTTGTTTTTTGTAGTTTCTGTAATATTTTGAGCTGCAATCTCAGCCTTATTTCTATTAAGCTGTGGTCTAGGTTCATACCTGATCCGAGGTGTGTTCCACTAGACTCAAGCCTGCTAGTTTTAAGCGACGTTGCCAACTTTGTCATGCACACTCTAACCATACATGTGCAGCTCTACAATTTGGCATGTAAATTATATTATTCGTGTACAATGCGCATCCACAATTTGGGGAAGAAAATCTGAGAAAGAACGTGCGCATTATATACGAGAAAATACTGTATTATGTCTATACAATGTTCAAAAATGTTACTCCTACTTGTACCCAGACTGACAATCAAATCATGACAGGATTTGAAATAGATATCGCCACATTAGCTTGTTGTATTCACTACATATCATTCCAAAAGTTTTACTCTAACATCTTGGAAATCATAATCATATATATCTATATCGTCACCTATATATTTGAAACGTGACGATAAATTAAAGAAGGTTACAGAAGATGTCAGAAGGCAAATTCATATAGACAGACAAGTTTTAGACACCAATGTTACGAAGTTATGAAAATTATGATATGGTTCGTGGAACGAATGTTCGACGATCATTGATTCAGAAAGTGGTGGAAGCGACTCCCAAATGGAAGAAGCAGAAGAGTAAGGGCCATAAGGCCGTATAAAGACTACACTTATGACAAGATAGAAAATAAGGTTCACAATGAGGAGAATTGGTCGACAGAAACCTGTGTCGGCAGTAACTGTACGTGCATTCGCATGTGGACGGATGGATCATTATAAAACTTGTGTCAACAAAACTTTGCACAGCTAGTGGAAGGCAAACACAAGCAGACAAATGAAATCCTCTTTTCCTAGAGAATCGTACACGGGCTAGAAGCAAATCCAATTTATCCGTTGCGTGTACATCTGGATTTCAGTGAATGCGTTCAAAGTTTGTTCTCAATCAAGTGGCCATGATTAGACTAACCTTAGTTCTGCCTGCATATACGAATACAAGATAGTAATCAAGTAACTTTCTAAGTGAGTATTGTTCACAACACTCCTGTAGAATGATTAGGTTGTACCCAAGGGGTTGCCAACTGTGTGTACGGAGACCACGTAGTTATCCCCTAAATCAACAAGCCTTTGAGTCACGTTTCAGGATAACTTTTCATCCCTTTGTGCAAAGCTCTCCATGTACGTAAAGTTTAAACCTTTGAGATACAGAAAAGTTTGAAATAATTATTTTGTTTAAATAAAATAAATACATAAAATTGTATACAAACTATAAAATTTAAACAAAATTAAATGACCGATATTCTTATTCATGCAAATAAAATACAAATTCTACAATTGAATCGTCAATCATATTTGTACATTTGATCATGTGACCGCATATTCGTCATATTCGTACATAATACCTGCGTATCACATCTGTAAATTTCATACGCTTCTGTTACTGTGGCAACAGCTATTGCGGGATTTATGGTATTAAATTTTGCAAAATGCCTAAACACATCTTAGAAATCATTTCAACTTCGCGTATATTCTCTGGTAGTACCCACGACTCACTCGGCTGATAACATTTGTTGCACCTCTGTGTACACGTTTTCTTACTATTCTGAGTACTGTGACATTACAAAACCGTTATTCTCTTATCTTAAGACAAATTAATGTTTTAATAAGAGTAATTTAGCCTTTGATTCGGGTAAAGATAACAAAACGTTTGACAATGTGACATTTTTGACAATTTAATATATTATTATTTATCTATTACATTATACATGGATCACAAAAGAGAACGAAGAAAGATACCTAAAGATCACCCGAGATGTGATTGTGGCGAAGAATAGTTAAGGTGAAATAGAATTATAGAGTAAAATATCGGTATGAAGAACCATACATGACTTCCATGTTCTAAGATTTATATTTAAAATCATATTCGAAATGAAATATTTCCATAGAAACTACGTCTTTCTACTTATTGCTTCAGCATTAACCACAATACTGTGGTCACTAACGTATACCACCTCACGTTTTCGCACTCGATTTTCACTGATGATGGCAGTCGATGCCACTGCCGAAAAGTCTGGTTTTGCAGAAAACATTGGACTACGGCTAAACAGCCCTGGAAGCAATTTTAACAAAAAACTACTTCTTTGTTGCCGATAACGTAGTACACATATAAAAAATTCTCTCCTCCAACTTCAACTATAAATTTTAATAATATAAAATACCCCCAACCCGTTCACTTAACCTCTTCATTTATAGATATTTCAACTCCGTTTCTACAGTGAATTATTATGAGCTTTTTATCAGGATAATTTATTTATAAAAATTAAGTACTTTACTCTTGTTAAATCATAAAATGTTTCAGGTAAACTACCCCTTTCTCTTAACCGATCTTCTCCAAAATCAATAGACCTTCAGTCCTCTACAATTCAGGAATGCATGCAAAAAAATATTTGATACTGTTTGAATGTGCGGCAGTTATCGTTCTTCATAAAAAAAATTACCCTTTTTAAAACATAAAACGTTGCTGATAAACTACCCCTTTCCCTTAACCGATCTTCAACAAAATCAACAGACCTTGAGTTCTCTTTAGTTCAAAGAGGTATGCAAAAACGTAGTTGATTCTGTTTGAATTTACAGCAGTTATCGTTCGTCATATTAAAAATTACCCTTGTTAAAACATAAAATGTTGCAGGTAAACTACCCCTTTCCCATAACCGATCTTCACCGACACCAATAGGTCTTGAGAACACTACAATACAGGGCTGTATGCAAAACATCATTCTATTCAGTTTGAATTTGCGGCTGTTATCGTTTACAATAGAAAAATATCGGTATGGAGAACCATACATGACTTCCATATTCTAAGATTTATATTTAAAATCATTTTCAGCCAAACAGCCAGGCTGTGTCTTACCTGCCTTTTTATTGCTGTATTAAATGAAAAATATTATATTACATTAAAATGAAAAAATTATAATTTTATTGCCTGGCAACAAAATTATTTTATTTTTAACAATTACCATTGTTTCAAAAAGTTTAAATAAATTTTCAAGTACTTTACTCTTGTTAAAACGTAAAAGGTTGCAGGTAAACTACCCCTTCCCCTTAACCGATCTTCACCAAAATCGAAAGTCATTGAGAGCTCTACAATTCAGGGACGTATGCAAAACATTATTTGATTCTGTTTGCATTTGCGGCTGTTATCGTTTGCCATAGAAAATACGCTTGATAAAAAAACGTTGCAGGTAAACTACCCCTTCTCCTTAACCGATCTTCACCAAAAACAATAAGTCTTGAGTACTCTACAAATCAGGGCTGTATGCAAAACATTATTTGATTCTGTTTGAATTTGCGGCTGTTATCGTTTGCCATAGAAAATACCCTTGTTAAAAAAACGTTGCAGGTAAACTACCCCTTTCCCTCAACCGATCTTCACCAAAAACAATAGGTCTTGATAACTCTATAATTTAGGGCGGTATGCAAATAATCTTTTGATTCTGTTTGAATTTGCGGCTATTATCGTTTGCCATAGGAAATACCCTTGTTAAAACATAAAACGTTACAGGTAAACTACCCCTTTCCCTTAACCGATCTTCACCAAAAACAATAGGTCTTGAGTACTCTACAAATCAGGGCTGTATGCAAAACATTATTTGATTCTGTTTGAATTTGCGGCTGTTATCGTTTGCCATAGAAAATACCCTTGTTAAAAAAACGTTGCAGGTAAACTACCCCTTTCCCTCAACTGAACTTCACCAAAAACAATAGGTCTTGAGAACTCTACAATTCAGGGCTGTATGCGAAAAATTATTTGATTCTGTTTGAATTTGCGGCTGTTATCGTTTGCCAAACAAACAAAATTACCCTTGCTAAAAAAAACCGTTGCAGGTAAACTACCCGTTTCCCTCAACCGATCTTCACCAAAAACAATAGGTCGCGAGTACTCTGCAAATCAGGGCTGTATGCAAAAAATTATTTGATTCTGTTTGAATTTGCGGCAGTTATCGTTTGCCATAGAAAAAAAATCTATAGACAGACAGACAGACACACAGACAGACAGACACACAGACAGACAGACAGACAGACAGACAGACAGACAGACAGACACACACACAGACACTTTTCGGAAAACGACTTTTTTTCATGTTTTGAGTGTAGTAGAATCAGAATCTGCAATCTCGAACACGATTTTTTTTGCCATCACCATACTTCCATTCCTTAAGGAATATGGAAGTAAAAATTACCCATGATAAAAAACCGTTGCAGGTAAACTACCCATTTCCCTTAACCGATCTTCACCAAAAACGACAGGTCTTGAGTACTGTAAAATTCAGGCCTGTATGCAAACAATTATTTGATTCTGTTTGAATTTGCGGCTCTTATCGTTTGCCATAGAAAACACCCTTGATAAAACATAAAACGTTGCTGGTAAACTACCCTATTCCATTAACCGATCTTCACCAAAAACAATAGGTCTTGAGAACACTACAATTCAGGGCTGTATGCAAAACATTATTTGATTCTCTTTGAATTTACGGCAGTTATCGTTCGTCATAGAAAAAATTACCCTAGATAAAACATAAAACGTTGCAGGTAAACTACCCCTTTCCCTTAACCGATCTTCACCAAAAACGATAGATCTTGAGTACTCTACAATTCAGGCCTGTATGCAAACAATTATTTGATTCTGTTTTATCGTACGGCAGTTATCGTTCGTCATATAAAAAATTACCCTTGTTAAAACATAAAATGTTGCAGGTAAACGACCCTATTCCCTTAACCGATCTTCACCAAAAACAATAGGTCTTTAGTACTCAACAAATCAGGGCTGTATGCAAAAACGTATTTGATTCTGTTTGAATTTACGTCTCTTATCGTTTGCCATAGAAAATACCCTTTTAAAACATAAAACGTTGCAGGTAAACTACTCCTTTCCTTTAACCTATCTTCACCAAAAACAATAGATCTTGAGAACTCTACAATTCAGGGCAGTATGCAAAAAATTATTTGATTATGTTTGAATTTGCGGCTGTTATCGTTTGCCATAGAAAATACCCATGTTAAAACGTAAAACGTTGCCGGTAAACTACCCCTTTCCCTTAACCGATCTTTACCAAAATCAACAGGTCTTGAGAACTCTACAATTGAGGGCTATATGCTAAACATTTTTTGATTGTGTTTGAATTTGCGGCTGTTATCGTTTGCCATAGGAAAAAAATCTACAGACACACAGATACACAGACAGACGGACACACACACAGACACTTTTCGAAAAACGATTTTTTTTCATGTTTTGAGTGTAGTAAAATCAGAATCAGCAATAATCTCGAACACGATTTTTTTTGCCATCACCATACTTCCATTTCCTTAAGGAACATGGAAGTAAAAACGATGAAGAATTGACAATTACAGAAGAGGAAAGAAGACTGTTAAAAGTAATAAAAAAGATGAAAACGTTTTGATTTGGGCATATATTCCATATAAACTGTCTGCAGTTTAGGATCATGGAGAAAAAGGTGAAAGAAAAGAAAGTAAGGAGAAGAAGAAAGGTTGTAATGCTTGATGACATCAAAAACGGAAGGATCTATGAACAGATGAAAACAAATTCACAGGATCGAGAAAAATAGAAAGCGTCCAGTTGACACGTATGTCTACTGTGGTAGACATTTTTATTAAAGAAGAAGAATTATATTTTCTAATAATAATTATTTCTGCAAGTGTACGTTTATTTTGTTTACTATATTCCTTATGCACGTTTTGCAGATTCAGTCTGTATCTTTAGAGGTTTCTACATTCATCTGAGTAGAAATCTCTGAAGACACAGATTGAATCTGTGAAACGAATAACAAAAACCGCAAGAAACATCAAGAGTTATTTACAAAGGAAAAAATGGTTCCTTTAGTCACACTACAGAATGTCTGACTCCATAAGTATATAATACATGTGATATCTCAATGTAACAACTGGAATTCAGTTTTTAAAAATTTAGCGAAATACGCAGAAGAAAGCCGACGATAAAAATATTGGTGTAAATAGGACGGATGTTATAATGTCGGTTGGTAAAAACATTTTATTGCCTTAAGGAATACACCAAATGTTTGTTCAGCCGACAAAACAAATGTTACCGCAGATTCCCTCGCGACAACAAAGCAGTTTTGAACGGTTTACCTCAGTAATTGTAAACATTGACTCGTGTTGTGTGTATTGAATTTTAGAACCGTTTCCCATTCGTAAACTAAACTGGGAGGAAATTTGGATTGCTCTAATATGCAAATAGAATTAAATTACGATTAATAGCGACTAGTTATTTGGTTAATAGCCGAATTGAATTTTTGGCCAATGCCAGTTCCATGCTACGCACACAATTTACGATCAGTTTAATATCCACTCCTTCTTGCTGATAAAATTGTTTATTATTTCAAGTCAACCTTTACCTTATGTTATATTTGTTTAAAATAATTTTCAAGTGGGAATCAGCCATCGTGTAAAATTGTAAAGTGGGATTTGTCATATTTATGCATTAGCTATATTTTAATATATTTCTCTTTGGTTGAGAAGAATACAGCAGACTAATTTCCGACGATTTGCGAGTTTTGGTTAGGTTTTATTCACAGACATTTACAGATTGCGCATACCGCACGTATGAATGTAGTTTGATCTAACAATGGATCCCAAGCGATTTCCTGACCGTTGATAAGCAATGCGCATGCTGATTGGTGCGGACTTGCAGCATCAGCACATAATCTTGTTATTATCATGCATGAGTTGTGCATCGATGGAGCTATGTGATACGATGCGGCATTTCCCATCAACATGTCGTCTGTCATTTGGCATGACTAAATACCATATAACATGAGTTATTGATTTCATAATTAATCTTATATCACTTGTAAATATTAGCCTGCAGGTCTAAATATTTGTACAGCACATGTTCGAGACAGCTTATTGCTAATTTTCGTTTGACTTGTCTAAATGTTTGATCGTCAGGTAGTCATAAAATTCTGTCTGACATTTTGGTGTATTCAAGCCATTTCCTTCTTTCAGTTTCTTGTAATCTGTAGAAAAAACTTTTTGGTCGCTAACCGGTTAGGCCTATGTACTATCTTTCTTATAAGGCGTCCTTAAACATTTCACTTACCTTCTATCAAATCTCAGCACAAATTGTCTTTGTAGTCTGTTAAAGCTATGACCCATTGCCGGGCTATTAGGCCGTGGTCTAATGCTGTTAATTCGAACAGACGTTTCGGCCCCACCGTTGGAGACCATCCTCAGTCAATCGCTACACTGAAGATGGCGTCAAATGGAGGGGCCGAAATATCTGTTCGAACTAACAACATTATATCACGGCGGCAATGGGTCATAGCTTTAACAGAGTTGACGCCCACAGTGAGAGTCTAAGACATCTGTATTTCTAGTGTTTATCGCGTTTAGTATATCTTTGTTTCTTATCCCTTTCAGCCTAGATATTCTGCCATTTCTCCAATTTCTGCTAAATAGTGTTTTACATCTGCGGTCAAAGCCCGTAAACCAATTCCTTATGTTACTTATGTTACCGCTTACAAATAATAATTTATGTACGAGTAAGGACATGTATTAGAAAATAATCGGCTAAGTCTGTGCGTCTTCGGCATAAATTTTACTATTCACGCGTCAACATTACTGCTTTCATTAGAATCATCATTTGTGTTTAAATGGACGTAGTTTCTGTTCGTCAAATTTTCTAAAACCATTACTTAGAAATAACTGTTCACTGTTCTTCATGTTTGTACACCTGAGGAAGGGTCAAGATATAATTTTTTTCTCCACTGACAGTGTCGTAAATTTAACATAGTTATAGTCAGTAGTAATAGGTTTGATGAGGAGCACAGACATCGTTTAACTAATGCAAAGAGCGAGTCTGACCTAATGTAGAAATTGTGTATACTAGACTTGCTGCCCCTAAATGTCAATGTATTACTATTTTTATTATATAAATAGAAAAATATGGATAGTAACTTTGTTTAGAAGGCAAATGCAGCAACGTTTACAAACGAAAACTTTTTCTGTCTTCACACTGAACACTATGATGAAGCTGCTACCAAGCAAATACTAGTGTCACAAGAGGCTGTTCCACAAGGCGTGACTTCATAGTCCGAGCGGTACTGTGGTCAGCGTAATCGCTCCAAAAATAGAGAATGCATTTCCAGGTCTCCGTGTACATAAGTTTGTTTCGGCGAAGTCCAACCGGTGTATGGTCACATAGGAGAGAGTCTAACGAGTACATGGTTTCATTATATATGGGATTTAGTGTGGCCCACGTGTAGTGCCATTGGCTGACTCGTGTACCCTACGGCTTAAAGATAGATTGACCCTACGCCAGAGGGGTGTAGAGGAAAAGTGTGACCGTCCCATAGAAGTCATAATGACCGTTCCTCTCTACATAAAACGTAACAAAGCAATATTACAATGACTTCAGAACGAAAATAACTGAAGTTTTCATTATGAAGAAGATTTTGAGCGAAGTCTCAAGCAGTCATTACGAGGTTTTTGGAAACTACAAAAAATGTTTCCATTTCGATAGTTACTGGTAGTTTTAGTCTGTGTAGAATAGACCATTTTTAATTAACTTTAGAAGTAAATACTGTGATCAAGCTGAGGAGTAGTACTTTAATTGCATAATTAATAACCGATTGAAATTACACTTGTTTAAGGAGTATTTATAACTTTTATTTTTTTGTTTCAGGTAAGTGCAGTGATCATATGTTTTAATACATTCTAATGTTCAGTTTCCTATTAACGGTAAGTAGTTTAGACAAAACAGTATTTAGTACTATTAAATTAATCGAGCTACTACTTATGGTTTTTTATTAATGAATGAAGTATGATCGTGTATTAGCACAAACACTGTGGATGCATAGTAATATTATAATACTATTAATTTGATAATAGTAATAAGAGGGTAATAATATTCTAACTATAATACGAATTTAATATAAAATAATAGGAAAACAAACAATTTAAAAAAATATTATTACAAAGAATGAAATCTTAATATAATTACAATCTGTATTAGTTACATATAATTGCCAAGTTTAGTATAGTTCACCTCAGTGTAATACAATATTGTTGGCTGCAATATATAAATCTGCTTATTAATAATATAGTGACTGTTTCGTCGTTGTTACTATTATCATCTTGTCAGTTTGTGTACGATCTTCGTACCAGATTTTCAACAACTTTTGAGAGAGCTGTAATGTTAATTATCTTTACCGTATTTTATTTGATCGTATTGCCTAATTCAGTAATCACACCTGTATCGATATAGATGAAAATGTCATGTCCAAAGGTAAATACAATTTTTCGTGTGTTTTGTTTTTGTAATACACTTTTCGGTTAAGAAAAGTAGCCTCGTGTTATTTCTCACGTACGACAACACAAACAAGCAATTCATCAAACTAAGCTACCAAAATAAGGCATCCTGGCCAATGAGTTGTAGACTAGCATTAGCAAATCTAATTTTCTCACCGTTTTCATTAAATACGACAACGTTTGCATGCGGTCGTTAAGGTTGTACAGCTGTAACTCAGTTGCTAAGCAGACCAAGGATACGCAATCAACTGACCATTCAATTCAGCGGATATTAGTCGACTAGGGGTATGGAGTATTCGTAACTTCAGAATTACCCCTAAACCCCATTTATAGGTAACTATAGTAGTAGTCAAACGACTATATCTGCCATCATTATCATCTACTACAAAGAAAAATTGGTTTGTTCCGGTCCCAAACAGATAGACAAGAACTGGCCATAGCAGGGCTTCTTTGGACACTACATCTTTCTGTCCCTTAGACTTATAATTCATAATTGTCTGGAGATGCGGCAGTCACCAATTTGGCTAAGACATTCCAACCATTTAATCTGATATTGGGCAATCCTATTGAATACACTCACAATATTCAGTTCCTCCCGTACATCTGCTTTTCTTTTATGATCTTGGATAAATCAACCATTCCGGCCGCTTAAATACGACTTGCCTAGGACATCGTTAAAGTGCAAATCTCAGACCTACAGAGAAGTGTTGGGACGGCCACCTTGTAGAACATATTTGTTTACTTGTTGATTTTAGGCTTCTGCTGATAGTTCCTCAGATATTGCTATTCGTTAGGTTATCTTTAACACTTTCTCTCATGCTCGGGACATGTGATATTATACAAGCTTATTTACTTCCTATGAAGTACTTTAGTCGATGTCTCTTTGCTATTAACATTTCACGCTTAAGGATTTTTGTATGAATCTGTCCTTAAGGGATTGCCATTATTGTCAGTCTAAGGAAAAATAAATAAAGACAGGATTTGTGAAGAACGATTTAATTATATATTTATTTAGTACTATCAAAACACACTCTATAAATATCATCCAAGCATAGCATTTTTATATCCTATAATCAGGATAATCGCCTCCTCCTTTTTTTCTGTTTCCTTCTTTATATATAGGAAATTTTATTAAGATTACTTAAATCGTAAATTCTACCTAAACAAATTTGATCACTTGCAAACCTTGCATATCTAATCATACCACACAGTAGACAGCAGCCAAATAAACACAGTCCACGTAGACGTAAAAAATGATATCACATAATCCTGGAAGGTGTGTTACTTTACTTATATATGTTACTTTTATTATCTGTAGCATGTGGAAAGTTTCACACATTAAATTGTGTGTTTCTTGCATACGTAACATTGCATGTGTAATAGACATAGCCACTAGCTGAATGCAGATAAGAGCGAACAAAATTAACTGAAATGCGAAGCTAGCATTTAAGTTGGTAGACAGGTAGACAGATAAATAGTTAGAGATGGATCAAAAACGAGTAAGGTAACCAGGGTGTGTGTGTGTGTGAGAGAGAGAGAGAGAGGACAGATAGACAGACAGGCAGACTGACCAACAGGCAGACAGACAGATAGACAGACAGATATAGACGAACAGGCAGACATGGATAGCAGACGGACGAAAACCGACAGACAAACTGATAGTGGGTAAGCTGAAACATAAAACAACCCAAAAACGGCATCCTGGTAATCTGATTGGTTTTGGCATCAAATAGCAGCCTAAAATCAAAATAAATCGTTAAGTGACCAGTCCATACAATTGGTAACCGCTTTACAGTGTCAGCGCGTCCCCATTCGAACAGTGGAGTGTCGATTGTGGTGGCTGTGTTTGACTGAGAGTCGATAACGGACTGCCTCAGACTGACTGATGACTGACACGACCTCTGTGTTAAACTTCAATCATTAAACTTCCTTGTGTCAATCATCGAGTTTACCCACTTCCTCGCTTGATTCAATCAATCAATCGATCAGTTAATTTCACCTCATTTCAGTTTGGTATTTCAGTTTTAAATTTTATACACGATTATAGAGATATATTTTCCATTTGCTTATTCTCCGTCTGTTGTTTCAACGTCCGTGTCTTTTACTTACTCACTATCGGTCCGTCTGGCCTCCTACTTTCCTATCAGTAATTTGTGAGCCTTGCTCTCCTTTACAATAGTCCTACATACATGCCTACACTTATTCTTCTCTCCTAATGAAATTCTCTGTTCTTTTTTCACTTCCGATGTCTTCAAATCCTCCAAGACACATTCCATCCATCGCCGACTCAGTTTACCACTTTCTGTAGAGTAAAGACTTTGTATTTAATCATCTTTTATACATAAAAGTATCATCTCTTGACTCCACGTGACCTAGGATTTGTAACTTTTGAGCATTTACAAACCTTAATATATCCTCCGCCTTTACTAATATAGTGTAACCCCCTATTGTAGTGACATCCCCGGTTATAGATTTTCTGCATAATTTTTTTTTATAAACACATTTTACATAAAAATGAACGTAAGATTTTACAGTCGGTGTTTTATTATCACAATTTTCCGAGCTATTAGGTGGTGGTCTAGGTTGTTCATGTTTCCGAGCTATTAGGTGGTGGTCTAGGTTGTTCATGTTTCCGAGCTATTAGGTGGTGGTCTAGGTTGTTCATGTTTCCGAGCTATTAGGTGGTGGTCTAGGTTGTTCATGTTTCAGAGCTATTTGGTGGCGGTCTACGTTGTTCATGTTTCCGAGCTATTAGGTGGTGGTCTAGGTTGTTCATGTTTCAGAGCTATTAGGTGGTGGTCTAGGTTGTTCATGTTTCAGAGCTATTTGGTGGTGGCCTAGGTTGTCCATGTTTATCTCTACACGATTCCGAGTTATTAGGTGATGGTCTAGGCAGTTCATTTTATCTCTAGGCGTTTCCGAGCTATTAGGTAGTGGTCTACATTGTTAATGTTCTGAGCTATTAGTTGGTGGTCTGCGTTGTTAATGTTTATCTCTAGACTTTTCCGAGCAATTAGGTGGTGGTCTGCGTTGTTAATGTTTATCTCTAGACGTTTCCGAGCAATTAAGTGGTGGTCTACGTTGTTCATGTTTCCGAGATATTAGGTGGTGGTCTGCGTTGTTCATGTTTATCTCCAGACGTTCCGAGCTATTAGGTGATGGTCTACGTTGTTCATGTTTCCGAGATATTAGGTGGTGGTCTGCGTTGTTCATGTTTATCTCTAGACATTTCCGGGCTATTAGGTGGTGGTCTGCGTTGTTCATGTTTCCGAGCTATTAGGTGGTGGTCTACATTGTTCATGTTTCCGAGCTATTAGGTGGTGGTCTAGGTTGTCCATGTTTCCGAGATAATAGGTGGTGGTCTGCGTTGTTCATGTTTATCTCTAGACGTTTCCAAGCAATAAGGTGGTGGTCTAAGTTGTTCATGTTTCCGAGCTATTAGGTGGTGGTCTACGTTGTTCATGTTTCCGAGCTATTAGGTGGTGGTCTACGTTGTTCATGTTTCCGAGCTATTAGGTGGTGGTCTGCGTTGTTCATGTTTCCGAGATATTAGGTGGTGGTCTGCGTTCTTCATGTTAATCTCCAGACGTTCCGAGCTATTAGGTGATGGTTTACGTTGTTCATGTTTCCGAGATATTAGGTGTAGGTCTGCGTTTTCATGTTTATCTCTAGACGTTTCCGACCAATTAAGTGGTGGTCTACGTTGTTCATGTTCCCGAGATATTAGGTAGTGGTCTGCGTTGGTCATGTTTATCTCCAGACGTTCCGAGCTATTAGGTGATGGTCTACGTTGTTCTTGTTTCCGAGATATTAGGTGGTGGTCTGCGTTTTTCATGTATATCTCTAGACGTTTCCGGGCTATTTGGTGGTGGTCTGCATTTTTCATGTTTCCGAGATATTAGGTGGTAGTCTGTGTTGTTCATGTTTATCTCTAGACGATTCCGAGCTATTAGGTGCTGGTCTACGTTGTTCATGTTAAAGAGCTATTAGGTGGTGGTCTGCGATGTTCATGTTTCCGAGCTATTAGGTGGTGGTCTACGTTGTTCATGTTTCCGAGATATTAGGTGGTGGTCTAGGTTGTCCATGTTTCAATCTATACGATTCGAAGTTATTAGGTGGTGGCCTAGGTTGTCCATGTTTATCTCTACACGATTCCGAGTTATTAGGTGATGGTCTAGGCAGTTCATTTTATCTCTAGGCGTTTCCGAGCTATTAGGTAGTGGTCTACATTGTTAATGTTCTGAGCTATTAGTTGGTGGTCTGCGTTGTTAATGTTTATCTCTAGACTTTTCCGAGCAATTAGGTGGTGGTCTGCGTTGTTAATGTTTATCTCTAGACGTTTCCGAGCAATTAAGTGGTGGTCTACGTTGTTCATGTTTCCGAGATATTAGGTGGTGGTCTGCGTTGTTCATGTTTATCTCCAGACGTTCCGAGCTATTAGGTGATGGTCTACGTTGTTCATGTTTCCGAGATATTAGGTGGTGGTCTGCGTTGTTCATGTTTATCTCTAGACATTTCCGGGCTATTAGGTGGTGGTCTGCGTTGTTCATGTTTCCGAGCTATTAGGTGGTGGTCTACATTGTTCATGTTTCCGAGCTATTAGGTGGTGGTCTAGGTTGTCCATGTTTCCGAGATAATAGGTGGTGGTCTGCGTTGTTCATGTTTATCTCTAGACGTTTCCAAGCAATTAGGTGGTGGTCTAAGTTGTTCATGTTTCCGAGCTATTAGGTGGTGGTCTACGTTGTTCATGTTTCCGAGCTATTAGGTGGTGGTCTACGTTGTTCATGTTTCCGAGCTATTAGGTGGTGGTCTGCGTTGTTCATGTTTCCGAGATACTAGGTGGTGGTCTGCGTTGTTCATGTTTCCGAGATATTAGGTGGTGGTCTGCGTTGTTCATGTTAATCTCCAGACGTTCCGAGCTATTAGGTGATGGTTTACGTTGTTCATGTTTCCGAGATATTAGGTGTAGGTCTGCGTTTTCATGTTTATCTCTAGACGTTTCCGACCAATTAAGTGGTGGTCTACGTTGTTCATGTTCCCGAGATATTAGGTAGTGGTCTGCGTTGGTCATGTTTATCTCCAGACGTTCCGAGCTATTAGGTGATGGTCTACGTTGTTCTTGTTTCCGAGATATTAGGTGGTGGTCTGCGTTTTTCATGTATATCTCTAGACGTTTCCGGGCTATTTGGTGGTGGTCTGCATTTTTCATGTTTCCGAGATATTAGGTGGTAGTCTGTGTTGTTCATGTTTATCTCTAGACGATTCCGAGCTATTAGGTGCTGGTCTACGTTGTTCATGTTAAAGAGCTATTAGGTGGTGGTCTGCGATGTTCATGTTTCCGAGCTATTAGGTGGTGGTCTACGTTGTTCATGTTTCCGAGATATTAGGTGGTGGTCTAGGTTGTCCATGTTTCAATCTATACGATTCGAAGTTATTAGGTGGTGGTCTAGGCTGTTCATGTTTATCTCTAGACGTTTCACAGCTATTAGGTGGTGGTCTACGTTGTTCATGTTTCCGAGCTGTAAGGTGGTGGTCTAGGTTGTTCATGTTTATCTCTACACGATTCCGAGTTATTAGGTGGTGGTCTAGTATGTTCATGTTTATGTCTAGGCGTTCCCGAGCTATTAGGTAGTGGTCTACATTATTCATGTTCTGAGCTATTAGTTGGTGGTCTGCGTTGTTAATGTTTATCTCTAGATGTTTCCGAGATATTAGGTGGTAGTCTGTGTTGTTCATGTTTATCTCTAGACGATTCCGAGCTATTAGGTGGTGGTCTACGTTGTTCATGTTTCAGAGCTATTAGGTGGTGGTCTGCGTTGTTCATGTTTATATCTAGACGTTTCCGTGCAATTAGGTGGTGGTCTACGTTGTTCATGTTTCCGAGATATTAGGTGGTGGTCTGCGTTGTTCATGTTTATCTCTAGACGTTCCGAGCTACTAGGTGGTGGTCTGCGTTGTTCAGGTTTATCTCTAGACGTTTCCGGGCTATTAGGTGGTGGTCTGCGTTTTTCATGTTTCCGAGATAATAGGTGGTAGTCTGTGTCGTTCATGTTTATCTCTAGACGATTCCGAGCTATTAGGTGGTGGTCTACGTTGTTCATTTTTCAGAGCTATTAGGTGTTGGTCTGCGTTGTTCATGTTTCCGAGCTATTAGGTGGTGGTCTACGTTGTTCATGTTTCCGAGCTATTAGGTGGTGGTCTACGTTGTTCATGTTTCCGAGCTATTAGGTGGTGGTCTTCTTTGTTCATGTTTATCTCTAGACGTGTTCGAGCTATTAGGTGGTGGTCTGCGTTGTTCATGTTTATCTCTAGACGATTCCGAGCTATTAGTTGGTGGTCTGCGTTGTTCATGTTTCTAAGATGTTAGGTGGTGGTATGCGTTGTTCATGTTTATCTCTAGACGTTCCGAGCTATTAGGTGGTGGTCTACGTTGTTCATTTTTTCCGAAATATTAGGTGGTGGTCTATGTTATTCATGTTTATCTCTAGACGTTTCCGAGCTATTACGTGGTGGTCTACTTTGTTCATGATTCCGAGCTATTAGGTGGTGGTATACTTTGTTCATGTTTCCGAGCTATTAGGTGGTGGTCCGCGTTGTTCATGTTTCCGAGATATTAGGTGGTGGTCTGCGTTGTTCATGTTTATCTCTAGACGTTTCCGAGCAATTAGGTGGTGGTCTACGTTGTTCATGTTTCCGAGATATTAGGTGGTGGTCTGCGTTGTTCATGTTTATCTCTAGACGTTTCCGGGCTATTAGGTTGTGGTCTGCGTTTTTCATGTTTCCGAGATAATAGGTGGTAGTCTGTGTTCTTCATGTTTATCTCTAGACGATTCCGAGCTATTAGGTGGTGGTCTACGTTGTTCATGTTTCAGAGCTATTAGGTGGTGGTCTGCGTTGTTCATGTTTCCGAGCTATTAGGTGGTGGTCTACGTTGTTCATGTTTCCGAGCTCTTAGGTGGTGGTCTACGTTGTTCATGTTTCCGAGCTATTAGGTGGTGGTCTTCTTTGTTCATGTTTGTCTCTAGACGTTTTCGAGCTATTAGGTGGTGGTCTAGGTTGTCCATGTTTCCGAGATAATAGGTGGTGGTCTGCGTTGTTCATGTTTATCTCTAGACGTTTCCAAGCAATTAGGTGGTGGTCTAAGTTGTTCATGTTTCCGAGCTATTAGGTGGTGGTCTACGTTGTTCATGTTTCCGAGCTATTAGGTGGTGGTCTACGTTGTTCATGTTTCCGAGCTATTAGGTGGTGGTCTGCGTTGTTCATGTTTCCGAGATACTAGGTGGTGGTCTGCGTTGTTCATGTTTCCGAGATATTAGGTGGTGGTCTGCGTTGTTCATGTTAATCTCCAGACGTTCCGAGCTATTAGGTGATGGTTTACGTTGTTCATGTTTCCGAGATATTAGGTGTAGGTCTGCGTTTTCATGTTTATCTCTAGACGTTTCCGACCAATTAAGTAGTGGTCTACGTTGTTCATGTTCCCGAGATATTAGGTAGTGGTCTGCGTTGGTCATGTTTATCTCCAGACGTTCCGAGCTATTAGGTGATGGTCTACGTTGTTCTTGTTTCCGAGATATTAGGTGGTGGTCTGCGTTGTTCATGTTTCCGAGATACTAGGTGGTGGTCTGCGTTGTTCATGTTTCCGAGATATTAGGTGGTGGTCTGCGTTGTTCATGTTAATCTCCAGACGTTCCGAGCTATTAGGTGATGGTTTACGTTGTTCATGTTTCCGAGATATTAGGTGTAGGTCTGCGTTTTCATGTTTATCTCTAGACGTTTCCGACCAATTAAGTGGTGGTCTACGTTGTTCATGTTCCCGAGATATTAGGTAGTGGTCTGCGTTGGTCTGTTTATCTCCAGACGTTCCGAGCTATTAGGTGATGGTCTACGTTGTTCTTGTTTCCGAGATATTAGGTGGTGGTCTGCGTTTTTCATGTATATCTCTAGACGTTTCCGGGCTATTTGGTGGTGGTCTGCATTTTTCATGTTTCCGAGATATTAGGTGGTAGTCTGTGTTGTTCATGTTTATCTCTAGACGATTCCGAGCTATTAGGTGCTGGTCTACGTTGTTCATGTTAAAGAGCTATTAGGTGGTGGTCTGCGATGTTCATGTTTCCGAGCTATTAGGTGGTGGTCTACGTTGTTCATGTTTCCGAGATATTAGGTGGTGGTCTAGGTTGTCCATGTTTCAATCTATACGATTCGAAGTTATTAGGTGGTGGCCTAGGTTGTCCATGTTTATCTCTACACGATTCCGAGTTATTAGGTGATGGTCTAGGCAGTTCATTTTATCTCTAGGCGTTTCCGAGCTATTAGGTAGTGGTCTACATTTTTAATGTTCTGAGCTATTAGTTGGTGGTCTGCGTTGTTAATGTTTATCTCTAGACTTTTCCGAGCAATTAGGTGGTGGTCTGCGTTGTTAATGTTTATCTCTAGACGTTTCCGAGCAATTAAGTGGTGGTCTACGTTGTTCATGTTTCCGAGATATTAGGTGGTGGTCTGCGTTGTTCATGTTTATCTCCAGACGTTCCGAGCTATTAGGTGATGGTCTACGTTGTTCATGTTTCCGAGATATTAGGTGGTGGTCTGCGTTGTTCATGTTTATCTCTAGACATTTCCGGGCTATTAGGTGGTGGTCTGCGTTGTTCATGTTTCCGAGCTATTAGGTGGTGGTCTACATTGTTCATGTTTCCGAGCTATTAGGTGGTGGTCTAGGTTGTCCATGTTTCCGAGATAATAGGTGGTGGTCTGCGTTGTTCATGTTTATCTCTAGACGTTTCCAAGCAATTAGGTGGTGGTCTAAGTTGTTCATGTTTCCGAGCTATTAGGTGGTGGTCTACGTTGTTCATGTTTCCGAGCTATTAGGTGGTGGTCTGCGTTGTTCATGTTTCCGAGATACTAGGTGGTGGTCTGCGTTGTTCATGTTTCCGAGATATTAGGTGGTGGTCTGCGTTGTTCATGTTAATCTCCAGACGTTCCGAGCTATTAGGTGATGGTTTACGTTGTTCATGTTTCCGAGATATTAGGTGTAGGTCTGCGTTTTCATGTTTATCTCTAGACGTTTCCGACCAATTAAGTGGTGGTCTACGTTGTTCATGTTCCCGAGATATTAGGTAGTGGTCTGCGTTGGTCATGTTTATCTCCAGACGTTCCGAGCTATTAGGTGATGGTCTACGTTGTTCTTGTTTCCGAGATATTAGGTGGTGGTCTGCGTTTTTCATGTATATCTCTAGACGTTTCCGGGCTATTTGGTGGTGGTCTGCATTTTTCATGTTTCCGAGATATTAGGTGGTAGTCTGTGTTGTTCATGTTTATCTCTAGACGATTCCGAGCTATTAGGTGCTGGTCTACGTTGTTCATGTTAAAGAGCTATTAGGTGGTGGTCTGCGATGTTCATGTTTCCGAGCTATTAGGTGGTGGTCTACGTTGTTCATGTTTATCTCTAGACGTGTTCGAGCTATTAGGTGGTGGTCTGCGTTGTTCATGTTTATCTCTAGACGATTCCGAGCTATTAGTTGGTGGTCTGCGTTGTTCATGTTTCCAAGATGTTAGGTGGTGGTATGCGTTGTTCATGTTTATCTCTAGACGTTCCGAGCTATTAGGTGGTGGTCTACGTTGTTCATTTTTTCCGAAATATTAGGTGGTGGTCTATGTTATTCATGTTTATCTCTAGACGTTTCCGAGCTATTACGTGGTGGTCTACTTTGTTCATGATTCCGAGCTATTAGGTGGTGGTATACTTTGTTCATGTTTCCGAGCTATTAGGTGGTGGTCCGCGTTGTTCATGTTTCCGAGATATTAGGTGGTGGTCTGCGTTGTTCATGTTTATCTCTAGACGTTTCCGAGCAATTAGGTGGTGGTCTACGTTGTTCATGTTTCCGAGATATTAGGTGGTGGTCTGCGTTGTTCATGTTTATCTCTAGACGTTTCCGGGCTATTAGGTTGTGGTCTGCGTTTTTCATGTTTCCGAGATAATAGGTGGTAGTCTGTGTTCTTCATGTTTATCTCTAGACGATTCCGAGCTATTAGGTGGTGGTCTACGTTGTTCATGTTTCAGAGCTATTAGGTGGTGGTCTGCGTTGTTCATGTTTCCGAGCTATTAGGTGGTGGTCTACGTTGTTCATGTTTCCGAGCTCTTAGGTGGTGGTCTACGTTGTTCATGTTTCCGAGCTATTAGGTGGTGGTCTTCTTTGTTCATGTTTGTCTCTAGACGTTTTCGAGCTATTAGGTGGTGGTCTGCGTTGTTCATGATTCCGAGCTATTAGGTGGTGGTATACTTTGTTCATGTTTCCGAGCTATTAGGTGGTGGTCCGCGTTGTTCATGTTTGCGAGCTATTAGGTGGTGGTCTTCTTTGTTCATGTTTGTCTCTAGACGTTTTCGAGCTATTAGGTGGTGGTCTGCGTTGTTCATGTTTATCTCTAGACGATTCCGAGCTATTAGGTGGTGGTCTGCATTGTTCATGTTTCCGAGCTATTAGGTGGTGGTCTGCGTTGTTCATGTTTATCTCTAGACGATTCCGAGCTATTAGGTGGTGGTCTACGTTGTTCATGTTTCCGAGCTATTAGGTGGTGGTCTACGTTGTTCATGTTTATCTCTATACGTTTCCGGGCTATTAGGTGTGGGTCTACGTTGTTTATGTTTATCTCTAGACGTTTCGTCCATACCGATGACGGACATCATCTGTGTCGTGAGGGGACACAAAACGAATACGAATAATCTGAGTAGTTGTTGATAACTGTTATTTGATTATAACATTACGTAGGTTAATTTTCTAAGACATTAAGATTCTTTTGTACTGCAGATAACACTCATGTAATTCATAGTAATCTTACTCCCGGCAAGCGAATTCGTAAAATATAACGTATCTCAGTTGCACCGAAATCACTGCTGTAAAGAAAATATTATGTTTCTCGCCGCTGTTTGATTTCCGCAGTGCCGTCTAAATCCCGGAGATGTCAATAACCAACCACTGTCTCCCCACTGTAGATAATTTAATAAATGTCTGTCAGGTATTGTGGTTTACGCTGCGGTTTCGAGTCACCTGTCACGCTATCCTAACTTATTAATGTTGCCCGTAATCGATAGCAGTCCACAGCAAACGCCTGTGTATTTCTTTGTAGTGGAACTTACTAAATTTCATCTCCTTATATTGTTATCAGTAAAATATCTGTTGTCAATGAAATAGAAAATCTATGTGATTATATGTATTTTTATCAGTAATTTATAGACTAGTTTACGTTTCTTGACTTTTTTTCATAATTCAATGGGCAATTATGGAAGTTATTATACAGGTTAAAAATTGTTTAATTGTTTTCTTAGAATAAAAAAAATGTCTTTTGTGTCTTTTGTTATTTTGTTTTTCTTTTGTTGAAATATATTATTTTTATATGTAATATTTATATTATTTATTTATTAATAATATTTAAATTATGTAATATTATTTATATTATTTTTACATATTCTTACGTGCAATAGTGTATATTTCCAAGCGAATAACACAAATGAAATAGAAACAATTAACATCCTAGTACATCTTTAATTTATTATGTAGGAATGACCAATGGTAAACTATGATTTATAAAAAGATATAATATTATAATATTAATCAGTGAAACATTGCGTATTGCTAATACTTCTACTTGAGCCACGGTCGGTCTGTCGAACGTGTTACTAAAGAAGGTTTCCGGTGGATGGCCGAAACGTTTACAATGACGAAGGAACCACAGTTTTCAGCAATCGACCACGACCACGACCACGGCCACGGCCCAACAGCCCTACGAGTTTTAATTTTCATAACGTTGACTTCGGCCGTGATAGCCAACGTTATAAAATAACCAATAGACTTGTAAAATATGAATTAAAATAACATCAAAGTTTTGTATAAGTTTTCCTTCTTTAATTAAGAAATACGAAAAGTTTTGTGTGGGTCGATCATCGGCTAGACACAATTTTAAAACATTTTCGTCGACGTTTGTTATCGTCATCATGGTTTGTGTACGTGCAATACAGATTAATGAATGTGCCTAACCTAATCGTATAATGTGACTGTGTATTTATACTTAGTTGAATGATTTTGAGGGGCCCACTGTGTATAATCTAAATATTAACACAGATTACGTATGTGTTTCTGTATACAGTAGCGTAACTAATACTTAGGGGAAATGAACTAGATTTTGGGGAGGATGAGACTAGTTTTTGATTGGGTGATGAAACTAGCTTGAAGGGTTAACTCCCGAGTTTCCTCAGAACAAATGAAAATTTTAGGATTCTCTACATATAATCGTATAAATACATTTTACAAAATGTACGTATGGCTGCAAATACGTACGTCATTTATCAGACGTTGAGTGATTGTCATTATTAAGAAAACTCTAAGTTTATTTTATTGATTCACAAAAATTGTGACTCCTTTAATTTCTACAATTGTCTTTAAGCCTTATTTTAATACACGCGACTGGCTTAGAACTAGATCTAGGTCAAGTGATTATGAAATATCACTTAAATTTTTAATAGCTCTGGGGGATTGAGATCCCTATGATCCCCCCTGTAGTTAAGCCGCTGTGTGTGTGTGTGTGTGTGTGTGTGTGTGTGTGTGTGTGTGTGTGTGTGTGTGTGTGTGTGTGTGTGTGTGTGTGTGTGTGTGTGTGTGTGTGTGTGTGTGTGTGTGTGTGTGTGTGTGTGTGTGTGTGTGTGTGTGTGTGTGTGTGTGTGTGTGTGTGTGTGTGTGTGTGTGTGTGTGTGTGTGTGTGTGTGTGTGTGTTTAAAATGCCATACTTTAATATTCTAGAAACCGCTAAAATACAGGTATATAGGCTATTGTTAAACGTGCGTAACCTTGAAATTAAATGATGAAAAATTGTAACAGCCCAGGCCTACTTGCAGAAGTAATTATGTTCTTATTATATATGTACATATATATTGTGATGTATATACATAGAATAAGTACTCGAGAGAGATGTTATTGGAATGAAACGGATTTATTAATGATGCTATTAATTTTTCTGACAATCTACTGTGCCTTCAATACAGTTTACTGGAAATAATTATCTGTCTCTGTTAACCTCCATAACACAAATAAAAATTTAATTTCTGTACAATGAAGTAAATTCATTTTAAAAGTTCTTTTTGTTTTATTTAACCTCTAAAGTTTTTACTAACAGAACTTTGCATTAGAATATTTTAAGTACGTTTTTATAAGTGTGTATAAATAATGTAAGTTCACTCCCCTTTAATGTTGACTGCAGATCCTATAGGCGACGAATTGATCCAGTCTGGACGAATACGTAGGCTGACATATCTGTTCGGCTTTAAGGTCGCTTCCGATCGTGTAGATATTTCACGCGGGCACGGTTACATACAACTTCACACTGCGAACCGATTCTGTTACTGCTTCAGTGATGTATTGGGTGTACACCATTCTATATACCGTAAATAGAATATCTTGCACTTTCGCGGATAGCGCACAATTATAACAACTATCGCAGTAACTCTACAGGAATTTTATAACTTGCGTTCATCGGAACTGACAGACCAAACGTCATGGATCAAAGCGGCGATTACTCGTTATTGATTCCAAAGAGAGTCTGATTGTACGTTCACAATTCTTATTTTAAAACTAAATTTCTTGTATTCTGATTGGTTCTTTGGTGACCCCGTCTTATGACCTTCTTACCGATAATAGATTTGCCTGTATAAGAACGTATCGTGCAGAGCACTTTATGTTCAAGAAACCTGAAACACTTTACGACCGATTTTATGTCCTATAAAACCTTTTTACTTATAAAATGTATGCAAGTAATTTTTAAAACAACTACTGTCATCAGGTAAGTGATAAGTATTTTGATATAAGTCCCATTTCAAAATATCCCATATCTGAATAGTTATTTAAATTAACGTGTTTTTTAAGAACATCCAATAAAATAATTACGTACCCTTGCATAAAATAATTACGTACTCGCGCAGTCCACCCGCGACTAAATATCATTATCCATCGTGTCACTGCACTTAAAATTTTTCTACAAGTTTAAAAATACTTAAAACTATCAGTTTTCATAATGTTCCATATCAACTAATTTGCAGTGTTCAAACCTGCAATCTCTTAATACTTATTCATATAGCTTCTACAGATGCTAACATATGGCAATATTGTCTGCTACATTCCATACGCAATTAGAACGTCCATTGAATGTATACATATTGAATTACGTTAATGTATCTTGTTGCTGTAAGTGAACAATTAGGCCCCAAAATCATGACCAATACGAGATTTCTGATACTCATTAAATTAAGTTAAATTTGTCGACACACAATAATAATGTCAAGTATTAAAGTTCTGAACAATAATAACTTTTCACTAATAACCACTTGAGATGCACTTGATAACTCGCCCAACGCAAACTGACCTAACCGGCAGCTGTTGGCCCATTTATAGCTTACAGGGGTTCATAATATGCGTCCCTAACAAACACTCAGAAACTCTAGAGGATAATTGAATGTGGCCTAACACGGATCTGCTGGGCTAGCAGAGGAACGCGTAGAACGACATACTCCATTGCTCGAGAACGTTCCTTAATTACGTAACAATATTTTCTCTTTCACCTTGACACAAACAAAGCGGACATGTGACAACGGTTATCGCTATCGCGAATTATAAGCTTGCAGACGTGTAGAAAAGAAATGGATTTAGCTTGTCAGTCTAGAACCGGTGACAGCGTGACAGAACGCGCGTCTCACGATGATGATTAATGACAAGCCGCTATAGTTTGATACAGAATTTCGAAACATGTAGGCCTATGTAGTGCTTGCAAGATATTCTAGTTGGAAAATTCAATGTACCGCTAAAGCCGTCTCTCCTCATCACCGTATTGTCCTCCCCGTACACCAAGTGAAATGTACAATGTTTCGTCACTGTGTGTAATCTTATACGTTATATCAGGTAAAATTTATAGAGGAAGATGTGTATTTTGAGCAACAGTGTATAAAAACTGCTAGTGGTTTAACCTACTCTCCAGGACACTATAATATATACTGCAAATCTTCCCTACCGTATCTTGTTAAACTAAACAGATCACTTAGGCCTACCAATATAAATAGACTGCTTACAACAGTATAAACTACTTAACAATATTTTCGTTCGTATTACACTTCAGCGTTTAATGTGTCTCTTCTTCTACGTACATTATCCTCTGAGGACGTCGGCAAGCTTACCTGCCCACTTCGTTTAGAACGCTTCTTACTTGTCCAGACCAACTCAACTAACTTAACCGAACAGTAGTTGCAATTTTAAAACACTTAAACCTTATATAGAACAAAAATAAATGTTTTCTTTTCTATTTCTTATCCTCTGAAGACTTCGGTAATCAAACTGCCACTTAATTCGGCTACCCGCTGTTCCGACAGGTTAAAGGATGTTTGTAGTATATAAAACATGATTTTGTTACGCCAAGAGACACACTTTCTCCCTATGTCTCAGTTATCTTTACTATATTTTCAACAGTTACCCGTGACATTGTCTATTTCTTATTTTCATTATGTCTTCGAAGTATCTTCTTTTCTTTTTTCATCTTATAATTATAATTTTCTTCTCCTGTACGTTACGGCAAGTTTTGACTGTTGACTTGTCCACGAGATATGAAACTAATTGTTCGCTTGACCATGAGATATGAAACTAATTGTTCACTTGACCATGAGATAGCCATCGTCTGACTTAATATACTAGTGTCAAATCATTTTCTTTAATCCTCAAATTTCTGAAATCCTCTTTCTTGTTTTGAGCTTGCCAGGCGATTATTGTCTAATGTCTTCGGCAGTCTTAAAACGTCACATCATGGTTTTTAACGTATTAAACCGAATGAGTCTAAATCTACTCATGTCAACTTTACCAACAGGAAAACAGAGCACTTACCTACTTTAGTCAATCATCAAATCATTCCAAAGCAGTTTCGGCAAAGTATCTGGGCATGACTCTAGATTCTAAGCTTAGATGGAAAGAACGTTGTCAAGAGAAAACGAGAAGAATTTTGAATAAAATTCAATAAAATGTGGGTGGCTACTTGGAAGATACTCTGAACTCTCACTTCATAATAAACTTTATTACAGAAACAAGTTTTGAAACCGGTGTGGGTTTTGGTGTGCAACTTCGGGGTTGCGCAAAAATAATCCAGACTTTTAAAAATAAAGTGCTTCGCAGTATTGTTGATGCACTGTGCTACGTAAGGAACATTTGACATATATCGAGACCTGTAAACGACTATGGCTACTAAAGAGATGAAACGGTGTGCAGCTAAATATGAACAAAGGTTTCATAAACATAAAAATAATGGAGTCCTACAACTTCTTGATAATGCTGAACTTTTTCAGCGATTGCAGAGACAGAAATCTTCCTAACTGGCGTAGGAAAGTGTAGTGTTTAATGAAATATCTACGTAAACAGTAACAAAGTGCAAACTGTAGTGAAGAGTCCGCCAATGGGAGCACGTTCTAAACACTCCAACATAGTTGTTAGAATAAAATTACTTGATAGTTTCTAATTAGCTGCAATATTAATAAATGAAAAGTATATTATGGTTTTGTTTATTTTTCAAAGCAAAAAACCACAAGGATTGAACATCTGGTAAATACTATTTTATTGCGATATTTTTATTGGCCAAAAAATTGCGAACAAACGGTCACGTGGGAACTGGTGCATTATAGTGGTGCAATTCTAATAAACTGACTTTCCACAAATCTAGCCTTATGGAAACACAAATTCCCCGTTATTAAAACAGCATCTATCGATAAATATATACGGAACAAAATATCAGATTTTTATTTTGTCATCACCACCTTCATTTGATTCACAACGTTTGTACTAAATCTAAACTACTTGTCCATGCATTTAGATTTACCGAATGGCTTATCCATAATTTTTACCATATTGTAGCTGTTTATCTCATTCTATCTGAAAAATTTCTTGCAAGTCAAATTTGTTGCATATTAGATTACTAAATAATATAATATACCCAAAATACATTTAACGCAATTAGCTGTCAACTTTAAACGATGGTTTCAAATTTACAATTAGATGTGACAAAACCAAAAAACATTTTATAAATCAAACACTTCTGTTGTGAAAAAGTTAAAAATTTTACGTATTGTTTAATTAAATCTCGTACATATGTTCAATGTCATATGTCATAATGTTGTTTTCACTTTGACAAAAAAGTAGGTAACTGGATTAGAAGGTATACTAACTTAAGTAGGACGGCACCCACTGCGCAGGTCACAATATGTGTCAGCTGTTGCAGTGAATGATATCGACGTCCGTGCTGCCACTGTCAAACATATACAGTTTCGGACATCTGTTACCGCTTTATTTTTTTAAACTGCTTTCCGATAAAGATATCTGTAACCGCCATCAGTATCAACGTCAGTTTATATGAAGACAGGAAGATGGAAAATATGAGTAACTCCGTCACTTTAACAGAATTACAAGTAGACAAGGCAGGTAACGAATCTTGAGTCAATCAGAAGAAAACAAAACACTGAGAACTGGAAGAAAATAGTGAGGAAGATAGAAGAGAATGTAATTATAAATTTTAAGAGGTGTCAAGTTTTAAATATTTGGGGGTAGCGGTTAATAGACAAACTACGGAGTATTTTGAAACCATGCGCAGAATACGACCTGGCTGGAATGCTTATAACAGATATACAAATGTAATTACAATAAATTAAGTGGAAATATAAACATGAGGCTTTAATATACTGCGAATATGGTATTATGAAAGCTTTTTATATAGGTTAGAATAAGTTTTAATTGTTTTCCTTTTTCTCTTAGAATAACAGGAAAATGTGTCTTTGTTATTCAAGTAATTACATTATTTATATATGTAAATTATACGTTACAAGTATATATCTAAGCGAATAATACATCTAAAATAAAAATTATTAACAGCACGTCCGAGTACATTTTTCAAAGTAATGTATTTGGCTTTTGAACACTTTCGTACATTTATTCAAATGTATAAAAACAACCCAATATATTGTAAAATATAAATTAAATTAATATTAAAATTTTATTGTGTAAAGTGGTTTAGTGTGTAATGTGCTTCCGCAGTCTCAGAAAGCTCAGGATTTGATAACAACAGCGCAACTGATCCTCACAAAGACATTGAGATGCGAGTTTTTGAGATGTACTAGCAACATGGAAGTCGGGTGTGGCATATTACGTAATTACGTAGGAACACTAGAACTGCCTCGTCTCTTACGTTTGAAGATATGGGTCATAGGTAATTTTGAAGCACTGCATTACGTAGTTCCCGCAAATATCGATTTTGTCAAGTGGTAACACATGCAAAGGAGACTGTGTACCTGTCATATGACAGTACGAAATGAAGCTGGGAATATTTGTGACAAGGACGGTAAAGGCGAGATCTGAGAACGATAGAGGAGGAAAAAGCATAAAAGCTAGCATGGTTTACACTCATGCGTAAAGAATTTATAGACAAAATCTGAAGAATTTCATAAAAAGTAGAATGCGAAGGGAGAGACATACAATGGTTGGCTAAAGGCAATACGGGATGATCTAGTACTGGGGTACTTCAAGGATACACAATTGACGGGGTGGAGTGACAGAGTGTGAGCAACAGGAAGCAGTGGAAAAAAATAGTTGAGATAGTAAGAAAAGCACGCGAAAGTGTTGTATAAAGGAAAAAGCGGATTCAATTAATTCATCACCCCGTCTTCGTGAGTTAGAAGGGCATATTGCGTAAATTCGCAAAAAATGTAAACCAGTCAGCATGATGATAATGGCGACAATAAACTATATAATTACACACGAATGCAAGACACACACGGTTAAACAAATATGTACAGGAATACAAATTTTAATTATAAACATTAAAACAAAAATTAGTAACAAAGAAAAAACTAAATATTGGAATTCAACATGTCATGATGGAAGAGCAGATAAGCACGAATGTCAGAGACAAATGCAATATAAGAGCAGCACTCACACCAATTGATAAACCAGCGTAGCGCAATCGACAAGAATAGACACCAACTTTACTGAATGTAACTTCTCACACGTAATACTTTCAATAGGTAACCAAAAAGCCACAGATAATAATACAAATTCTTTATTTATTTATTTTCTTATTCAAAATATATGCTTAGGAAAAGGTACCAATGTGGAGACGAAAATTAAGGATATAAACTTTACAATTGGGTTGTCTATTTTCAAGCCAACCAGCAAACGCTTCCTAATTCCGTAACGTGAGTTTCTTTGAAGACAGAAAGATGGAAAATATGAATAACTCCGTCACTTTAAGAGAATTACAAGTAAAGAAGGAAGATAACGGAATAACAAAATATTTGTTAATTCCAAAGCGATCCCGTGTTATTTGAATGTTTGCTCGTGGTTCAGTGATCGTGTTATTGTAAGCGCGTGATGGGCTATTTTTTGTTTATATTGTATTAATGTGTTTATACAAAAGTAATGTACCCGATTTTACTGTAAATACAGTAATATTCTGGTAACATGTTCTTGATGCATAAACATTTATACACATGTATGAAGCACATTAAAAGAATCCATAACATCATATAGAGTTTCATATAAAGACGCATTTATAAAGCGGCGTCTTGGGTAATATGATTACGCAGTGCACGGACTCGGCACGTGAGGAAATTTTAGATACGGACGTTGGGTGTTCTCTGTAAATGTGGAACACACGGTTTAAGATTCATAACACGTTGTATCCTTGCCCCTAACGATATGACGGCGTTTCCTTATAACGGAGATCATCTACTGCCTACGCTTGTGTGCATCAGCATTTTGTTGCCTATATGTTGCCACAGTATACCACGATTACATACCGAGCTGAGACATCAAATCCTTTTGAATATGTGAACGAGATTTACTGAACTCCTAAATTGTTTTTGTGTTTTATAACTGCAACGTAAGTGAACTGTATTTTTTCCAAATACAATTTAGGTCTAACTTTGACCTATCTGCATGTAGGTTAACACATGCTCTACGATAAGTGAGTTCCTAGGCTTAACCGGCCGGCGGGCGTCAATATTATTGAAACTAATAACTGCCGGCCTATTAGGCCGTGGTCTCGTAGCCTCGTGTTTGAAGAACCAAACGTTTCGGCCTCACTAGCGGAGGCCATCTTCAGAGTACCAGCAAATTTTCGCTATAAATATCTCAGTACAAAAGCAAACCATGTGTGTCGTGGTTCTCTTCTATGAGCGAAAACATGGTTTTCCAGCAGTTTGATGCTCTTACATCTGCTGCTGGTACTCTTTACCACTGAAGATTGTCTCCACTGGTAAGGCCGAAACTTTTTTTTTTTTTTTTTTTTTGAAACATGAGATCACGGTCTAATAGCCCGGAATTTAACCGTTTTAATAACTTTTTACAATGTTTATCAGTTCCAAAACTACACTTTTTTCTCTGTACATCTATTCACAGATCTGGTAGTGTAGATGTATTCAAGTGATGAGAGAGTGCTGTTATTAGAGCCACATTAGTAAAAGCAATAAGTCAATAACTTATTATTTGTGTTGCGGATTATCGTAAATATTTCAATTGGTGACTTTTATTATGAGTTGTGTACAGTTTTCTTCTTCTTCTTCTTCTTCTTCTTCTTCTTCTTCTTCTTCTTCTTCTTCTTCTTCTTCTTCTTCTTCTTCTTCTTCTTCTTCTTCTCTTCACTACATGGCTTGGGCTATAGCCCGTTCCGACTTCACATTTTTTCCAGGGCCTTCCACGGTCTCTCGTCCCCACTGGCCTATATTCAAACGCTTGTTTAGGAATACGTGTGTATGCGTTCCACATGTGACTTCCTACTCTGTCTGTATTCCTTTACTGTCTCCAGAACCGACTGTAACTTCAGGTCTTTCCTCATGTCGTCGTTTCGTAGATGATCTCTCAAACTACATCCCTTAACTGCTTTAAAAATTTGATTTCCGAGGCTTGTATTTTTAAAATATCTTTTTGCAGGAAAGTCCATGTTTCACATCCATACATTAAAGTCGGCACAGCAACGACCTTATAGAACTTTATCTGTGTCTCCCTCTGCGTTTTTTTCTTCCGTATTCGTTTTATTGTTCCACAGGGATAACTAAATTTATTCAACTTTCTATGGTACCGTTGTCCTTTCTATCACTTCCCAAATAATTAAAACGTGATACCTTCTCCAAAACACTATTATCAATTATAATGTTTGCCCTTACACAGTTCTTCCCCAAGAAGGCCATTACTTTAGTCTTAGTATTTGAGATCTTCAAGTTGTAAACAGTGTACAGTTTTGTACTATAAAACTGGATGATTATGAGAATTCTCGTAATCGTAGGTACTGTAAACAATGAACTATTAGTTTCATTGAAACGTTAACACCGACCGACTGAAATGTAAACACCTATGTCTCTGCATTTAGTGATTTATTACATTGTTTTAGGTTTTTGATCCATGCGATTCTCGTGACTATATGCTGCGAGACATTAACTTGGACGCCTATCGTCTGTCGCAACATCTTTACGTTTTCTAAAGTAGTTTTGCCTGAAAGTAGGTGTTGTTCCGATCTTTTGATTCTATTTATCTTACCGTACACTGTTTCTAATTTTTTTACTTTTCATTTACATTGTTCACTGTAGTTAATTTTGTAAACTGGTTTGGCAGAATTTATATCATCAATCAACATTTAAAAGTCCAACATTTAGCAACACATGTGATAAATTTTATTATTATTGTAATTTTTTTTTTTTTGAGAACCTCCAAAGGCACTAGGCAGGATGGGTGACTGCCTGGAAGTGTGGGATTTTTACTAAAAGAAAAAAAGAAAGAAACACCTTTAATGCCCACGAAGCGCCTCCGCATGACTTCAGATTGAGACATGCTGTTACTGAGCCATCCCAAAGGCTACGCACTCAACCGTACCATGCCACACTCAGGCTCTCATCTTACATAAGACATCCATCATCTATGTTGCGACGCAGTCGTCCTACACCATGCACCGCGACAGCTTGCCAGCTATCCTAGTCCTGCAGCATAAATTCGACAATGTTATAAGGAGTGAGGTCACCTAACATTCCGTTGAGAATCATCCGATCGTCCGTGAACTTTGCTCTATTGGAAAACGTGTGGAGATCCTTGCCCATCGGATAAAGATTTGCTGTAAAGTACCCGTGGCCTGAGTGAGGTAAAAGTTAACCTCTTCGTGGTAGCACTCCATTCACGAGACCAGATTTCCTGTCAACCTGGCCGGCCGTGTCATTGTCCCACCTACGATGCCACAGAGGCATAGTACGTGCACGTGTCTGGGCGACTGCCTTCGTTTTGCACTATACGCTATACGCACTGCTCCCTGCCATGCGCGTTCTGTACTGTCGGACCTTTGACGAGTCAGTCCACACCTCAACACCATAAAATAAGATGGACTGGACCATTAGCATCAGGATCTAATGTTTGTCGTTTGTCAGACCGCGGACCTCCCCTCCTTCACCTGATATTGGGTACCAACCTGCTGACAGAAACATTCGCCTCCTCTGCCCTGCCGCACGTCTTACGGATATGATCCTAGTAAGTGAGTTTACTATCCGGCGTTGATCTCCTGGCCTGGACTTCTACATCCCTCACTCTCATCGGGATAATCTTCGGTATCACTTTCCTGATCAGCATGCTGTTCCGATATTTGAAATAATCTCTTACCTTGGGCTTTCATCCATCTACTGACTCGGCGCCTCACTTGGCTCAGAAAGAGCATGGTCAGTTCGAACTCACGGCCAGTTGTAACAGCCTCCACGTCATCGGTGTAACTGACTAGAATCGCGTTCTGCGGCATCTCCAAGCGAAGCAATCCGTCATAAGTGACATTCCACAGGTTGGGTCCCAGGATCGCCGACCCCGACGTAAGCTTCTTGACTGTAGAAACTTCGTGTTCTACCTCGTACACGAGCAGGCAGTCCTACAAATAATCTTGGACTATCGCCAACAGGTAGGCTGGGACCTCAAAAGTACGCTTCATTGTCTCCATTCATTATTATTATAAATGTTCTGCCTGATGGCAGGTCTCCTGATTTGACTGGAGAATTTACCTTTCATCTCCCCTCGTCTTTGGTTTCCTCCTTATTTTACACTATTTACTATTTTTTTCTCATTTAAATCGTTGAAGAACTGAGTTCATCTTCCACTTATCTGTCAGTGACATCATGCAGCAAACAATTTTTCTCAGTATATATCCGATCCCGCTTGCTCTCCTCTGATGAACTGCATTCAGGATATGACATAGATATTGGGCGTTAATAATCTAACGCTCACGAAAGATATACCACACAAATCTAATCCATAAACGAGCAAATTGAAATCGGTAATTCATGAAAATTTGTCTTAAAAGTCTACACATATCATAATATAATAATAATGACTATAATTTTATCGTCGTATCGTCGTATGGTACAGTGGAAAACAAAATACAAGACACCAATTAAGTCAATAATCAACAACTTCAATTATCACAATTAAACAGTTTGTAACCAACAAGATAGTCTCTTACAACAAATCAAATAAAAATTGTTCACACGCAATTATAATGTCAACGAGTATAAAACACAGTTGAATTACAATTGTCCCGCACAATATAAAAATATCGGTATGGAGAACCATACATGACTTCCATATTCTAAGATTTATATTTAAAATCATTTTCAGCCAAACAGCCAGGGAAGGAATTTTAACAAAAAAATACTTCTTTGTTGCCAATAACGTAGTACACATATAAAAAAAAATTATCCCCTCCCCCTTCAACTATAATTTTGATTTATAGAAAATTACCCCCAGCCCGTTCAACTAGCCTCTTCATTTATAGATATTTCATCTACGTTTCTACAGTGGATTATTAAGATCTTATCAGGATACTTTATCAAAATTAAGTACTTTACTCATGTTACAACAAAAAATGTTTCAGGTAAACTGCCCTTTCCCCGTAACCGATTTTCACCAAAATCAACAGACATTGAGTTCTCTATAGCTCAGGCACATATGTAAAAAGTAATTTGATTCTGTTTGAATTTACGGCAGTTATGGTTCGTCATATAAAAAATTACCCATGTTAAAACATAAAACATGAGATTTATAAAACATATCTAAGATTTATATTTAAAATCATTTTTGAAATAAAATATTTTCATAGAACCTACTAACGCTGGGGAAATCTGAGGAGCCAATCAGAGTTGGGCCTACCTGTCACTCTGCTGAATTTGGTGGAAAGCCCTGTCACTGTCGTCAAGTCCCCACCTCAATGAAGAACCCATTGTTTTATAAAAATATATTTAAATTTTGAAAACTGAAAATTCTTTTCTTGTAAATATTTATATTTTATAATCAAAATGACTTTATTTTTGTTACCTGGCAACAAAATTATTTTATTTTCAACAATTACCATTGTTTCAAAAAGTTTAAATAAATTTTCAAGTACTTTACTCTTGTTAAAACGTAAAAGGTTGCAGGTAAACTACCCCTTCCCCTTAACCGATCTTCACCAAAATCGAAAGTCCTTGAGACCTCTACAATTCAGGGATGTATGCAAAAAACTATTTGATTCTGTTTGAATTTGCAGCAGTTATCGTTTGCCATAGAAACAAAAAACGTTGCAGGTAAACTACCCCTTCCCCTTAACCGATCTTCACCAAAAACAATAGATCTTGAGTACTCTACAAATCAGGGCTGTATGCAGAAAATTGTTTGATTCTGTTTGAACTTGCGGCTGTTATCGTTTGCCATAGAAAATACCCTTGTTAAAAAAACGTTGTAGGTAAACTACCCCTTTCCCTTAACCGATCTTCACCAAAAACAATAGGTCTTGAGAACTCTACAACTTAGGGCTGTATGCAAATAATCTTTTGATTCTGTTTGAATTTGCGGCTGTTATCGTTTGCCATAGGAAATACCCTTGTTAAAACATAAAACGTTACAGGTAAACTACCCCTTTCCCTTAGCCGATCTTCACCAAAAACAATAGGTCTTGAGAACTCTACGATTCAGGGCTGTATGCGAAAAATTATTTGATTCTGTTTGAATTTGCGGCTGTTATCGTTTGCCAAAAAAAAAAAATTTCCCTTGATAAAAAAAAACCGTTGCAGGTAAACTACCCCTTTCTCTCAACCGATCTTCACCAAAAACAATAGGTCGCGAGTACTCTACAAATCAGGGCTGTATGCAAAAAATTATTTGATTCTGTTTGAATTTGCGGCAGTTATCGTTTGCCATAGAAAAAAATCTACAGACAGACACACAGACACACACACAGACACTTTTCGGAAAACGACTTTTTTTCATGTTTTGAGTGTAGTAGAATCAGAATCTGCAATAATCTCGAACACGATTTTTTTTGCCATCACCATACTTCCATTCCTTAAGGAATATGGAAGTAATACATAACACTTCGCCACAATACTTCGAACCGCACTGGAATATATCGCAAGTCAAACTGAAACTAAGCGTCGCTGAAGCCTTGTACGCCCGCTCAGACACCAGAACATTCCATACTACGCGTCAAGAATGCTACTAGAAAAGTGCTTGCGATTTTGACACAGTGCGCGAGGCCAGCGAATCTAGAACAGCCGACTAACGCATGTTGAGATCACGTACGCACACAACATTACAGCCGGATTCCACTGGATCATCCGAGAAACACGTAGAATGTCCTGTAATGGTGTAACACTTTTCCCGCTTTACGTAACAATGTGTATTATAGAATTTTACAGATCATTCTATAACATAAATGTATAAATTTATTATAGAAATGTATGAAAGTAGATAAAGAATTTTTACCCTTCCGATGTTTTGTAATTATAATTGAAGCTCCCTGCTTTCCTGTTGACTTGCTATAAAACTGCGACTAATTTTTATTGACTTCATAATTTGTGAGTCAAGGTACTTGTGTAATGATATGTCATGCATAGAGTACATGTTTGAAGATGATACTGGATCAAATAAGTAAACTGAGAATCTCACACATATAAGAACAATTTATGTACGTATGTAAGTGAGGTGTTATCGCGATTAAAAAACCTTGCATATCACCTTGTCGCATTCGCTTCTTGGATGCTGCGAATTTGTGGAAATTTAATGTGAATTTGATGAAGACAGCGGCGATTATTGTTGACACGTGCAACACAAAGTGCGCATCAATCAGCTAAACATGTTGCCGACACGTAAAGTTTACAAGCTTGACACGTATTGCTGCGACTGGCTGACATCACCGGCATCTCCTGTCGAAGGGTAGGCCTAATAGCCATTCGACCTATAAATTGTTACGTTACTTGTTTACAAACTGCCACATCCAAATAATATTTTCTGATATTAACAGATTCCTATTAGTTATACTATTTAATATAATTATAATTATAAAGTCGCTTAATTGATTAAATTTTAATTATATTATGTCGTAAGAAATATACGAAGTGAACGGGCTATTAAAAATCAACGTCAAGGATGAAACAATGTTAAACTTTTATAAACGAGGCATTTCATTAAATTAAAATAAATAAACATTAGCTGCAGAGATCCAGTGCTATGAGCGATTTGAAGAAGCGATGCATTTCAGTATGCGGAGCTATACAATCAAGACACAATGAAACCTAATTGCCATAATAACATAAAATCCTTTCGACGATAACTGGACAGTTGAGAGATTTTATTATTCTCAATTTTGCTAATTAGGCTGAGCTTTGAATTTTTGAACTAATTTACCTTAGGCTAATAATTCTGTAAAAACTGTATATTTTAAACTTGTTTGCCTCAGAAAAGTTTTCAGTTATTAATATAACTCTTTTAAAATAGCCTGGTTAGTAACAGACGTCACCTCTCGTCATCTCAATGCCGAACTACAGGCGCAACCGACAAGACTTTATCAGGTTCTAGATGTTTCTGGGTGATAGTTGCGTCCCACGACCTGATCCCACATCTGAGCCGACAGCATCGTTGCTTCCCCGATATTCACGGTTGGGACAGGAAATGGAAGTGTCCGAGCGTCGAGCAAGAAGGCTGAACTCGGAGTAGGTGAATCTCTTGAAGGCCATATCGATGGTAGAGTACCTGAAGGCACGAGGCCCAAAGCCGCTACTCCCGAACTCCCAGAAGGTCTAGTGTTAGGGAAAGTCCTAGCTGGGACAACCACGACCGCCACGAAACCTTTACTCAACTCGTAAACGCGGGGGAACAGAGCCACGGCCGGACTGGTTCATGATCCCGTGTTACCATTTTTGAGTACGTCGCTGATCAACACGATGACCCCCGAAGCCTTGAATGGTCGCGGACCCGACCTCCGATTTCGATCCACAGGATCTCCGTCGGAGATCTACGGCCTGTCCTTCACCTTTCTGTGGCGGCAGGAGAACATTATCCCGCCAGGCCAGTGGTAAGGCATCACGTGTGGGACAGACAGACAGACGTTAAGCGGAGTATCTTGACACTCTGAATTGTCTGCACTACTAGAGTTACAGCCCGATGAACGCCAGATTCTTCCTGTACTGCGCGTTAGTGTCTTTACAGCACAAACAAGTCATGTTGCGGTTCTCCGTTGCACTGGCTAACATTCAAGTCGAGAAAGGCTGGGTTGTATGGATCGGAATGGTTACTATCTTGGCTAAGGCGGAGAGCTTCCGCAGAGAGGCATTTGTTAATGAAACCTAGGCTTGGATAACAGCGCTACCGATCCTAACAAACTACTTAAGATGCAAGATTCCCGTTACACGAAGTAACAGGCAAGTTGAGGAAGATAAGAATGATGACAGACAGTCAGATTTTGCGTAGGACGTCTTGCGCTCTTATTTGTTTTGCGTTCTCCGACGCAAGAAGCTAGGCTACGCTCCTCATTGCACAATAATGTGTGCAGGAGAGGATTTGTTAGCCTAACTCCACACCAGGAGCGCTGTTCTGTAACACGGATGATGCTGGAAATAATTATTTACTTATTTATATAGTTACTGAAACTCAAATAGTCTCGTCTCTTACGTTCCAAGTCACCAATATCTGTCTGTGAATTCGATCGTCAGCCGCAGGTAGACGTGTTCCAACATATTCTAAAGTGGTATGGGATGTATATGGAGAAATGTGTGTGTGTGTGCGTGCACGCTTGCGTGCGATAAAATGCACGTTCCCAGATAAAAAATGAACTCCGTGTTTTTACTGAATTTCATTTTTTATGGACAATAATGTTAACATGTCAGCAAAATAAGAATGAAACAAACGTCATTTCATGGAAAGTTACAGTCTAGCATTAGCACATCTAATTTTGTTTCCGTTTTAACTAAATAACACAGCATTTACACAACGACGGCCGGACTGCTCAACTTCACGACTGCAATATCGGAGCTAGGGGACGTAACGCAAGTAAGGAAGTATACGTTTAATACAGAATAGTGTCGCACCACAATGGTGTCGTCAAACAGAAGAAACTCTTATTTCCTTCTAATAATCCTTAAAACTATGTATAATGTTTGTGTGTAGTTCGTTTTGAAATTGTCTTCTTTAGAATGCTCAGAAAAACTTCCCTTACCCAGCGGACACAGACTCCATATTGAATTCTTGCTTTAATTTAACTGTCTCTACTTCATGAACCCATTATTAAAGCGCATGCGCAACATCAAACACGAGATACAAAATTACATGTTCACGTACCAGAATACTCTTGTACTAATTTTGGAAGAACTTTTATTTGACCTTATTTCATTTACAAGGTAATAATATCATAATACGTTTAAGAATTTTGGTGCATACTACAGTATATTTCATGCACATTTCGTATGAGTGTAGCATACTGAAGTTAGTCAATACTAATTATACTTTTATGAAAAAAAGCACACTGGTATTACAGTAGTACTATGATTATTGTATGTGCCAGTTATACGATTAACATAAGAAAAAATGTTAAAGTCTTCAAGTAAATAAAACTACAATGGTCCGTCACACAAATGTACCATTCAATACTCAAATTTTTCACTAATAGTTTTATTGTTTGGATTCGCAGAACTTGGATAATATATTTTGCCGCGGTATGTCTTGTATAAATAGTCAACCTAGTCAGCTGTTATGTAATGTTATTTATGAGAATGTTCTGGTAGTTTCCTGGAGAATAATCGAGGAGGAGTGGCTAGACACCATGAGAATGTTCTGAATTGCATTGTCCAGCCAATCTTGCAATCCGTGACCAGCGTCACAAAGCTACTATTAATGTTGCCTACCACACCGGTGTGACAATATTTGAGTTTTAAACTCAACAAAAAATATAATTCTAAATATACGTATTGTTTATTTATAAATACGTCGGTATAAAATGTGCGTATACGATAACCACTCGGTAATGTTTACGATTATTTTAATTACTTTAAAAATATATATTTTATTAATGTAATAAATATTTTACTATAAACTGTGGAAATTGGTATTTAGAAAAGAAGAGTTCAAAAACGTTTTGCATATATATTGTGTAGAGTGTAAATTTTATTTTTTACAGTAACAAATAGAAACGAAGGTAAAAAGATCAATATTTTTTAAAAAACTTTTAAAGATGATTAAAGAGAAACTATATCTAGACACACGCAATAAGTAAGGAAGTAATAAATACAATAAAAAACAATACTGAAGGACACTGAAAATGTAACCTAATGTGACAGATATTATAAGGGAAAAATATCAGTCAGACTCTAGCAAAACACTACATTTTACAAGTAATGTATAAAGGAAAATCGTCGGCAGAAGATGAAAAGAAACTATACGGATTTAAGTTGAAATAATTATAACAAGAAATCAATGGAAAGATATCAAGTCCTTGCTTTCTAGCAAATACAGTGGTAGTGATATCTATCGGATTATGAATAAAACTTAACAATGTTCGAGATAACTATCGTCGTAAGGAAATCATTTTTTAATGATTCTATGTCACAAATAAATATGTACGTGAGTATGTGCTGTATAATTATTGTAATATGAATGTACATGATTACTGTAAAATTATTGTGTATTTGTAATTTAAAGATTTTTATTTACTCAAAATCCCTTATTTACCAAAACGATATCATTTCTTTTAGAAGTTTTAGTTTATCTTACAAAATAAATAGTATTAAAGTGTTTAAATAGTTTTAGTCTATTCACTTTAAAACACGAATAAGTTCATTATTAATCACTGATGTCTTAGAGATTCGGTATTATCTATTGAACATAATTTTTTGTCACTGTTCGTTATTTCTCGCTAGTACCTTTGTCTCAATCCAATTTCATGCTTTCTCTCTACATTCTTTCTCATTGCATTCTTCAACATTCCAATGTGTATCCTTCTAGACGGTACGTCTTCTCTTTTTTTCTTCCCCGGTTAGATCTTTTCCTTAGGCTTATCTATTTAACACATATAAACATACCACTTACCATACCATGCTAGTAACCATTCACTACTTAAATGTTAGCAAATCACTATTTACTTTAAATATTGCGAACAATGTTAGATAATTACTCGCGTAGGAAACATAAAAGTTATAAAACGTACTATAAAAGTCATAAAAATTATAAAGCTATAAAACGTACTATATGTAGATTTATAAACTGCTTTTATGAATAAAAAAAAAAATGAAATTGCTTAGGGTAGATTGGAACACGTGTGGGATACGTTCCAACTAATATTGCAACGTGCCCCGTTATATTCTCCTTCACAGCCTGCGTAGGATTCTTACGCCTTGATCAGCATTGAAGATTTAATAGCTTCCAACAATGCTGATATAGATAAAGTCTCATAAAACTTATTACTTTCACATACTTACTGATTAATTTATGGCTACTCCATCCTCGTTATAAACATATAGTATTCTGCTTTGTGGCAGGTTCCGAGGATAGAATTCAGGGATTCAAAAATACATGTAGTTATTCAAGTATCAAGTCTTCATCTTTTCGAACGAACCCCAAATTCTATGTCATCCGGGAGTTTCAATCTTCTTTTCCTGCTCAACTTCTCTCCAGCCCCTGTTCCGTTAGGAACCATTTTAATAGTCAATTTACTCTCTAGGTTATGTCCAATCCAAGTTCAATTTTTCCTTTGCATAACACATAGTAGTGTGCTAATCTTCTTGCCTTCGTGCGTGTGTCATAGGACCTGGTATTGATGTGTGCAAAGTCGGCAAACGACACAATTTGAAATTTTCCAGTGCTCTCTAGGTGCCTTGGATTACGCGATTATTCTCTGCACACCACCCTTGAGGCCGTAGAATCATATCGAAAGCTAAGCAGGGTAAAGAGATATTCTGGGAGCTATAGTTATGTATTTTCGATTCGGTGTGTGTTATGAGATCGTGACATTTTGTGTGAAACGTTAGTTGTGAATTACTGTGTGCGGACAGCTTTAATTATTGACTTGTTTCTGCGATAGTGTTAATTTATTGTTTGTTAAGTTAGTGCGTCTTAGACAATCGTACGCTTGAAGAACTGCTAAATACAAAGGTTTTTGTTTAATTAAACTGTCATCAACGTTGTGATTAACGATTTTTCTGGCGTTAAATTATTGTATTCTACACTTTCAACGTGATGATGTGCACTCGTCGTAACCTATAAAATAAAATAATTCATGAACGATATTCTACCAGTCACTTCGTCAGATCAAAGTTTTCTCTTCTATACAAAATTCATGTTTTGTTATAAAAAAACGAACTTACTTTAAAGACATGAAAAACAATTTATCAAAGTATGTACTGTATTTCTGAGGGGAACCTGTGTATCGCACTACTTATTAAAGGAAATTGAAAGGTTAAAAACGAGGTAAACGGAGGGCAAGAAGTAATACTGATAAACAGATATGTAGCCTTTAAAGAGAGGTAGAGGAAGAGATATTAGGTGCTTACTAAAAGGAAATGTAAAACAAATTTACATCGTAGTCGTTCAGAGAAGCGGGGTATACATTTTTTAACATTTTTCTAGCAGTATCAAGGCTAATATGATTGCTGAATATAGGGAGATTGTACGTGAAAGGATTATAAGATATATACACTGAATGTGCCCTAATAGGTTGCTCTTCTTATAACGGAGATCATCAACCGCGTCCACATGTGAATTGGCATTTTGGTAAAAGTCAATACTAACAGAGACAGTGCAGACCACGTTAGCATCAAGTGTGTACCAGACTTTTTCTCTTTGAGTATTGAAACAGTGGATCAGTTTACCGCATAGTCTCCAGTGAGCTCTCTGTTTAGCTTTTCTGTAATATTTAAGACGGCTCCTTATTTAACTTGTCAAAAGACGGCTCTTGGGATGATCTAGTGACAAGCTCCCTTTATCCAGAGGGTAAAAGAACGTCAGGTCGGACCAAGCGTTGAGAAGGATTAGCCAGAGAGAGAGAGAGAGAGAGAGAGAGGGGGAGAGAGAAAATACTTGATTGTATTGTTGTGTGTATGTGTGTAATGAGAGCGCCATAGATGGTTGCGTAAACGACAAGGCATCTTAGCGTGTACAACACTATAGCTGGACTGACTCGGATTAAAGTTAAGGAGCTCGGTCGACGAGGCTAGTAACGAACAGGACAGTGGGGAAATATAACACAATAGTAGAAAAAAGCTGATTAGATTATATGATTATATGATTAGATTCTTTTTATAATATTCATGCTCCCTGCCACCCAAACTCACGTATGATTGTTTAGGAAGAGGGTTAGGAAGATGAACTAATACCAGCAAACGGTTAATGAGGAAGGTGGGAAGTTTGGCATTTCTGCCTTGCTGGTGTACTGCTGAAGTGGTATCTAGAAGCAATACACGGTGCTTCGCCTTCACGGTGTACTTGATATTAAGATTATGGAGAAAGGCGTTACTGGTGTTGATACTACGTGGGAATTAGAAGAAGAGCTCTCCATTTTGCTGTCTTGTAAGCCTCCATACGGCCAGAAGCGGCAGTAGTAGAATCAGGTTTACATACTCTAATTTTATTGCGGGCATAGTGTATGAACTCTAACAGTGTGCAACTGGACTAGGTGTTACCACGGGTGATTAGACGGAGTGTGCGGAGACATTGGCGGGCGTGGGAGTTTTGCTTTGGTGTAGTTGCGTCAAGCCAGGATACAAGAGATTTCCAAACACGTTGGGGGTAATGTTAGAAGTGCCACAGCGGACTAGAGTCAGGTAAAAATGTTACATGAGTCGTCTTGTAGAGTTGAAAATACAGATCTGAGTTTGTCAGCATTTACAATAAGCAATAATCTATGAAGGACTTTAATACGTACCTCTGTAATCTGTAGATAAGGCTCTGACGGTTTTAAGCGGAGGCCTTGTTCCTATATTTCTTAAATTTCATATTTCTTCAGCGGTAGCTATCTGCTTCAGCGCCTTGGGGCAGTCCCTCAGTGCCAGTCAATACGTCACCAGAGGTGAACAGAGGATGGGTGATTAGAAAAATGTCTATAGTCTACACCATTGGGCTGGAAAATCTGCATCATGCTTTCAAGTTATGGAGTACAAGCTCGTTTGGGGTATGTATCGTCTGAGAGGAGGAGATTTTGTTTTGGATACACGCAGCTATCGCGTCTTGATGGCGGTTGTTACCGTAGAGGCATATTAGTCTGTCTGGTCAGGGGTTGTCGGTCGGGCATAGTCCGCAACAGCATGAGAAAGAAGTGGCCAGTCGGCAGCTTGGTAATCTGTAACGGTCACATAGTGGGGTTTATAGGTTAGACACTTAATGTGGCCGTAGGCAACTGTGAGTAGTAGCGGGATATAGTTTTACAATATTGCACTACTCTTTTCAAATATGGGTTCTTTATTTTTATTCGAACTTTCTGTTTTATAGCATGAATTTATAACTATTAAATCTCAGGGCTGCAGTACATAAAAATGTATAGACTTTTTAGAACCAAGTTATATATATATATATTTTTTTTTATACAATTTTACATAAAGAAAAAAATTTTTATTTATAATTAATTACAGGTTCAAATTTTACCCACTAGAGGGCAGCAAAAGTGTTCGTTAATCCACAGTAAATCTAGCTCTTCAGTCTCTCCTGTGGCTCTAGTTGACTTATTCGTTGAATTTATTAAAACACGAATTTACACTTGTTTCTAGTTATATTTCACAAATAAATAATATTTTACAAGTTACAAGTCTGTATTAGTGTGTTTATTATTTCTTAAAAGAGTTTATGTCTATAGTACACAGAATGTGGATTAATCTTTTGAGTGCACTTGGTTATACTTTCTGTTTTAATTGTGAAACGTTAATAGCTTATGTTTTCTTCTCTGTTATTTGAAATACTAATACACAATATTACCTGATAGATGAGTATAACACTTTCACTCACTATTATTTTAATTTCTTCTTTATTTCTTTTTCTCGTTACTACATTTTGTGTCATCATAATTGAAAGTTAACTATTTAATACTTGATTTATTCTCGCACTTTCTATTTGCGGTTAGGTTACCGATTTAACTTCAGCGCGGCCCTGGCAGAAACACGCACCGTTGGGCTAGCTGAGAAGCTTGTCGAACAACACTATCGAATGTACGAGAATGTTCCGTATTACGTAACACTGTCTCGCATGTTAAGTGTCACGTACGCACACAAACATTACAGCTGACAATATTATTCTACAAATTTTAATTTTTTAATTTTACTAAGATTGAGGTCTTAGTACGTACTGGTGCATTTTACAGCAGTACAATATAGACAACATCCGGGCATCGCCTTATGCCATACATAAGGGACGAATATCAGCTGCTTATCGGTACAGGGTATGCTCTTTTATATGTGCTCCATATGCACCATACGGACGTTATCAGAGTTGGAGTAGGTGGTACATGGAGAAGGATGGTACCAGAGACCGTGAGTATTAATCACGGAAGCAGATTCCAACTTAGTATCCTCATCATTCATTTATTATTTCTTCGCGTTCGTATTTATCTTTTTCGTTTTAATTTTCTTTGTTTCGCTCAGTAAAATACCCAATTGCCCTTATTTTTCTCATGTTCTTGATCCTTCGGTTTTTAGCTGTTTTGTAACGACCCAAGTATCATCTCTATGTCTGAGAAGTGGAAGAACTCAGACTGGTAGAATATTTTAGATTTGAAGAGTTTAAGAGTTTCTTGCCAATAAAAAGAAACAAATTACCTACCATGATAGGCAATGAATGCCTACCACAGGGTAGCTTTGAATGCCCTTTCCTGTGTACTTCAAGGTGTCTGTGTTTCGTTGAATGTTAACAGTGGGTTTGTCTCTTATCCAATTTGTCCAATTTCTACGTTTCAGTTATAATCATCACGTTAGCTACAGTTAAGTTAACACCTTAATTCCTCAAGTTACGTTTTCCTCGGCCTTCTCAATATCATCTCTTTAGTGGTTTATGCATACTTAGTTATCTAGATAGTCATAATTTCCTCTTTACATTTCCTTCCTTTGTCATCCTATCGGATCCTAATTCATTCTTTCTGTTCTGGTTTCTAATTTGTTATACTACTCGTGATAACTATTTACAAATAAACTGTACCTAATTTTCATTTATCATTCTTTAATATCCATTATTATCAATTATTATACTTATTCATTATTATCTTTATTTACTATTAAGTGCTATTATTTGTTATTCGTTATGTCGTTTGTTATTTTTGCGCACATTCGCAGCACACAACCGCACACATTATCTCTTTTTTCCTTTTCCCGTTTGTCACTTTCCCTTGCTCTCCCTCCCTCTCATACTATTTCTTTCTTCTTCTCTCTTAACGCGAACACGGCGAATCAGTTCTTAGCACGCGTATGCTGTCCTGTTGCCACGATACCAGCGATGTTATGGATTTCCAGGTATCCATGGATTATGTGGCACTCCGTTCTGAACCAATCTCATTCAAAACAATATTCAACAAGTGTGCCAACAAAGCCACACTGTTTAAGTTTCATTTTGACCTACTAACAACCACCCCGTTTAAAGAGGTTTTCGTGGTGGAACCACGGCATTACTCATAACCGCATTCATCGAAACAAACCAACCGGGTCAACAACAAACCGACCTAATTTCGTATTTTCCCCAACGAACCAAAGAAACTTCGTCGTGTCAGTTTTGGCCTGTCCAAATAGTGACTACGTCATATTGTTTTGTGTTATTACTGCACACAAGTTGACAAAATACTGTAGCCTCTTGGCCGGAATAATTACAAACAATCAGCCCAGTCGAGTGACGTTTACTAGTGCTGCTAAATTTCAATATATTTACGGTGTTTCTTCAGATTATAATTACAAACGTCAGGATTAATTTTATCTGACTAGCACGAATTTACTTCATATGAGATGATATTTATAAAATATTAAATGTCTTAAGTTACTGTGCATACCTTGAACACGATGATAATTTATAATTAATTACGGTCTGAAAAACTAATTTACTCTGTTATAAAAGACAAAGTAAATGCCAGTTTACAACTTCCCGGCGATTCTGTGAAAACTATTTTTCGGTAACTTTTAACCTTTAAATTTTTTTTTACAATCTTAAAAATCGAATATACGGTCAACAACAATTCAATATAACAGCTACGTCATATCTTTATCCTAATAGCAATCATATATAGTATTTTAGACCTGATTAACTTCTTTGTAAATTTATTATACCAAATAAATACAGATATTTAATATCAACATATATGTATATTGATATTATTCTAAATTTATAATTATGAATTCTCAAAGACTAAAATTATATAATATCAAATGTTAAACTCAGAAAATTTATAACAAATAATGTTAAGTACAAACTATTAATCACAATAAAATTACAAAATATAAATCATAACTACAAAAGTAAATAAACTAAAGCAATTTACCAGTCACACACTCTGCGCCTGTTCCTACACCAAAGCTCACACCACACCACAGTTAAGTATTACTACCCAGGCGTTTGGATAATTAAAATAATCCTCTGATCTTGTTTTTTCAAATATTTTCAGTGATCAGTAGCATTGCATTCATTTTGTAAAACCTGTGGCCCTGTCCGAATTGTAGCCTTTTTCTATTTCTTCCGTACATTTCTTTACCTCACAATTATTCTAATTCTTTAATCCTCCATTTTTCTTGATTCTTCAATGTTTATTGTTTGTCGTGATATCAACCGATAAGTGGTATACTCTTAGGTAACCGATATTTACGCATTTCACATGTATGTACAATACTAATTATTTTTATATTGTCATATACTTGTTATGTTATACGTTACTATTTATTGTATCTTCGTTACCCATTTGGCCTCTTATTCTTTTGTTAGGCATTCTTTCCGTCCTTGATATTCTGCAGAATCTTGTTGCTGCATCCATTTTCAAAGAGATTAACTTCTTTCTTGCTTTAGCATACCTCAGTGTGTCTGCATCATATACATAACTACACTGTTGCTAATTGCAACTTAAAAGTTGTATTCTATTATGTTTTTCTCTGACATGCCCTTACTCCACTAAAAGCTGTATATTTTACCAATACCTTTTTATGGTTAGCCAATTCTTTCTCTGATTTCTATGTCGTCCCGCGCGCCTTTATATTTTCTAACTCCCAGGTAGTCACAAATTTGTAGTTTTCTTCACATGACCTGTACCTAGATGTGATGTTTATTTTTCCACACCGTTAGTAATACTTATAATAGGAGAATGCATGTTCCATTATAACTTAATCTCGTATCGGATAATCTATATGTTATCTTGAAATATATTGTTGCGAGTAAAAGAAACAGCAACGATCATAAGGAATGTTAGACATTGTTCAGTATTGCAAAGCATCTTATAAATAGATAACGTTATTCATCTAATTCTCTGACCGCAGTCACCGGAAGCTGTTTTGTTTACAGAAACTGAGTCTACCATGTAATCTCACCAGTAATCCTCCATGAACACCATTGTTTTCAGTTTTCTTATTTATTTATACGTCGCTCCGGTCAGTGACTCAATATACTGACATTATGTCGATACATCGGAATATCGGAAAGTTACGGTACAGTACCAAACATAGACAGTGTGTCATTGATTTATTGACAATCTCTAGAGGCGATGTGATTTACAACACGTCTCGGTATTGAAGTCGTGCTAGTTACTGTAAACACAATATGAAGAACTCCGTAGGATCAGCGAATGAGAAAACCGTATACGGTCACTTGAAAATAAAATATCACATAAAAGTATGTGAATAATACTCTGAAGCTGTTACAATATTTCTGCTTCAGTCTACTTATTATGATTCTGTTACTTGTACAATTACCAGCTTTCTTCATTTCGGAATACCTCGTCACTGCTTTGTCATTTTCATAAAACCCAGCCTCATTCTTTCATTCGTCTATTGTTATTTCTACAGTACATTTCAGATACGATGAAAGTAAACTTAAACTAGGATGCCTAGACATCCGTGTATAGGCAAGGACGAATTGTGTCCGGATGTAATCCCCCTCATATCCGGTCACATATTTATTACAGTTTAATAAATAATTATTGCATTATTATAAGCAATAATGGTCATGCAGCTATTTTATAGTGTTAAATAAATGTTTAGTAATCCACTAATGAAAGTAAAGTACTGTGTTAAGATTTGTTCATATGTTGGATGCGCTGCATTTGTTGGTCGTACTAATCGTATCACTAGTTCTGTTTGGGATGCCAGTAGGAAACCACTAGGTTTGTTTATGGCTCCTATAAGATTACATGAGACGTACTGTGGGCTAATAACGACATTTTGTGTTTGTCTAACTACACAATCTGTCATTTAGTACTATTTTCATATGTTGGATGCCCTGCTTTTGTTGGTCGTACTAATCGTATCACTAGTTCTGTTTAGGGTGCCAGTAGGAAGCCACTAGGTTTGTTTGTAGCTACTATAAGTTTACATGACACGTACTATGGGCTAATAACGACATTTTGTGTTTGTCTAACTACACAATCTGTCATTTAGACTATTTTCATATGTTGGAAGCGCTGCATTTGTTGGTCGTACTAATCGTATCACTAGTTCTGTTTGGGGTGCCAGTAGGAAACCACTAGGTTTGTTTATGGCTCCTATAAGTTAACATGAGACGTACTGTAGGCTAATAACGACATTTTGTGTTTGTCTAACTACACAATCTGTCATTTAGTACTATTTTCATATGTTGGAAGCGCTGCATTTGTTGGTCGTACTAATCGTATCACTAGTTCTGTTTGGGATGCCAGTAGGAAACCACTAGGTTTGTTTATAGCTACTATAAGTTTACATGAGACGTACTGTAGGCTAATAACGACATTTTGTGTTTGTCTAACTACACAATCTGTCATTTAGTACTATTTTCATATGTTGGAAGCGCTGCATTTGTTGGTCGTACTAATCGTATAACTAGTTCTGTTTTGTTCTTCGTATTGTTTAAATTAGCAGCCATCCTTACTATTTCTATTATGAATTTGCTAACTGCTATAATTTTTATTGTTCGACTAAGCTTTTCGTCATCACTGACATCTTCAGGTCTTAAACAACAAAAGTATTAAAATTTAACAGAAACAAAGTTTACAGAAAATGAACATAAATTATTAGGGAAAAGTTTAAAATATGCAACAAAATCAAACATAGATAAAGAAAATACAATAATAGAACGTGAAGAAATAATCGATAAAATAAAAAATGAAGAAACTAAAAAACAATTAAGAAGTGAAGTAAAAGAAATAGTAGAACAAATATGTAAGGAAAACAAAAATGTAAGAAATAAAAACGAAACACAAATAAAAAGAAATATAAGAGAATAAAAAAAGAAAATCACGGAGAACAATTTGATAGTTATAAAAGCCGATAAAGGTAACACAGCAGTGGTAATGAACAAAAGAGATTATATCGAAAAAGCAGAACAATTTATACAAAAAGGACCATATAAAGAAATAAAATATGATTACACAAGTAAATTTCAAGTACAAACAAAGAAATTGATAAAAAAGACAACATATTTAACAGAATGGCAAAAGAAACAAAAAATAGAACATAATCCTGAAGCTCCAAAATTTAGATGTCAAATTAAGTTACATAAAAAAGAAATGCCATTAAGACCTATAGTATCATTTATAAATTCGCCAACATACAAAATATCAAAAGAAATAAGTAAAAGAATCAAAATGGCATATGAAAAAGAAGAAATCCACAGCATAGAAAATAGTAAAAAGGTAATAGAAAGATTAAAAGAAATTACCATAACAAATAAGACAAAATTAATGTCATTAGATATAAAAGATACGTACACCAACATACCAATAGCAAAAACAGTAGAAATAATAAAGAAAAACAACTTAAGTAATGTAGAATGGAAAAACGAAATAATAGAAGGATTAGAATTATGCCTAAGCCAAAACTACTTCAGATTTAATAACAAATTTTACATACAAGAAAATGGATTACCAATGGGATCACCGCTTTCACCATTAATGGCAGAGATATTCATGAATAGCTTTGAAATCAAAATTTTAAAAGATATAGATAAAGAAAGAAGAATTAAAAAATGGATCAGGTATGTAGATGACATACTAATAGTTTGGGAAGGTGAAGTAAATGAATTTAAAAAATTTACGGAAGAACTAAATAACATAGAAAAAACAATAAAATTTCAAGAAGAAATTGGAGGATTAGAAATTAATTTCCTGGATATCAATATAAAATTGAAGATAACAAACTCAAATTCGATATATATAGGAAAGAAACATACTCAGATTTAATAATTCCACAAGAATCATATCATCCAGTGAATTATAAAATGGCAGCATTAAATTCATTTTGCTATAGAGCTATAAATTATCTAGAAAATGAAGAACTCAAACAAAAAGAATTAAAGAAAATACAACAAATAGCAAAAAATAATAATTACAACCCTAAAATAATTAATAGAATAGTTAAGAAAATAGAGGAAAACAAAGAAATAGAAAAGAACAAAAAAGAAAAAACAAATGAAGAAAAGAAATATAAAGGAGCAATAACATACATAGGATATCAAACAAAAATGTTACAAAAATGCTTCGAAAAATATGAAATACAGATAGGAATAAAGAAAATGAAAAATGTATTCGAATATATAAAAAATGCTAAAACAGAAGAAATTCCATTAACAGAAAAAAGCGGCGTATACAAATTAAAATGTGGGGAATGTAATAAGATATATCTGGGCGAAACTGGAAGAAAATTTAAAATTAGAATGAATGAACACGCAAAAGGAGAAGGGGTTAGAGTAACGAACTCACTATATGCAAGACATTTCAATGAATCAGGCCATAAATTCATAAATCAAATGAAAATATGGAAATAATCAAAATATAAAACAATCCGCAAAAAAGAAAATTAATAGAAGAACTACAAATACTTAAAGTTAAAAAAGAAGATAAAAATAAATTAATGAATATAAAAGTGGATTTTACAAATGAAGAAATATTTTATTATATATTAAACAATAAACAAAAATAAATAAAAATAATAAGAATAACACACTAAAAATGACGAAATGTAAAAGGTTAAAAAAAAAAAATTATAAGTCAAGAATGAAGAAATTAACGGGAAAAGGTTGTTTAAGACCTGAAGATGTCAGTGATGACGAAAAGCTTAGTCGAACAATAAAAATTATAGCAGTTAGCAAATTCATAATAGAAATAGTTCTGTTTTGGATGGCAGTAGGAAGCCACTAGGTTTGTTTATAGCTACTATAAGTTTACATGAGACTTACTGTAGGCTAATAACGACATTTTGTGTTTGTCTAACTACACAATTTGTCATTTAATACTATTTTCTTCTTAAAACTTATAATTATAATCTTCCTTGCCTATCATTTAGTTCAAGAATATCAGCTATTAACTTTCACTTCATGTGTAGTATGTGTATCCCACTACCATGGGCCATCATATTGTAATGGTTTTTAATCTTTTACTCTAAGTGTTCATATTTCTGAACCGTGTTTTCGCTCTTGTAGTCTCTGTTTACGCTGGTTTTTGAAATCGTGATCACGACTTACCAAGTCTACCCTAAGTCATTGTTAATAGATTAATAAATAAGTTATCCGAAATAGTATAAGTAGGTTTGGGATCGCCTCAAAATTTTTTTGCATTCTTACTTTCCAAAACAGATTTGCTACAGCATTTCCTCTATATTCTCAAAATAAAATTTTACCTCTACGACACTTGTTCGTTTATAAATTACTGACAATATTTTACACAAGTTTCCCGACCAATAATATACAGTAGAACTAAACCAACATCAAGGTAATTTTACTAGACCTAAAGTAGGTAAGACATGGTTGCGACGCTCTTTTTAATTTACTACCTGCTAATATTAAACAGATAAACAAAATTGACTTATTAAAAAAAAGTTAAAAAACTGGTTGTTAGGTAAAGATAGTCTTCATTATTAATAAAATTAGAAATGTAGCATCATCTGAGACAAGCTAGCTTACATATGTAGTAATACGGATTTAGAATATCAACGTTGTAATGTTAATTTTGTGTAATTTCTGTATTATTTGCTGTGGTTTTTGCTTGTATTTAGGATTAGTTATTTATTGCTTGTAATTGTAAAGTTAGGATTAAGAGGTAAAATATATTAGATTATATATTTAGAATTTTCATAAATGTATATTTGGTTTATATGTTTCGTTTTGTTTCGTCAACTCTTTCAGGCTTATATTGTAATAAATTTAACACCATCACATTGCTACCGCCTATGTTTTGTTTGTTCTCTTTGTTTGATACAGACTCGTAAACCACCATGTACTGGAGTAAGTGCTGATTTAATTTCCTGCTGGAATTGTAATAAAATTTATTATTTTTTATAGAAATAAAAAATGTGTATCTATCTATTTATCTATTATTAATAACACTCGTGCGGGGATATAGATGTGCGAGTGCGCGAATCTGCATGTTATAACTGCTTCAAACAGCTAGGTCGAATATGTACGTGGCTGTAAGGTGATATATGTTGTGACGTACAATAACTGGTTTGGAAAGCTTTCTCTGACGTGGAAAAGTATATGGTAAGCATTTTACTGAGAGGTAAGACAAGAAATGAGCAAAACGAGACAAAGAACTAGATTAGTGCAAAGTATAAGGAGAGTATGAAGGTCGCAGCAGGTCGAAGAGAAAGTGTTAGATCGTTGATGGGACGAGAAGTCGTGGTAGACTATCATGGCAGAGTGGTGCAATTTACTGTGAGTATCAGATTAATTATGAATGAATGTTGAGCAACATGGATATGATTAGAACTGTATACGAGAGGGCCAGGATTTTGCTTTATATTGAACGCATTGATGCTGAGGAATGTAACAAAATTTTTAGCGACGGTGGTTAGTGTAGAACAATTATTGTTCCACTAAGTACTTCAAAAACAGAAAAACATTATGTTTGGATTTGTTTCAATAGTTACAATTGAAGTTTTAATCGTAGTTTGAATTAAAGGCTAAACTATAGCCTCCGATTTTGTTTGGAGCAAATGCAACGAGTACTAAATTCGGAAACGTGTCAATTCTACAGCTCTGCTCATTCGTCTGCCGTCAACAGTGCTTTCATAATTAAACTACATCTACATGCTACATTTTAAAATTATATAAAATTATATATGACTTTGTCAGTAGCTAGACTCATATATGACACAGATTTTGTTTATGTGTAAGATTTACAGCAAAAGTACAAGAAAGAAGGATTCAATCACTTTGAAAGAGATTATAAGAAGGACTAAAAGTTGTTGCTATCAAACAGAAATGGAAAGAATAAAACAATTTAAACTAAACCTTTAAATAATCAATCTGAATGGGAAGACTAAACCCAGCCGTATGAACAACATAAACGATACATTAAAATTATATTTTTTTACTGTAGTCTTAAAAAGTGTCGAGAGCTGCTAACTGATAAGCATCTGGAAGCCTGGAAGGAACTGATAAACAACTGGTTGAACAAGGGATGGGTTATTGGCGGTGGGAGCAGGAGTGTAAAGAATAGAAAAAATCAGGAATGCTAGCGCGGTAATTTTTATATTATAGGTTGGCTAATCTGCGCTTTAATTTGCACTTTAATCTGATCAATTCATGTCCGTGCTTCTACACAGTTCGTCATAGACTCTCGCAAACGGCGGTCGGCTCGCGCCCGCAGCCTTACTGTCACATTTTTCTTCTTGTCGCGACAATTAATGTAGGCCTTAGGCCAACACTTCATATATGGCCCTTTAGGCCCTTTCATCAAATTAATTTAAATGTAATACGAATTGTATTCACGATATGCTTATTAGCCAATCTCTTAGTCAAAAGTAAAACCTAACAATTTCTGGTGTAAATGTGAACAATTAAATAAATGAATTAATTACAGTCCACTCGCTTCATCATTTCTGCATCCTGGCGAATCAACCTACAGTAAATAGAACACTTCACACTTAACTTTTTGTGGTCCACACATGGCGGACCGGATACTAACCAGCTAGAATCGGACAAATCATTAACTTTAAAGGTACTGCAATAGAGGAGGAACAACAAAGACAGCTGTAACGAAATTAGAGAGAGCTGAGATTAATTCCTATTCAGGGAGCTATGTCGGACTAGGAGATCACCGTGATAGATACAGTAGATATCTTACCTGAAGGCGTAAGACGTTATGCACCGAAAATCAATATTTCTGTGGTATGTGTGTGCGCGCGCGCCTGCGTGCTTGATTTAAATACACCTCTCAAGAGTGTGCACGAAACTACAATCACAATTAAAACCAAGCCGATAGAAAAAGGTAGGAGGATCAAGCTTTATAGATCGATTAGAGAAATATCAACACAGTAAGAAGTGATAATGATGGTGATGATAATGGCGACGAGAAGGAACGGGTAGAGGAGGAGAATGTTTTTTATAACGACGACCAAGTATGTGGAAAATTTGTAGGTTAAGAGGGAAGTAAAATTTTACTGCACCCGCTTACTCTGCAGAAAAATAGCCGTAAAGATTTTATACACCGCAACAAACTCCACACGTTTTAAGAGTTACCTGAATGATAACTATAAAAAACTGGTCCTCACGTAAAACGTAATGTTTATCCTGGGCAATGTATCTATTTTTAAAAATATATATTTTAACAATGTACTTCAGACCTTACTCATAACTGCGAGTATCTAGCAGCGAAATATTTCTAATTTTTTAAACCAGACTGTACAACTAGTTCAGTTTTATGTTTTATGTAACAACTGCCAGTGTTTCAGTTATATATCGTGAACACGTCTCAATGAAATCGATTTCTCCATGAAAACGTTTGTATTTTCATTCAGCTCTCTATCATAAATCTCGAAACTTTTTATCTTGATAAATCAAGATTGGCGCTCTCATGCCATATACAAATGATTTAATACAAATGTCTTATTATTTAAGTAGAATTCCACAGTAGTCAACTTAATTACGATGAAATGTACACCTCTCCCCCCCCCCAAACACACCAAACACATTGGCCTTGAAGATGTGTCCAACATGCGCAGATGTGAATCAGATTATTATCGACTAGTTTCACTTGAAGTTTCTAGTGTATTATTCTCTTGTAATTGTTTTAAACATTGAAACACTGTGAACACAATAAAATGTGTTCTAACGGACACCTCCCAATACTGTAACTGCCATCTCTCAATACCAGGTAAAATACCTGTTATGTTATATTCTTATAGGACGTCATTGTTTAAATATTTCCTAATAACGGACCTTTCTAAATAATGGGAGCAAATTCTAGATTTCTACTATACGGTAGTGCAAATTACTTTGTAGCGAACAGTACTGCTACATTTGAAAATTTTTAAAGTTTTTGATCATAAAATTTCTAACCCCAACGTGCGCGAGCATTGTCTCTCATTATTTGCTTCTACGAATCAATCTACAGCAGAAATACTGTTCATTGTCTACCTACTTGTTCATTACCTACTTTTTATATACGCGTAGATCAAGTCACCACTCCTGTTCATAGTATCGGCACGGCAGACGTAGAAGAAAGAACAGAATGCCGTATAAATATTGTTAATATATCCAGATTTAAACCTGTTCATCAAGTGATCTTTAAGTCTTCTAACCTGTTTAGCCTTTGGAACGGTTTTTCTATTTCTATAACTTTATTGTATACATTCTGATAGTTTCGATTTAACTATTTTCATTACTTAATAATAATCTCACATTAACTATGAGGTATGATTTAGTTTAATATTACAGTACAACACTTACTAAAAGTATTATTGTTTTTAAAGTGTTTGTTTTCACTGCTGTATTCTTTTTTAAATTCCTAATATAGTACTATTTTTGTACTATTCCAAAAATAATTCCAGTAAAGTTTTTATGAATTGTTTTTGAGGAACGTTTCCATACTTTTTTAACCTGTACTTCCTAGTACATGGTAATTCATAATAACTGCTAATTTTTCTATCTGGTGACCGATGTACTCTGCAAAGAAGTATCAATCCATCTGATCTTAATTTTTGTTTCATTGTAGTAAAGCAAAGTGACTATTGAATTAATTAGTAGGCAAAGTGACAGGATAAAAAGAAGAGCAGAATTCTATGCGGTATAAACTCGTACATATGATTACACGCCTATGAACACTGTAAAGAACCGTCACATTATATAATACTAAGGAAAAATAACGAAATTCTGTCTGAGCATCTAGCTGTCACATCTCAGTCTAGCATTTTTGGATATATATTATATTTACTTACCTATTTTATTTATTTGTTGACTCGTTTATATATCTAGGCCTATGTTTGTTTGTGTTTTATGTGTTGAAGTGACGTTCTCCTGAATTTAAAATTACATAGAACTGTTGATGCGAGACTGTCGAATTTGATTGACTGTAAAAACTCATTGCTGACAGTTTTCTGATTTATTATGTGCATTCCTGAATTTTCTGTCATTTTTATTTTTTAAAGTATATTCCCTTTCTTCTTGTACAAATTCTTCGTTTCCTTACAAATCTCCTATCGTTATGATTGTAACAATGTACGTTTGAATAATATATGTAAATGAAACTTCGTATCTTCGTATGTTTGCTGTGTGTGATCTTATTTTGTAACAATAGAGTAAGAAAACCTCTGTAAGTAGATTTGCTTTACAAAAAAAAGTTTCACAATGTATAGACCATAATTTTTTGAACAACAATAAAGGCGTTAAAGCAGTCATGTAGCATGTAGCGCTGTAGTAGCGGGGCGTCTTTGCACCCGGTGCATGACTGCAGCATCTGGGTCGAGCCCAATGGCTGCCTGTGGATAAACATAGGGCTGGTACATTCAACAGGTGCCTAAAACTGGAATGGACAACCGCCAACCAGTTAACTGAGAAGGCGGGGGAGAAAGGTTACATTTTATTTATTTTCGTAATTTTTTCAATCGTTGGCCACTGCCGCATAAACGGGTTCAGACGACATATGTCACCCATCTCCAGTCCAGCGTGCAGACGCCGTGAGGCGTCGGTCGCTCCCCGCGAGGCGGAGAGCCTCCGTGCTAGTGATAGCGCGTAGCAGCGGCATTCAGCGCGGTCGGCGTACTAGGAAGGGAGGAAGGAAACAGCTTTACAGGTAAACTCTGGAGCAGGGGCAGATATTAAAGGTGCAGTTTGTTGTAATTAATTTAGTTACATTTATGGCGGGTCATCGAGAATCGCCCGAGGGCGTTTGACCCGGACAGGGGGAGATGGTTGCGTGGTGCTAGTGGTCCTGAGGTAGGGAAAGAGACTCGCAGCTAACGACCAGACAAAGGCAGAGAGAGTAGGAACTCGAAGACCTCCTTGAATTACACTGTTTCTCACAAACCAAGGAGATCCCGACAAGGAACGGAGGGTTCTGGATTGGAAACTTTCCAGCCTACGCCTGTTGGTGGCGGAGATAAATGACCATCGACAGGTGCCGCATAGGTCAATACAGACCGGAGGAACAATAGATAGAGGGTAACTTTCGTCCGCAGCGCCAGGGGGCTGCGGCACGAGAGATATGGGTAAAGTTTGGCTCGGACGCCGCGAGCCTTGGAGAGGGTATCAGTCACGTGGGTGTTGAAGCAAAGACGCCGATCGAGCTGAACGCCTAGATACTTCACCGACTCTTTGTAGGCGATAGGCCTCCCTTCCAGGAAGAGGGGATGGACTTACGAGTGAAACAGATCGCCTCGGATTTCTCCGTGTTGATCGTCACCCGCCATTTCCGTAGCAAGTCCGGAAGCTGGTCCAACTGACGCTGCAGCTGTGTACTCGCAAAACGCGGGGACACAGAGCTAAAGCAGTCATACAACCACACATTGTGATAAACGTTTAGCTCCGATTTCAGTTTCCGATAATAAAAACATTTTCTATAGAGATAAAGAAACGGCATGTTAATTTCTCGTTTTCTAAATTAAGGAAAATTTTTGACAGAGAAGGTTTATTTGTAACCAAGACAGTTAACGCTAATAAAGGATAACTGTTTTTCGTAATGCGTATAAACTTGTTCATCGTCTTTCTGAATTTTATATTTTCTTTGCTTAAATTTTGTTTAGTAAAGATTGTGTGATTATTGTTATTTCTATACAACAAAAGAGAGATGGGGGAGGGAAAGTGAGAAATAGACATTCACAGACGGACAGACGATTGAATACAGATTTCTTTGGTTAAACTTTTCTCTCCCGTCAACGTTTTCACATGCTCTTGTCAAAATACATGTTTTCTTCCAAACCTCTTGTCTCTTGTCGTCATCAATTCTTCTAGCTCTATTCTGTGGTTCTGCTTTCTTTTCTTTCTTGAATTTCTAATCCTATATTTTCCGCGGCCATCTACAGTATGTACCCTTATTCCCTTCATTTGTGTAAGTCAGACAAGGTATCTGTGTTCTATTCTTCCCACTATAATTATCTCTGACTTCATCTATCCCCAAAAACCTTGTTCCTTTACTCTTTTCAATCCGCACTTGCTGCAGCTTAGTTTTACCATTCTGCTGCCAAAAGTCTAGCCTAATTTCCTCTACTGATATCAAGAAGCGACACTATCGACGTTATAGCGATCAAGAAGCGACACGTTATAGCGTGGAAAAGTGGTGTATATAGTGATTTTCAAAAATTGTATGATTTATCAACATAAAACGTTTTACGTGTTGAAAACATTTTGCTAAAATTTAGAATGCATGAGTTTAATCATTCTTGAAAATTTAGAAATTAACTCCAGTGAAAAAGAAAATGTGAAAGAGAAAGAAAAAGTATAAAAGCAGAAAGAGGAAGAAAAAAGGAAAAGTAAAAGAAGAAAAGACAAAGTAGAGGGGGAAGGGCGATGGAAAAAAGTAGAAGAAGAAATTAACTATACCATTGTATATCGAATCAAGCACAGATTTTATATAGAAATTGTTGCGCTAAATATGCAAACGAATTTATTGTCTCCGGGAACCGTGTTGTCAGTTGTTTATTGTTAAAATGAAGATAATCTAATCTGTTTGCCCCTTCAGGTAATTTAATTTGTTTACTTGCTGATCAACTAGGTCGTTATCAACTCTTAAAGTGTTCACACCTTATCGCAGACGTTAAACTGATTATCAATTACCTTACGGAAAATTAATGATACTTTATATAAGATAACCAAGAAATTTTATTAACTATAAGGATTTGCTCAACAACAGTTTACAATTTACCTGCGCAATATATTAAGACAAAGACCGCATCCGTAGTCGGGGGCGCTGAACGTTCCGCACGCGCGGTTCATCACGGGTGCCAAGCGGGCAGTTACAATATATATAGTCTCCTTCCTGGCAGCTCCTTCTTTAGACTTACAGATCGGTAATATAATGCTGATGCGCTTTATGCTTTCCCCGCAGAAGACAACATCGGATTGTCAACAAAGAAACTTTTTCTACAATAATGGAAATATGATAATAAGTTACAGATGTGCAGCCTACTATTATTCAGATTTGCAGTAGTAGCCGGCAAAACAATTCGCCATCCGGAAATAGATTCGACTACATGAATGACCAAAATACTGCTGACAACAGCATATCAAGTATATCAATGATATGACCTAATGGCTTTCTAAAAAGTGATGATACAGACAATATTTTAAAATTAATTTTATATAAGTAATGATACTGACATACTGATGGATATAAAATTAATTCTTGACACACTAACTAAAAAAGAATTTTACAACCCTAAAACTGATTTCATTGAGAAGCCACAAACTGATGGAAACGTTGTTTTCACAGACTGATATAGTACTAAAACCCTTTAATAAAAATATTTGTCCTACACAACCTTTCTGACGTACGCATTTTCGTAATAGCAATCCCGGAGATTCCTTTTTGGATTTTGTAAACGAAAAATAATAATGTTACCTAAACGCAGGGAGTCAAGGGACTGGGTTACCATAGGGATGCCCTTCTGACTAAACATTTTTCACAGAAAATGCGACTTGACATTGAGCATTATTGAGATGAAGCATTCAAGAGCCCGCAGTCTCAGGCTGGATTGAAATCATGCAACAAAATTTTATGATCAGTCTGATAATTTAAATTAAGTTTCTATCCTATCATTGTCACCATCAAACGGCGATTAGGCTTGATTAGGTATCCTTCTTTTGTCAAGGCGTATTGTGTTTGATCATCAAAAACAGGGTTCATCCTTCACAGTTCCAAAAGGACTTTGTGCCACTTGAAAACCCGAACCAAGGACATGGCTTCGTGTGCGAAAGCTGTTTTGACTTGTCTTGAAGTTAAAGCTCAATATTTATTAAGCTCCACTTTTGTGACGTGAGACGAACAAACACAAAAACTATGGCACTGTTATATTTGGTTATGTTAAGAAGTTGGAATGTTTATTAAATTAACCAGTTGTTGTATATATCAGCTGTAACATTCTTGTTGTAATAGATTGGATAATTTGTGAGAAAAAAGTTTGTGTCATTAATTTTTAGGTAAACTTTGTAAGTAGCTATTTAATGCTACTGAGTTCTCTAGTGCCGCAGAAAAGATGAAAAGTTACTGCAGATAGACTGGAGCACATGTGTTTGAAACAGAAACCCTTGGCTTATGAAAAGATTGAAAAGTGAACCACAGCCTTAACAACATAAAAATCGAAATAATGTCACATATTATTGCATTACTTTATCTTATTTACATATATATATATATATATATATATATATATATATATATACCTGTTTCATTAAAATTATGCATTATTTTTAATATATAGTCCTACTTTACATACTTTTGTTTTGTTTTATACGGATTTACTTTTACAAACAACAATTAGAGCTTAGGTCTGATTGAATTTTGTAACCAAGTAATACACACTTTATTCTCTTTAGGGACAATAACGAAGTTGGAAAAAGCCTCAAATGTCCACTCTATACAGAGACAAAACTAAAGATTCTGTTGTGTTTCTTGTTTGTCAACACATAAAAGCTTTTAACGTAAAAATGTACTATGGCTAATACATTATGAAATCATGCATGTTTGTAGAGTAGTGTACTGAAAGTATAAAATAAAGTAAAATAAAATAATGTTAAAGGATCGCTAGTAAAAATTACAGGATGCATGAAAATCATTTAATTAGCATTAAATGAAACCGCACAAAGAAACTAAAACACTGAATGAATATATGCATTTACAATAGTAATTTGATCTGAACAATAAAAACTGAACACACAAAACAAATCAATATTTCTTAATGATCCGTAGAGGAACGTCTGATAAATTAGGTCACTGACTTCGGAACCCGACAGAACTGCTTCGGTTATGTTACTGTCTCATTATTCAGAGCGCAGCACCGTACAGCGTACAATGCATTAGGAGTGACGTCATGCCTAGCGTATATTGTCACTTCTGTGAACAGAGGACACTGGTGATTCAACTTGTTTTGATTATCACATGCAAATAACTACAACATTGGGCTAGGCCTAAACAGGATAATGGCGCAAACATGTAGGGGCAGCCTAGAAAATTGTATGTGTTCTAGTCTGAAGTTTTATTCATCACGCAGTGTGTCGTCAAAAAGACAAATGTGGAGGAAGGTTTTGGCTTCTATTCATGTGTCTCCTTATAACTGCAGGACGTATATTTATCTTCGTACAGACGTTGTACATACATTGCATGTTTGGCTGTTGTATGTAAGATGTTGTTACAAGGTTTAGTGGGCATCTGAGAAATTATTTTGCTTAACGTTAAATAAATGTTTAAGATGAACTGGCATTCTTTATTGTCTTGAAATTATTATATCACTGTAGTAACGGAATTGTAGTAATTATATAATTTAATTTTTGTATACTTTAATAACTATGCTTGAAGTATTTCGGAGATAGTGGCTAAGAAATGATGACATCATGACGCCCTCGGAACTTACAACCAAACTGTCGGAATCAACCTTTACAGACACCGTTGGACAGGCCGTGTGGAAATAATGTATCACGATAGACTACCAAAGCAACTAACTCTTTATTTTTTCCGAAACATTGGAAGATAGAGGGAAAGGTAGTCATATCAGCGACCTCCCAAAGACAGTAAGGGCTAAAATCTGAAGAAAGAAAATTGTACGTATCTTCTTACAGCACAGATCACAACATATGCAGACGGAGACTTGGTTATGCAGTTTAAGCTCTGACACTTCATGCAGTAAATATACCCAAGTGAAATGCAAACCGGTACTAGAAACCTCTTGTACACTATTATTTGTACTTATCGCGTCTTACTACACTATTATTTACAAACGATTCCTTAGAAGACAAATTACCTCCTCACCGAAGTAGGAGAGGAATACAGTATTGAAGTATCTACCATAAAAACAAAAATAGAAATTAAAAGAATTTAGTGCTTATAGTAAAAATTTATAAAAAAATATAAAAAGGTCGTAAAGCAAGTAAATATTTTTCCATATATGGGGTGCAATGTTACTAAGTGGCAACGATATACGTATGAAAGTTTTACCAATAATGCATTTCCGACCAAATCTGGCTAATTTAAAATTGAACGAAAACACAGTTTATCCAAAAATGGTGACGAATAGTTTACAACGTTATTGTTGGAGCATTCGACGTTGAAATAGTAAGTATACCATTGGATGTCGACCCCAACAGAGGTCCAGACAGACCAAATTGCCACACCTCCTTAAAATGCAAATACCATCCACCCTCGACCTACCTGACTGTTAGTTTACTGTCACGAGAAGGGACACAAATTTGGTTACGTTATTCTAGTAATTTAATTGGCTCAATGTCTGCATGTGTTGAAATAATGTACATTCATTACTCCGTTATCAGCCTTTTTAATTGGTTACACAAACAACATGTCAGAGGCCTGTGTGACTTATCGCGCACTGTTTATGAGTCTGTCGAATAGCGGAATTTCGACATACTCGTAAGCACATTTCGTGTTTTCTAAACCAACTAGAGTAAGTTTTACTATAGAGTCGGGTCCAAAACGTAAGGCTGTATGTAGTGTCAAGGTAATATCTAGAAAGTGGGAAGGGATGGTAATGAGTATTGTTGATAGTATGCTTGTGGTAAAATATTGTTTTTAATACAAACACTGGCGCATAGACGAAAACAAAAACCCACAAAAAAGAGGCCTTTATTTCAGTTAACTTTAAACAGAATTAACATTAAATAACTCAAAAACTTCAAACGCCTGTCAAGTTCTGTTGATGGTTTAAACTTTTGTCCGTTTGAAAAGATGTTTAAGGCTGAGAGGTAAAAATCTAGACTTGAGTGAAAACTCGTTTACAGAAGTAACAATAATTAGTGTTGCGAAAATGATCTGTCATTAATTCACTGAATTTCACGATTCAGTTCTAATAGCTCAAATATTACATATATATTGTTTTCATATGCAACTGATTCCGTTTACTTCTTTATGTGGTATGTGTTTTTATCTGCTATAAGTAAATTTAGATTATTTTCAATTGTAGTTACTACATTCATATTTTAGTCTACAGATTGTGTGGTAACTGAAGTCTGATTAAATTAAATTGCAAAATACTACAATATGGTCAGTCAAAGTTGTATTTTTTTAATACGCGTTATCATTGTTTGGATGTTTATAATAATTATTATTATTTTCTTTTAGATGTTATCAATGTTCGGCGAAGTATTGGTATTGCAGGATGTATTGATGTGTGTATTAATGACGCTACCTCCGCATTTGACTTCTGACATTAAACCACGCTGTCTCACAGTCTACAAATTAACTACAAATTAGTACGCAATAACCTTCCAATCAATCACACCTTACTTAACTATTTTCATTAGTGATGAAAACTTAAATTTCAGGGTCCAGTTGTTCGTGAACTTGTAGACTGCGACTTGGAGCCAGTCTTACTCAGTGTTAATACCGACGTACCAACGAGATCTTCGAGTCTGCACCCGGTTAAATAACAGTCGGCTCGCAAACTTACTGTCCTTATTCTTGTTTTTTTTGTTCCATCTTCTCAGCGGTGAAGAACGCTGGGCGATCAGATCGCTGCCCCACTGGAAAACAGGCTTCGGCCGTTAGGCCAGAAATAAAGGCTATTGAGTCTTCTTCTCTCCTAATAATATTGTTGACGTTGTTATAAATCTTAATTGCTTCCCTCCCCCGGGTAATTCGGGCGAATAAATGCCGGTAAGGGGGCCGAAGCCGACTATTCGTCGAACAAGCCGGAGTGCTTCATAATCATCAATTCGTTCTCAGCGACAGTTGAGGTCTCCGGCTGGGCCAGTCAGCAAAATCGTTTACGTTCTCAGATGCAATTGGCCCCACTGCGAATATGAACAAAGCACATACGCACAAGACACTGTAAACACTGTCGGGGGAAAACATATCTTTCCTAGCCTCTGTCGTCACCAGGTATTGTTAAATTTGCCCCATCAGTCTGAACATAGTCTTCAATCCGCGTCTTTCTAGAAGTCTCCTTATTCTGTCGGTAATCCACTTATATTTATTTAATCCTACTGCCTCGGACCTCTCTTATGTGACACCCGATCTACTCTTCTTAAGTTGGAATATCCGCTACCTTGCAGGCCGGTGTCCAGGAATTCTAATTTTTACTTCCATGTTCCTTAAGGAAATGGAAGTATGGTGATGGCAAAAAAAATCGTGTTCGAGATTATTGCAGATTCTGATTGTACTACACACAAAACATGAAAAAAAGTCGTTTTTTGAAAAGTGTCTCTGTGTGTGTGTCTGTGTGTCTATAGATTTTTTTTTATATGGCAAACGATAACAGCCGCAAATTCAAACAGAATCAAATTTTTTTTGCATACAGCCCTGATTTGTAGAGTACTCAAGACCTATGGTTTTTGGTAAAGATCGGTTAAAGGAAAGGGGTAGTTTACCAGCAAAGTTTTTTTTAATCAAGGGTAGTTTGTTTCTATGGCAAAAAATAACAACCGCAAATTCAAACACAATCAAATAATATTTTGCATACAGCCCTAAATTGTTGAGTTCTCAGGACCTATAGATTTTTGTAAAGATGGGTTATGGGAAAGGGGTAGTTTACCAGCAACGTTTTATGTTTTAACAAGGATATTGTATATGGCAAACGATAACAGCCGTAAAATCAAACAGAATCAAATAATGTTTCGCATACAGCCGTTAATAGTAGAGTTCTCAAGATCTGTTGATTTTGGTAAAGATCGGTTAAGGGAAAGGGGTAGTTTACTGGCAACGTTTTATGTTTTAACAAGGGTATTTTCTATGGCAAACGATAACAGCCGCAAATTCAAACATAATCAAATAATTTTTTGCATACTGCCCTAAATTGTAGAGTTCTCAAAATCTATTGTTTTTGGTGAAGATAGGTTAAGGGAAAGGAGTAGTTTACCGGCAACGTTTTATGTTTTAAAAGGGTATTTTATATGGCAAACGATAAGAGACGCAAATTCAAACAGAATCAAATAAGTTTTTGCACACAGACCTGATTTGTTGAGTACTAAAGACCTATAGTTTTTGGTGAAGATCGGTTAAGGGAAAGGGGTAGTTTACCAGCCACGTTTTTTGTTTTATCAAGGGTATTTTCTATGGCAAACGATAACAGCCGCAAATTCAAACAGAATCATATAATATTTTGCATACAGCCCTGAATTGTAGAGTTCTCAAGACCTGTTGGTTTTTTTGAAGATCGGTTAAGGGAATAGGGTCGTTTACCTGCAACATTTTATGTTTTAACAAGGGTAATTTTTTTTATGACGAACGATAACTGCCGTACGTTAAAACAGAATCAAATAATGTTTTGCATACAGCCCTGAATTGTAGAGTTCTCAAGACCTATTGTTTTTGGTGAAGATCGGTTAATGGAATAGGGTAGTTTACCACAACGTTTTATGTTTTATCAAGGGTGTTTTCTATGGCAAACGATAAGAGCCGCAAATTCAAACAGAATCAAATAATTGTTTGCATACCGGCCTGAATTGTAGAGTACTCAAGACTCGTCGTTTTTGGTGAAGATCGGTTAAGGGAAAGGGGTAGTTTACCTTCAACAGTTTTTTATCAAGGGTAATTTTTTTCTATGGTAAACGATAACAGCCGCAAATTCAAACAGAATCAAATGATGTTTTGCATACAACCCTGTATTCTAGAGTTCTCAATACCTATTGGTGTTGGTGAAGATCGGTTAAGGGAAAGGGGTAGTTTACCTGCAACATTTTATGTTTTAACAAGGGTAATTTTTTATATGACGAACGATAACTGCCGTAAATTCAAACAGAATCAACTAGGTTTTTGCATACCTTTTTAACTAAAGAGAACTCAAGGTCTGTTCATTTTGTTGAAGATCGGTTAAGGGAAGAGGTAGTTTATCAGCAACGTTTTATGTTTTAGAAAGGGTAATTTTTTTATGACGAACGATAACTGCCGAAAATTCAAAGAGAATCAAATAATTTTTTGCACACTTTCCTGAGTTGCAGAGAGCTCAGTGTCTGTTGATTTTGGTGAAGATCGGTTAAGGGAAAGGGGTAGTTTACCAGCAACATTTTATGTTGTAACAAGAGAAATGTTTCCATGACGAACGATAACTGCCGCACATTCAAACAGAATCAAATATGTTTTTGCATGCATCCCTGAATTTTAGAGGACGGAAGGTCTATTGATTTTGGAGAAGATCGGTTAAGAGAAAGGGGTAGTTTACCTGAAACATTTTATGATTTAACAAGAGTAAAGTACTTAATTTTTATAAATAAAGTATCCTGATAAGTAGCTCATAATAATCCACTGTAGAAACGTAGATGAAGTATCTATAAATGAAGAGGTTAGGTGAACGGGGTGGGGGTAATTTTCTATTATTAAAAATTATAGTTGAAGGTGGAGGGGAGAATTTTGTATATGTGTACTACGTTATCGGCAACAAAAAAGTAGTTTTTTGTTAAAATTGCTTACCGGGCTGTTTAGCCGTAGTCCAATTTTGTCTGCAAAACCAGACTTTTCGGCAGTGCCATCGACTGCCATCATCAGTGAAAATCGAGTGCGAAAACGTGAGGTGGTATACGTTAGTACTGTGGTTAAGGCTGAAGCAATAAGTAGAAAGAAGTAGTTTCTATGGAAATATTTCATTTCGAATATGATTTTAAATATAAATCTTAGAACGTGGAAGTCATGTATGGTTCTCCATACCGATATTTCTTTATGTTTTGAGGGTTGTACAATCAGAATCATCGCTTATCTGGAACACGATTTTTTTCGCCATCACCATACTTTAATTTCCTTACGGAACATGGAAGTAAAAAACGAGAATCTAAATTTTATAAAGATCGAAAATGTGAGTCCAAATACCGATATAATGTATTAACAGTGATTAATCGGTTGCGTCATGCAGAGAAATCGGCCAAAAGTGGTCGTCTGTGCTACAGAGACAATTTTCAGTACAATATCCGAGAGGTGGTATACGCCCGCCATGGTCTTTAAAGCGTTAACCTAATAATATACAATATCAAAGTACACCATTAGGTACTGGTAAAATAACAGTAAAATAATAAATCTATTTGTTTTTTTATGTTAAATACATACGGGGGGGGGAAAGGTGATACGTGTGGGGGCCCAAAGTGTTCCTTGTGCGAACAATAGGCCTGCAATAAACGTGACCCTCGACCGAGAAGTCTTGGTGAACATTTTTACGCTGCAACCTCTTCTCTTACCTGCAAGTATTGCCTTATACTCATCATTTTGGAAACGGAAGAACTAGTTCCTTATAACTGAGTCGATACTTATGGAATAGTCATTGATCAGATTACGTACACGCACACGCACTTTTGCCGTTTACAAATGCATAAACTTAAGTACATATCCCCCGCTCTCTCTCTCTAATGTACCCACTACTTCTCTCACGTCTACCCTCAACAACCCTCCCACCACCAACACCATGTAATATACATACAAAGGAAAACATTTATTTCAATTGTGGCCCATTTGCTTGTTTCTGATACACTCTCCACATTTTTATAGCACCCTAACTGCTCACTCGAGAAATTCATTCTGGCCTCATACTTGTCACTTTTACCCCACACGGGGAAATTTTTAGTTTTACTTCAGGGGATCCGCCACCTCTAAAATGCCATATTTTTAAAACTTTTTGCTTTTTCGAAATTTGGTATTTTTTTATTGCACATAATGTTCTGAATGTGTGTGCAAAGTTTTAGGTCATTTCGAGAATTTTTGTACAGTTTTTTTTTACACAATTAAAATGCTGCATTTAGCGATTTTCACCGTTTTCACTGAATCCTTGAATTTTGACCATAATTACATTTAATGTGAGGCATTTATTCATGTTTGTTTATTCTAAGTTACAAACAGAGCCAATTTAGTAAACTTGGTTATAACATACTCTAGTGTTTGGTTTCACCTGATTTTTAGATACCGGTACCTCAGGCGTAAGCGATGACAATCCTTTTTTTTAAGTAAATTCCCTAAAACAACTTTCACAGAAAAAATAAGAGTTGAAACTGCAGTTGGTGAAGGCATCTGTATGTATAATGAAAGGTATTTATTCACAATTACACTGTTAAAGGCAAAAGTTGGAGTATCTCCAGGCAACAACACTGCACACATCATGCTGAAAAAAAAGATTCTTATCGCTTACACCTGAAAATATCGGTATGGAGAACTATACATGACTTCCACGTTATTTATGTTTAAAATAATTTACTTAAATTCGGTTCGGTAATTTCTAAAAAAATATCGCCCACCCTCAAACTAATTTCACTATTTATAGATACTTTTGTTATTATGGGGTAGTCGTTTAATATAGTGTTATTTTCATATTTTCAGTCACTTTATCCATAAAAATTAGGTAGGCTTACTTTATTCTTATAAAGAAACCGAACTACGCAGATAATCATCCCTCCTACGAAGCGCTCCGAAGTCACTCATGGACCCTGAGCACCTTCCAGCGGGTTCATTCCCTAAAAACAAAAAGTCTGTCTATGAACCGTTCCTCCGTAAACACGTGCAGTTACACTGCCCAGTGATCCACAGGAAGCAAATCACTATCCACGCTGGACACTTTTTCGGCTTGCACGCGTTGTGTTGGTGTGGGTTTCGGCACTTTCCATTTAAAAAGCGTGCAAATGTAAGAAAATAAACATGAGTGAGGCCAGAAATAACACGAATTGTGTGTGTGCGTGTGTGTGTCTGTGTGTGTCTTGCCTGCCTTTTTATTGCGGTAATCATAATAATAAAATGGAAACGTAAACATTACATAATTGAGATATGCTTGCCTGCCACGAACGATATATTTTCTCTCATACATGATTTAAATTAAAATGAAAAAATATAGAATTTTGTTAAAGTGAAATGAAATGTTTCCATAGAAACTACTTCTTTGTTGTCAACATTACACATATAAAACTTATAAAATTTACTTCCTCCATCATCAACTAATATTTTAATTTATAAAAAAAATTACCCCCTCCCCTTCAACTACCCTTTTAATTTATAGATATTTCATCTACCTTCCTACAGTGGATTATTATGACCTTCTTTTCAGGATACTATATTTATCAAAATTAAGCACTTTACTCTTGTTAATACGTAAAACGTTCAAGGTAAACTACCCCTTTCCTTTAACCGAACTTCACCAAAATCAATAGGCCTTGAGTCCTCTGCACTTCAGAGCTGTATGCAAAATATTATTTGCTTCTGTTTGAATTTGCGGCTGTTATCGTTTACCATAGAAAAAATCTATAGACAGACAGACACACACACACACACACACTTTTCGAAAAATGACTTTTTTTCATTTTACTTCCATGTTCCTTAAGGAAATGGAAGTATGGTGATGGCAAAAAAAATCGTGTTCGAGATTATTGCAGATTCTGATTGTACTACACTCAAAACATGAAAAAGAGTCATTTTTCGAAAAGTGTGTGTGTGTGTGTGTGTGTGTGTGTGTGTGTGTGTGTGTGTGTGTGTGTGTGTGTGTGTGTGTGTGTGTGTGTGTGTGTGTGTGTGTGTGTGTGTGTGTGTGTGTGTGTCTATCTGTGTGTCTATGTGTCTATAGATTTTTTTATGGCAAACGATAACAGCCGCAAATTCAAACAAAATCAAATACTTTTTTGCATACAGCCCGGAATAGTAGAGTTGTCAAGACCTGTTGGTTTTGGTGAAGATCGGTTAAGGGAAAGGGGTAGTTTACCTGCAACGTTTTTTTATCAAGGGTAATTTGTTTCTATGGCAAACGATAACAGCCGCAAATTCAATCAGAATCAAATAATGTTTTGCATACCTTTTTGAATTAAAGAGAACTCAAGGTCTGTTGATTTTGTTGAAGATCGGTTAAGAGAAAGGGGTAGTTTACCAGCAACATTTTGTTTTAAGAAGGGTAATTTTTCTTTGACGAAAGATAACTGCCGTAAATTCAAAGAGAATCAAATATTTTTTGCATACTTTCCTGAGTTGTAGAGAACTCAAGGCCTACTGAATTTGGTGAAGATCGGTTAAGGGAAAGGGGTAGTTTACCTGCAAGATTTTATGTTGTAACAAGAGAAATGTTTCCATGACGAACGATAACTTCCGCACATTCAAACAGAATCAAATATTTTTTTGCATGCATCCCTATATTGTAGAGGACTGAAGGTCTATTGATTTTGGTGAAGATCGGTTAAGAGATAGGGGTACTTTACCTGCAACGTTTTATGTTTTAACAAGAGTAAAGTACTTAATTTTGATAAATAAAGTATCCTGATAAGAAACTCATAATAATCCACTGTAGAATCGTAGATGAAATATCTATAAATGAAGAGGTTAGGTGAACGGGTGGGGGTAATTTTCTATAAATGAAAATTATAGTTGAAGGGAGAGGGGAGAATTTTGTATATGTGTACTACGTTATCGGCAACAAAGAAGTAGTTCTTTGTTAAAATTCCTTCCCGGGCTGTTTAGCTTTAGTCCAATGTTTTCTGAAAAACCAGACTTTTCGGTAGTGCCATCGACTGCCATCATCAGTGAAAATCGAGTGCGAAAACGTGAGGTGGTATACGTTAGTGACCACAGTACTGTAGTTAAGGTTGAAGCAATAAGTAGAAAGAAGTAGTTTCTATGGAAATATTTCATTTCGAATATGATTTTAAATATAAATCTTAGAACATGGAAGTCATGTATGGTTCTCCATTTTATTCTCATCACGGCTAAGAAGACTAGTTATCCTATCATTTTTTTCTAATTGAAAACTGGATCCTCGGTTCTTTCTTACAATTATGTTTACTTGAGGCAGCGCTCTTTAGATTTTCTTTGAAATTTACGAAATTTACTTAAATTTGAAATGTCACTGATGAAATCGTTATGAATGTAGACAGAATAGGAAAGCTAAAAATATGAACAAATTTATTATTTTAAAAGTATATGAGATCTTAGAGAAAGAGAGAGAGAGAGAGAGAGCGAGGGAGGGACCAAAAAAAAAAAGAAATTTTGCATTGAGAGGAAGAATAGGATTGGAACGCCTTCGTTCTGAGTGAACGCAATTTACTTACATTTAATCTAGGAAACGCTGGTGGTGTATTTGTTTTATTAGAACATTATTATAATCCAATAATAATAATGTGTTAGTGTTTACAAACAGGCATATTGTAACACTACCTACGGTAGAATCGCTAAAATAACAGCTAACCTGCGTAGTCCCTGTTAGTCCTTACAGCAAGGACTAACAATCCCTTGACGCACACAACATGCAGTCGACTGACGGTCTCCGTTACAAGGAAACACTGTTATATCATTAAGGTTGAGAATAAATCGTGTTATGAATCTTAAATTGGGTATATAGAGAGAGCATATCCTGTGACAGTATCTGAAATTCTGCTCACGTAAGTGCTTTCAAACACTATGTTACCGCTTCATGAATGCGTTTTTATTTTCTCTGACCGGCAATTGTGTAGGATGTTTTTAACTTTCTTGGAAACCCAGTTTTTTCTGTAAATTAGAGTAGGCTATGTGTTTGTCTTGGTGTATATTTGTGACCGTATAAAAGAACGTATAATTAGTAATTTGCATGATACTATTACTATGCGAGTCATTTTAATTTATATTCCCTGACATAGTCTCACTGTACGTATACATTAGAGTCATTATTTTTTTAACAACTAATTGATTCAGATTATTTTATGGTAGACGTTTTGTAAAAATATTGGTATGCTCCAAATTGGGCTTTTATGTGCGTCAGAAGATCTTTAGATTGCTTTATGTAAAGATGAATACTTGCATAAGAAAACAAATTCTATCATAATTATTAAATTATAACTACAAAACACTTAAAAGATACAATTTAACAACAGAAATAACTGTTGGTGTATGTCGCTACATTTCTCTAAATGTATGAACATATGTCTCTACATGTCACTGTATATCGTCTCCTTATGTCTGTTATACATGTCACTGTATAACGTCTCCTTATATCCCAATGTGTTTGTGTGTCTCTAAATTACCCTTTATGTCTTCTTATATACAACCTTACGACTCAATACGTAATACATAGATGCAAAAACATACTTTTCGAAAATAAAATTAACACTTGTTTTCCAGGACATTGTGTTCAAAATAACCGTTCAGTAGGTACCAACAAAATGTAGCTGCTACGAACACATAATGCGAAATAGAACTCTGGGCGTAACTCTGGACTATGGACGATAGAAATTTAAATTGCAGTAAAAGAGAATAAAAATATTATAAATGGTCTAACGCGTTTTTTTTTCTATTTGTAGAATCGACTTTGTAACATAAATCACACAATCTGGCTAAACACATATCTGACTGTAATGTTTACTTTTGATAGAAAATGTTTTGTCTATATCAGGCACAGAGGTTTATCTCCCTTGTACACCACAAACTCACACGCCCGCGCGCGCGCAGCTCTTATAGTACCAAATACAAGAAATATTATTTACAATACTTTCAGTAACTATTATACACTAATTGCAAATAATCTAAGAACTGAACCAATCCTTAAAGTCTTATTACATAATGTTAATATAAATATTATGAACCATTAGCAAGTGCTAAGTTAATTAGTATTATTAATGACACGTCTGTACCATATATAAAAGACTTCCAGTAACATAGGATTAGTAACGTTTGTCATTAAGAATGACCCAAAAATGTTAAAATATCTAAGCAATTTAAAATCACCTAATGATTGTTTTCATTATGATTTTACGTTTATTCAACTTATGGCTTATGCAGATAACGTAAACTAGTATGTTGATCCTAATTTACTCACATAGAGACTGCAAACCTAGCATTCCGCCTGTAAAAAACAGATACGAGACAGAATGAGATAATTGGTACGTGGGAAATGAAATTTACAACTCGGAATCTTGTAACGAGTGAAGCATCAATCATCTGTCAATCCGCATTACTCAACACGACCGTATGTAATGATGCTTTACAGCTACTAGCACGATTGTGGAAACAGGACGGGAGAAACAACATTTTGTAACTTGTTGATTCTTGTCTGAACGATAGACTCTGTACGCATTTTAACTATGTGTGTATTTTATATTATATTTTCTTATTCCAAATATCTATGTGTTTGGAATGTGAATGGAATATCGGAAGTCGGAATATACGGAATATAGCAGGAGTAGGCGAATACATTGTAACATTACATTTGGCATAGCTTGATATCGTACCAGATTTAATGAAGACCATGGATAAGAAACTAAACAAGAAGAAAAATATCTTTCAAAATGATAGTGAAGATGAACGAATAACTACTTTAGACTGACTTGTACTACAATTGACCGTACCCAAATTAATATTTAGGCAAAGTGATGCAAAATACCCCGATTATGACATGAATTTCAAATAATGACAAGAATTAATACTTATAAAGACAGACAGCTTATGTACCAATACTATAAGTAAACAAATGGTTTTATTAAATGTATCAAAATATAAATATAATAAAAATACAAATTGAGGGATAATAGGCCCAAACATACAATACAATGTAAAATGAAATATTAGTAAATTATTAATTTGAATGATATAATGAAATAATATAACCAAACAATTATTATAGATACATGAAACATGCAACTAATTGTAAAGAGTAGTGGACATAATGTTGTCAAGAAAACAATGCGTAATCACATAATAAATTGTCAAGTGTATAAAGAGTAAACAGTGATAGTGATAGTATAATAATCACAACATTAAATGACAATTAGTGATGGTCATAGTAACCAATGTAGTGAATAATAATTAATGCATCTTGCTGAACCAAATAACAGTGTATACTGAAAAAACAATAAGGTAATGAACACTATATAAGGAAAGCAGATCAAATGCAAGTGTAAGAAAGTGTATAGAAAAATCTATATTATTAACTGAAAAAATGTCAGTTACCTGAGGTAACTGCAGTAATAGTGAAATTTGAAAAAGACATGATTATGAAAAACAGTATGTTAAAATACCATACGTGTGTATACAGTAATAGTAATAAGTTTTTGAAAGAGACAAAACACCATAAAGTAGTATAGAATAAGATGTCGTGTTTAAATATAAAATAATTATATGTTATAAAGAAATGTTATTTATAAGATGTTAAGTTATATAAGTTATAGTCCTGAAAGGATAATGGATAGGATTAAAGGTATAATCAAAACCTAAACAGTTACATGTTCTAAAGGAATATTAGACTTCAAAAGATGTATGCTAAGTTATTAAAGTTATGTTATAAAAGAAATAGGCCAATACTGATATAGTATGGTTGACCAACTATAAAATAATTATGAAAAAAAGAAAAGAATTAATGTTATAAGATGATAAACAGTTTTTGTGTTTTTTGGAATTTAGTTTATCTGTTTAATGTGTATCAGAATCTCAGCCATGAGGGCATAATATTTAAGTCAATCTGTTTGTAATTTTGTTAAAGTATTCACATTATGAGAGGATGATGAGTATTTTTAAATCTCATGGGTTAACATCCAATATAATGATTATAATTAAATATAAGGGTTCAAGCCAACAGGCTAAATAATAAAACAATATGTAACATGGTGTTGAAAGAATCACCATGACATAGGCCAATGTTAAAATAAATAAACTATTATCAGAATAGCCAGTAAAGTAACAAACCATTATAAATTAATAAGAAATAGTAAAACTAACAAAACAGACAGTAGTTCTATGATGGTAATCACATTTTTTGAACACATAAATGAATTAGCAAATGTTTTTGTGGATGGCAAACTGTATAAAGCCATGTAAAACCAAATTTTGTAAATTTTAGGAAATACTGTTAGAATTTTGTAAAACAGATGTTGAAATATGGATAGATTTATAATTAATGGTATACACAACAAATCTGGAATCAAAATAATCCGTTTTAAGTTATTTAAGAAAAATTCAAAGAGCAAAAATGTAACATCAGTATTCTTAAGTAAAAATAGGCATGTTTGGTGTCTAAATGTCACAAATGTTAAGACCAAAATAATGATGCTAGCTGTTTTAAATTCCCAATCAGTACAGAAAAGTTATACTAATTTAAAAGTTTTGACCAAATTCAGACATTGAAATAATGAATTTGTATGACAATGTATATCTGAATCAACCAACCAGATTTCAAGTTTTACCTTAGCAACCAAAAATTTCAGATAAATAAAATAGGACTTCTTTAACAACGGTCATTGAATACAGACGCGTTAATAAAACGTCTCATATAATTATATATTAAACAGTGAAAACACGTACCAGACTTAGTAAAACAAATCGATATACTTAATACAAAACATTATAATCAAGAAAGGAACATCCAGCATTTAATACAGAAGAATTGAGATCCGGGGAGAAGAAGCGAAGAAGACGTGGACCCTATCTTCGTCCTGGAAGAAGAAAGAAGAGGATCTGGTGAATTTGAACAATTTATTATCTTATGTGTCAAAACCAACATTTGTGTACACGACTATCTAGGAATTAAACAAAATAAAACTACAGACACTATACTACACCAACACTAAAGAACACTCAAAAAATAACACCAATTGAGTTTTACACTTTTTTGAACACCATAAAAACTTTAACGATCAACTTTAACTTAAGTTTAAAAATCAAATTAAGTCTTTCGATGAATACGACGGTACAGGTGTATACAGGCTTAATTGTTCGGATTGTTCAAATTTCTACATAGGACAAACGGGTCGTTCGTTCAATTTGCATTATAAAGAACACCTTCCAAGCTCTAAATCAAATATAGGAAGATCCACATTTGCTGAACATTTAAGTTCACAAGATCATAACATAAAAAGTATTAGTGAGAATTTGGATATATTACATAAATGCAGGAAATCTCTTAAAATGGACACTCTTGAAATGTTTGAAATATATAAGGCCACTAAAGATAATTACGATCGCATCTTAAATGAAAAATCTATCCATAAAAATAATATTTTATTCAACAGAGTAAACGATATAGAACGAGATATTAGCTGTGTCAGATCGATCAAATTTATCAAAGGTCAAATCGGTATCGATTGATTTTACTATAACGTGTTCCTGCGCAGGCCCGCGTCGACCGCGTGTATTGTGTTTTCGTTCTGTTTTGTCTCGTTTTTAATATGTGTTAAATTATTTAAGTATTTTTGTTATTATGTTTGTGTTGTTTTTATTATCTGACGGGATGTGCATACATCAACAAATGTATTTTTAACCTATATTCATCGAGGATCTGAAGATGACACTTAATGTGTCGAAACTCGAGTAATCCTGTTTTCGGATTTCAAAAAGCGTGACGGAAGGTAATTAACCTGTTTTATAGTAACAAATTAGTATTATCATATCGTGACTCCGCTCAGGATGTTTTACATTGCTAGAGCTTGGGCTAGAGCTAGATCGGTACATGTTTGGGTCTTCACATTAATGTAAATCACTCTAATTACATGACGTGTAATATCATAAGGTCACTTAAAATTAGTATAACAAAATGCTTTTGTTTAGATTCATGGAATAATTACAGAATTTCATTTGCTGGCGGAAAGAAACTATTTATATTTTTGTCAAGTTAGGTTATGTTAGGCAGGTTACATTAAGGTACCGAGTGTACTCAACGACGCACAAACAACTATCAACGTCGAACGTCACTTTGAGCACGTAAAGGAACTTGCTAATGCGTTAAATAACATGAGGTATAAACAGCACAGTACGTTCCCAATGCTTCTTCAAATATCGAGACAGTTACTGCAACTTATTTTCAAATAGGTAGAGCGATTGTTTTCTGCGTTGCTTTTCCTAACTAGTGGTATTAAGTGCACATTTGTTTTAATGTGATTGTTTTACTAAAAGTTGTATCTACAATTTGTTAATGCTTATAGCTAGTAAATATTCTACAATATAATTCTGTATTCTTAAAAAAAGTAATTTAATAGTGTTATTTTTAGTACTACAATTAATTGATAGTAAATTCTAATCCAATTTGCTACTGTTTTATTATTTACGATAACAATTTAGTTGCACTACACTAAAGATTGGTGGTGTGTATTAAGGTGGTAACCACCTTACCAAAACTAATCAACCAAACATTGGCTAGCATATTTTAAAGTTTGAACTCGTATGAGTATAAAATTACCGTATTATAAATTATAAATCATTATGAATGATTTGTCTTTCCGGATTATGATAAATCACTTTCCGGATTTGTCTCATACATGACAAACATTACCAGGTATGTACTGTGGTTTACTAGCATCAACCTCAAGGGAGAATACTGGCCTGTACGCCAAGATTAAAACGTAAGGAGCTACAAAGGCATTGGCGCTAATCCGTGAAACTAAGACGACATTCGAACATCTTATAATGTATTTCCAATTATGAATCTGCATTTATGATTTCTTATTCTAAGGCTTTTGTAAGAAAACAAGTGTTATTAATAAACTTTAATAAAAATTATCGCTTTATGTTATTTTTAGTGTACTTAGTGTCTTTAAAAAATATAAAATAACTTCAGATTTGATTTTAACTGAACAAACTATATTCTATATTTGCACATCGTTTTCCTTGAGAACAATAACAAAGTTGGAAGCTGAACAGAGGTGGAGAAGAGCGACAGGATATCAAATTTTGAAAAAGCGGGAACTTTGTTTACGACCATCAAAGCACTGAAAACTATTTCACAAAGGAAACGAGAAAGAAAACTTGATATTAATTGTCTTGTTTTCTGGCATCAAGAGGCTTTATAAGAATGAAATTTTTTCATAACCGAGCCATAGGTTATAAGTCATGTAAGACCATGTACGTGGTATTATGTCTGTTTGCCTATTCTGTAAACAATCAACTTTCAGTAATATTAATAATAACACTAATGTAATCTTTATAGTGTTATGTACAAACGTACAAAATAGATGCACAATTGTCAGTGCTTACGTGTAACAGAGAAAGATACAGGAAAGCAAGACGTAGAAATCAACAAAAGAATTACCAGTCAATTAAACATTTACTTCTTTAAATAAGAATTAAAAATAAAAAGTGATTTGGGAGTTGAATGAATCTCGGACATAGACAAAAAGCAGCTAAGTTGGTAGGAGATCATCTATTGGAATAACGAAACAGAGAGACGAAGAGAATATAAGAGGACAAGACAAGAATAAAAGGAACAGAGAAGACCAAGAGAAATATGGGATAAGTGGATAAGATTTTAGGGAGGAAAAGTAGAAATCGGACAGAGGCAAAACTATTGGCAAGAAATAAAGACAGTGGCACAAGGTCGTGTTAAGTTGATAATACGGATTAACTAGAAAATTAGTGGTTTATTGATGATTTCTATTTATTAATGTTCATAACTTCATAAATTATTACATAGTTTATATAGTAATGAAAACTATGTTTTGTAAAATTTAATATCATTTAAGAGATTTTTATTAAATAAATAACCTGTAGCACATATAAATAATATGATCACAAATAAGTGATATATTATAAACTGTGGCGGTTAAAAATATTATATTTTTTTTGTAGTTGGTCAATAATCTGATTGTTTCTCTTCACTTAATGTAGAATTTCATTACGATCGAAAAACCTATTGTAACAACGAGACAGGATTTCATATAATTAAAAGTTTCGTGGAAACGTTTTCAGTTAACACAACTGGGTTTATTACCTCTGTGAAACTTTACAATTAACAAATAGTAACAGAAGAATGAAAATAAGGACATTATCGGGAAGATTGTAGAAACGACTTGCGTATAAACTGCGTACTAACTACAGTATCGTGCATCGACCTCGAGAGGATCCAGTCAGACGGGTCGGAATCCAAATTGCCGCCCCCTTAATATGCAAATGAAATCCGCCCTCAGGCTACCTGACTGTTGGTTGTTTATTGTTACGAGAGGAGACACGTAATCTGTTTCAACGTTTCCAGTAATTTAATTTGCTCAGTAACTGTTCACGCTAAAATAACAAATATTTAGTAGGCAGTTGTCAAACCTTAAAGTGTTTACGCAGTCAAAATACCAGACGCCTTATCACAGACGGCCGAACAATTATTACACGTGTATTACAATGATATGATTTTGCTAAAAGCAACTCTGACCTTTATACGATATCACATCACATATCACATTATATATACTTGTTTGTTCTAAGCGCGCTAATAAGTGTGTTTAACCCTTCATTATTATATTTGGCATCGAAAATTTCATCTGCAATTGCTTGGTAAACAATTTTTCTACATAGGAATTTATGTTTCTCATAGTAATGATCAAAACGTTAATATCTTTTCACATATACTAATATCTGTTTTCTCGTCTTCAAGTGTCAATTTACATAGGTCTATCATGCCTTATTACGTACGTTATGTTGCATACGCGACGATAACTTCATTTACTGTTGCACAACTCACTGCAGATTTTATTTACTGGTTGTACTGATGTTTCCGTTTATCATACCATTATCTGATCTTTCCCTATCAAGATGTGTTCGCTTTTTCTCGTTTCTATTTACTTTTTGTTGTCGTTTCGTTTGTGTTAAGTTCCAAGACTTACATTATGGTTATAATAAAATTAATTTTCTATTTAACTAGTGTCGGATGAGTAAAGCTGGTGCCGAATCGTCCGATCGTAAACATTATCTAGCGATGATTTGATCCTTTTAATCCTTCTACAGATTGACAATTTGTTTGACGAGTTGACAGTGTTTGTTTAGGTAATGTCCTGTTTAGAGTCTGATCGGGCACCCCGACGCCGTTACAGAAATGAAGTAAGATCACAAATGCCTGGTAAACAATTAGCAGGCTGTTAGTCCATCTTTATTAAAGTTATCGCAAAATTAGTCCACATTAGCAAGACTATCTATAAATTATATAACAAACTTGTTAGTGTGTGTGTGTGTGTGTGTGTGTGTGTGTGTGTGTGTGTGTGTGTGTGTGTGTGTGTGTGTGTGTGTGTGTGTGTGTGTGTGTGTGTGTGTGTGTGTGTGTGTGTGTGTGTGTGTGTGTGTGTGTGTGCAGCGTGTGTAGATTCGTCAGTGTATGCCGCTGTGAACGTAGCATCTATCTACCTTGTAAGAGTGATGAGCAGCTGAGCGAAAAGTGGAGTTTTTCTAATAACATTTATTTATCGCATAACAAAGCAAACATGCAGATTAGTGACGTTATCTTTGGCAAGTTTTTCTGCAGTTTTCAAATATTTCCCTCTTTGTTTTTGCTTTGTGCGACCTACTTATCTACTTTTCGTGCGTGCACATACGTTCGCACAAAATGCCATTTTCTAGTTCTCGGAAAGAACTTAGTGAGTAATGGTGGTACAGTAAATAGATTTATTATTAGATTTTTGTTACTGCAAATAAAATATTATGACATAATATCGTGTGGCCTAGTTTGTTTTATTTTTGGTAAGATAAATTATGAAAATTATATCAAGACCCTATTTTGTAACAAAGATTGTTGTTAATCTATAATGCCGCTTTGTTGTTAATCTTCTACTTTTATTGTTCGTATTACGTGTTCAATTACGTTTTGATGCACCAGGCTCATACTGTACTTACGATCATAGATTGTCCCTTTACGTTCATAGATGGCTTTACTTACGTTCATAGACATTCTTTTATGTCCCTTTAATATTAATTTAAATCAGTTTAAGACTAATTAAAGTTTAAATCAGTTAGTCATTTAATCATTCCCCACAGTAATATAACTGTATGATGTAAACAGAGAATCGCCGGTCTCTTTCAATACTAAAATTTTCTATCTCTTGTCCCCATCTATAAATGAGTGTAATGTTATCATTCTTGACAAACGTACCCTCTCACACGCGCAGTACACACGCGGCTAAGCATCTTTACTCACCATATCACTGCACTTAAAGTTGTTTTACAAGTCTAAAAATACTTAAAACTAACATTTTTCACAATGCTCCTTATCAACTATTTTACAGTGGTCAAACCTACAATCTCTACTTATTCTTACACCGTCTTTATATGCTGTCATACTCTCTGCTACATTCCACATGCAACTAGAATATTCATTGCAACACACACACACACACACGCTCGCGCGCAAGAATAGTAAATATAAATATTGTATAATTATAATTGTACATAATAATCAAATTATTATTGTCATTTAAAAAAGGACATAAAAATAATTTATATTGTAATATATTATTTTAGTAATAACTAAAATTTATAGATATTTAAAAAATTACTTGTATTTGATTCTGAGTATTGTTGAACGTAATATCAGACAAAGTTTTCTCTCAGTTCCGTGACTTTCTAAGAATTTATGTCAACAATAAACATGGTGGCCTTTCAATTTATCTAACTGACAGTAACATACAAGTGCAACAACAAACAGTTTATCAGTTTATCAATAAACACTCAAGAATTGATTTAGTATTTATTTCTGTTTCTGCTACTTCGGATATTTTTTATGGTGTATTCCGTATGCCAGCAAAAAGTTTTAGACAGAGATATGACTCTTTTATAAAATAAAATTTCAAATACAATGACAAGTGAAACGCACACTTGACTCTGTGTGTATTTTCTTAATAAAGCTTGCAGCTGTGAACAATACCAGTCTTTTAAATTTTTAAATTTTAATGTACTGTAAACAATGTGGTCATACAATAACAAGCGTCATACAAACCAACAGGCCGTAGGAATAAGTACCAAAGAGATTACTCTGTTACAACGGTCTCACTTATCGTCGTGTTGTAAAGTGGAGATCAAACAACTGACACCAGATGTAGTCACTAAATACAACTGGCATTAGAGTTAAACATAAACAAAGACACTCAAAATACAATTCTTCAAACTAGAAAATGTCAAAGACGCAGTAGAATGTTACCTTTTCAAAAGTGTCACTTCACCTTATACACAATAATCACTTTACACTAAAACGTAAGTGACAAAAACAATCACTCTGAATCGGATTCTAATATCGCTGGTCTAAACTCAACTGACTCCGCTTCTAAATCCAGTATTTATATCCCGGCTGTGTGGCACAGTAGTGACACATCAGGCCTGGACGCCGTAGAATAGTCGAGGAACATATAGAAGAGGCATCTCGAATGATCTAGAGCGTTACGCAATTCTGACGCTCACAATTTACGTGCAAGTGGTCACGTAGTCATATTTATTGTCTTCTCAGCATAGCAATACTGTAGCTGTAATTTCACATACATCATTTAAGATCATGGGCCGCCTGTATCCAGAGCAAATAGTGACAGCTAATATCGCATACCGTTAGATTGACAGTGCCTCCCAAATACTGACACATTTTTCGCATTAAGTTACGAGGAAAATGTCTATGTACATGTCCTCGTATATGTCCACGTGCCTGTTTTTTCAGCCTCCGTGTTCTTTGGTTGTCAATCTACAGCCTTCTCCAGTATTTTACAAAGTCCTTTTTTTCATTCATTGCAAAAGTGTTCCCCAGATACAAATATCCTAGCAGTAATTGTCCTGTTTCGTATTTGTTGCCCAACGAATGTTAATCAACTTGAAATATTAATATGGACACATTAGTCACTGTAAACCATTTCCTTTATAGCCGTGATAAATCCTTTATATTACACTGGTACACCAATAGTGTGTGTTTCTCTCAATATTATTTGATCGTTTCCGATCGCTCATATTTTCAAGTCAATACCGATTGATTAATATGTACTGATTACCCTCTGTAACACACAATTATCCTCAGCGTATAATTTATATTATTTCAATCGATATTAACCTTTGACAATAGTAATTATTCTGTTTTACGCACTTTTCATAAATTAAACTGTATCATAGGGGGTCACAAATTGTATTAACAAATAAACTGATTTTTTTATGTTAAACAAAATAAACTGCTCTTGCAGAAGAAATTTATTGTTTTTCTGATACAATTTATATACGTCAGTTGCAATTAACTGCAACAAGAATTATAAATGCGATAAATGGTTTTAGAAGAGTATGTAACTCCTTTCTACAACTTACTTGTAAGGCACAAAAACAAGTAATGTGCGAGTACATTGATTTTATTTTAATAAAACAATAAAACACATTTGCAAATTAATCAACATTGTAATTTGTAGTAATTACAAAAAACTTTGAACTAAGGGCTAATGCACTGCTACATTCATAGTTTAGTATATTTTAATTTAAAAATTTTAGTGCGTTTATGAAAATAAGGCTTCTCAATTTCTAAATTATTTTGATAAAATCGATAACTTTTTATTTGACAGATAATAACATATTGCAATCAATTAATATAGAAAATTACAATTTATTATTTTGTTACTTTGACGGGAACGCATTATGTAAATTATTAAAACAGTGTTTCCTTGATTGTCTTCGGAATTAATAGTACGTTTAACAAATTCAAAAATATATCAGAAACAGATTAACACAAGTCATATTGATAAGGCAGGAGATATAATAAATTCCTATTCTACGTTGTTTAAAAGGACGAACCAATGAGATCACTAGTGTTCTTACTGTCGACAGCCAATTTTGAAGGTTTTTAATTCCGCAAAAGTTCATTTATTCAAATTATTAGCGTCAAATTGAATATTGGTGATGTGTGTTTATGAATTTATTTTACTCAATTTATATCACAGATCTGAAATGAATTAATTTTTGTATTAATGCAATACAATCTGTTTGTAGTCGTGAAATAAGATGTTCTAACAACATGGTGGTATGTTTATGTGAACTTGAAGTAAATGCAATATCGCTTATTATTAATAAATAATTATTAATTGCATACTGTAGCATAAAAATAGAATGCATTCAGTAAAATATTTCTTTGTGTAGTTTCTTGTAACACAATGTCTGACCTACTTTATACGATTTTGTTCAATAATAATTAATTTTAATAATGTGAAGGTACAGGTGTGAAGGTGAAAACTGTAACAACAGCGGACTCGGAGAATACGTTATGTCTGGTTAGCACGAGCAATGTACCCTCAGTTGCCAGTTTTATTATCTATGCTCTACTGTAAGAATAATTTCTTCTAGTGACCTACATTTCCTTCACTGCTTTATTTTTCTATTGAATTATCTTCTTCTGTGTTTAATTATGTACTATATTTTATTAAATAATTAATTATAGAGTCTCCTTATTTGTCAGAAAACAAGTCGGATTAATGATCTTTAGCAGCAAGTATCCATTCATCTTTCCTTGTTCTTTTCTTTGCATGAAGGTATTCTGATATTGTATAAGTAGAATATGCAACATCGTCGACCTTTTCTGTTGTAAGTAAATTTCGCGCCGTGTTTGTGTGTGTGTGTGTGTGTGTGTGTGTGTGTGTGTGCGCGTGTGCGTGTATTTATATTTCCCGTTTTGTTAGTTTTATTAGCACCCATCTTAACACCAACTTTGTCACTACTTATTGCCACGATGGTGGAGACACCGAAAGGCCTCGTCAAGAACGAAGTATTTAGCAGTGTGGCAATAAGTAGTGACAAATTTGGTGTATTTATATTTGTTTATACTTACTTATGTTGAGTTATTTTAATTTATTTAATTATATTTTATATTTATTTAATTATGCATTTTACAGTTTTGTAACGAAAGTTGTTTGAAAATATGAAAGGAGTAAACTATGCTCAAATGTCAAGTAAAGCAACGAACGATGTTGGTTCATAGAAGTACTGTAACTATCGAATTGGCGGAATAAGATGCTTGAATCACTGCCTGAATCACTGTGCCTTATTTACTTATTGTCATTATATTTTGCTAAATATTAATTAAATTACGCCACTGAACTCAAAATAAACGTTGTGGAAGTGATGGGCACGGAGAGTATATCACATCCGGTTATACGAGAACAGTCATACAACTGAATATCCCATTTTTTGTCAATTTTGCTATTAACGCCAAAAGTGTTGTTATATAAAAACCTAAATTTTATTGTTTGGATTATTTTCTTTTCCTAAGTAGTCGCTATTTCCAAAAAAAAACATTAATTTTAGAGTTGTTTTGTTTGTCAGAAAATAATATAAACTCCTTTTGTACCAAATATCCATTCATCTTGACTTATTTTTTGCTTTTTGTTATTACGTTGTTATGAAAAAAGAACAAGAAACGTTATTCGTCAGCATATGTCACTCTACCGTGTAAGAGTGATGAGCAGCTGAGCGAAAAGTAGATTTTTTCTAATAACATTTATTTATATACGTATAACAAAGCAAACATGCAGATTAGTGACATTATCTTTAGCAAATTGATCTCAATGTTTTCCTGCAGTTTTGCCTCTTTATTTTTGCTTTGTGTGACCTACTTATCTACTTTTCGTACGTGCACATGACGTTCGCACAAAATGCCATTTTCTGGTTCTCGGAAAGAACTTAGTGAGTAATGGTGGTACAGTAAACAGATTTTTTATTAGATTTTTGTTACTGGAAAGAAAATATTGTGACATAATATCGTGTGGCCTAATTTGTTTCCTTTTTGATAAGGTAAATTATGAAAATTATATCAAGACCCTATTTTGTAACAAAGATTGTTACAATAATGCCGCTTTGTTGTTAATCTTCTACAGTATACCTTCTTTATGATTACAGATTTATGAATTACTATCTTCTACAGTATACAGAGGTTACTTTTATGATTACTTTCATATACTTGGTCGTATTATTATTTTAATTACCCATTCTTTATCTCTGACTCATCCCTTTTAATTATAGTGTTAAGTATTTAAAAATTTATTCTTATCATGTTTCTTCATTAGTTTTTGTTGAAGATATGTACCATTACAATGTGAATATTAGAAATCCTAAAAACCTTTTCTTTTACAGCCCTTTCAACATATTTTTTTGTATAATGCGCCACAAACATTAATCTTATACCATAAAAGTTACAAATTGCCTTGGGGAAAAGGAATTACATTGTAAGTGCTCATTTAATATAGTATACATACATTGTAGATTAGTTTGATTGTTTTATGAAGTCTGTATTACTTTCTACCTACATTTCATATTTTTATTTTTTCTCTATATGATGAATAAAAGAAATATTCTGGTAAATGTATATTAAAAATTAACATGTTCTAGGATTGTTTTTGTTGTTGTTTTATAACTAAATTTTTCATCATTTTATTATTTCACAAGTAAAAGTAACTGCTTTCTGCAGTCAATGCACTTGAAGACGGCTGCCGATTGTTTATGTGGTCGAAACGTCGCTATTAGATTTTTTTCTTCAATCGCAGAAGTCCGTTATTTAGATTATAATTTCTACAATCCGTCATAACCATTTTTTAAAGAAGTTATCACTATAATGCACAACGAAGTATCGTCCTGCAATCGTTCAGCATGCTCGATGCCATGGAGTGGTTTACTTTCTGCGCACAGTATACTCGCACACACCAACTAAATCCCCCGTTTTACTCTACAGACAGGGGTTTCACTGGGTAGCCTTTATCCAGCCTATGTATAATTTATAGATTCTGTTGAAACGACAGAACAAATTCTTGCGAAGGAAATTAATACAACAAACGTATACTGTACTGAAATGCTTGTGCTGTTAAAAAACCTTTACTTAACTGGAAATTCATTAACAGCTAAAAATTGTGTTGCCGTACAACGAAGGATAACGAACTATTCGACCGTGGAAAGATCAAACTGGACTGGACTATTTGAAATTTCAACTATCACCTAAGAGGATCATCGTGTGAGGGAAACAACCGAGAAATAATTATAGCCAGTCGTAAATTACAGCTTACAACGCAAGATGTGGAATCCATACGATTACTGATAAAGCACAATATTCAACGATACTGCACTGTACCAAATTCACTGCCATTTTGTTGTTCACTGCCAGTTAGAATTCATCATCATCGTCTTCACAAGACGGCATAATTAAGGTGCTGCCTGTTCCGATTTCAAAGAACAGGTAGACCTTCTTAGGTCTAGCCACACAACTGTGTCCTATAGGTTTGTATTTCCAGACTTGTTTGGCCAGTCTGGAATCTGACACTCTACCTAAGAATTCTTTCCACCGTTGTTTGTAATCTTTTAATTTTTAATTCAAGTTAAAAACTTGTAACTCTTCTCTTATGGCCTCATTCTTAATGCGGTCAAGTTTAGGACACCTTTAACTCCTCTCTTAAGGACGCCATTTTTGAGGCCTGTATTTTACTGTCTCGATTATTGGTTGTTGTCCATAATTCACACCCATAGGACAATACAGGGACTGCCATAACTTTGTAGAACTTTAATTTTTTTATCTCGACGTACCTTATTCTAAACGTACGGTTGAATGTCCCACAGATCGTCTGGAACTTAACACCAGTTACAATTATGGCCACTAATAGGTAACAATCAGCAGTACGTCAGGGTAAATAACAATATTTGTACGTTGCGCATTAGTGATATATACCTGTTACACCGCAAAGCGAATAATCAAGAGTTAGCTTTAAATCGTTGGAATATCATTATTTATGTAGAATAATCATAATGTTTTTTAAAAACAAAACAACTGTACATTTTTTAATGCATAGCTTGTAAAATATTAATGTTCACTTCTTCCGCGTTTTTGTTAATAATTTAAACTGGTATTGCAGGCACTAAGCGGATGAACATAATAAACTAACACTATTGTGGTATAAACATATTATTTACAGAATATTAAAATAAAGTTTAGAGTCGTTTTTTGGTTCTTCCAGTATTAAGCCCAGTATTATTATTGTTGGAAACCAGAGATCTCCGTGTGTTGTAGTCTTTTCTATGGGGGGGGGGGACTGCCTTGATTTCATAATTATATGTTATACAAGAACATTGTAAAGACAATGCAATATCATCCTAATACTCTGGAGTTTAGTGTTTCTTTATTATATAAGACATTTAAAATTATGAGTATTCCGATATTTTACAGGATTTAACTCTTTCTTTGACTTTTCCCCAGTAGTATAAAAATCATGAAGCCAAATGTATTGATCCGCATAGTTGTTTCCACTAGCTTCTTTAGCAGACCTTAGGTATTAGATCCTGTTTTCTCATTAGCGTCCGGGTTTTTTCTAGTGCTGATCAGCGCAGCTTGTCGTTCTGTTCTGCATCCTGGAGATCTTGACCAAAATTCGTTAAAAACCAGTCATGGAAAACTCAGAACGTATATAATTTAAAATTAGTTAGTTATTAGTTGTTATAAAACTAAAACTTAACTGACGTTATGTGTATGGAATTTATTACGGCTGTCAATTATTAATTTTGAAGTGGGATTAATTTTTATTAACGTAAACTGGTATTAAAACTAAAGTACGTTTGTAAAATTGGAATTAACAAAATAACAATACGTAGGCCTAGTAACAATAACCTTACATTAAATATATAGAGTTGAAAGTATAGAGAAAAACAATTATGAAAGGCTAACGTTATGGTGACTGAGATTGCCGCAACTCATACGAGACCAAAACACAGATAATAGATTGTGAACTCATCGTCATGTCATTTCTGCCCAAAGGCAGGTCTTACATGGCATGCTCTCTTCAAGCTTTCCTATCCTAGTCTAGTCTCTTCAGGTATTTCCTATTAATACTAACAAAGCAAGAATTTTTCAACAAAGCTCTAATCAGCTTTAAGCGGCTGCATTTTGTACACTTTAAAACTCTAGACCGTGCTATATATCCCACTAATCATTTTCTTCTTCATTAAGAATACTGAGGTTACTAATAGCATTGTCTTTACATACGAGAGTTCTCCGTTTACACTACAATTTTATATTATCACTTTACCCACTTCCAAAACAAACGCTCTCAAACATTCAGCAGCCAGTTGACATACGCTTATCAGTTATGACTTTCATATTACTTAGAGATGTTTATTATACATGTTTCTTACCCCTGACACGCTTGAACTAGTAAACATGTCCTAATAAACATGTCCTAACCGGACTCATTGTATTACTTTGTGCAGTGGTTTCAACAGTTATACAACAGACTGGCTCCAAAGTTTATGGAGAACAACCTAAAGTTACGGAACGGAGAACTTCTTTGTCTTACACGTTACGGATACGGCTCGAGAAATCCAGTTTTAAGTTGCGTAAGACCGTCCGTAGTTGTTAGTAACTGACAACAAGTCGCCCACTTGATTATTCTGCACAGTCTCTAACTTTAAACGGGTAGAATTATTATGTATGTACAATTATATACAGATGTTATTATATCCAGATACTTTCATTCAATATTATTTCTTCCCAGACAGAATATTTTAACGCATAATTGTATTTGTAGCTTACAAGGTCGGAATTTAGTCTACATTATGTGTTAGGGCCACTGTATCTTATTAGTGGAGGTGGCGACACCACTGCTTAGAAATATTACGATTTTATGCTTGAAGAAATAGGCTTAATATGCTCATAAAATATTCACCCAAAAAATTTATTGGAATACTGAATTAATGAAATTTTGGTCATAGGATAACTGTTTTAATAGTCGTTTTAATTAAAGCCCGCACTGGCACTTGATGAATCCATGTGTTGTCACAATTAAAATAGGACACAGAACTGTTGTTACATTTACCAGAGTATCTAAATGTTTATTAGTTTATTTTATTAATATGTACTCCAAGCACTATAGCATTAACATTGATAACAATTAATTATTACGTAAATGATTATTTGTTTATAATTATTGTAACTGCATGTAACTAGATGGTCAGCGTTTCAATGTAGCGTTCAGAGTTACCAATATTTATTTATGTAACCTATGTATACATGTACAGTGATTGACAAATGTGGGGGAATATTAATTGTAAATTACATACACCGTATTCCGTTACGTTCATATGTAGACATGTGTATACAACTACGTGTTTGCACACACACACACACACACACACACACACACACACACACACGTGTGTGTATGTGTAACGTTGTATAATTCTATAAACAATAATATAGTTACTACAATCTGTGGATCGAGAGCTTAAAAGTGGAAGAAATTATTAAACACCAGAGAACGTATTCCAAGTCTATTGAGACATAATATAGGACTAAAAAATCGCATTGCAATAACTCAAATTTTTCAAGTAATCAGCAAATATTATTACAAAAAATAAATAAAAAATTAGCAAGTAAAGAGACAGTGAAAATCACAAATAAATTTGCAACAGTTAGTAACAAAAAAAAACAATTAATTCGTGTCACTGAATACCGAATTAATGTGATTGTGCAACATGTTTTTCATGAATTCCCAACACTGAACTGGCCGAATTGTCGCACTTCTATTATAAGAACTCAACTTGCCTCAGCAGTCCGGTTTTGTCCAGCGAGGTGGATGTTTGTGTCGTTTGCGAGAAGGTTCCACTTAGCGGAAGAATAAACTGGCAACGTGTCGGAAGTTACGTCATGCCGCCAACTTGCAGTACGTCACAAGACTACTACTCACGTTGCTTTCCACATCCGGATAAGAATATTCTCATAAACAATAATTTGTAAATAATAAGTAATACTTTCTAGTTAATTTGATTGAGTTCAACACTTGTTATGTTTTGCTTATCGTATACCTTACATATCTAAGTGTATAGAGATTGTTGCATATTGAAACTGCGATTACTTTTGGTTTCACACAAACGAGAAGGAAATGTAATTGGTGCTATTTGTATGTAAATGGAATTCGCCCACAGACTAGTCGGATTGTTGTGATGTTTATTGGCAAGAAGGAAGGGAGAACTAATTGTTTGTTTTTTTTACTCAGTGTAAGCAGTCCCTAAGTAAATGGTTTCAAAAGTAGATAGGCTCCAGTATTTTTGGTTGCTGTGCCATCTACGATTCTTATGGACTCTCAGTGCAACATTAGTTCTTCACATCCTAGAATTATAGATTCTGAGCATATGAAAGACACTTAATAATTTTTTTTTAACTATCAGTGTTTATTTCTCAATCCAGTGATTTGAGATTATTTTCAAGAACTCAGAATCACCATTTTTATTAGCTAGACTTTGGTCCGAGCGGTCCAAAGACCAAACATCACACTCGACTGCGCGGAGGTGTCATACGTCGGTGCGTAATATTTCACAATAAAATAAAAATTTGTATAATATTCATACAGTTGTTCACTTTTTAAAAGTAGTTTCGTAAATGTCAGAGATGAAGACGATTAACCCATCGCGAAGTTCGGCTTAACTTCAGTACCCGTATTGTGAAATGTTAGTTTAGAAAAATTATTACAAAAAAGTAACGTAAACACTTAGGACATGAAGAGCGATTGAAAATTCAAGTTTTATAGCGATCGGCCAACGCTGTTTTATATGACAAAAATAAAAACCTGAGGTTATTTCAGTAAACGGAAAGAACGGGTACTTTATTGTTCTAACCATGATAAATCAGAATTTCTAATTTACTTTCAAAATAATGCTTCTAAACGCGCAAGTGTATACCCGACACTGGAATTTATCACATCCGTCATATTCTATGGTTATTTACACTAGAGTATCCAACTTTTGGAATGGAATAATATTACTTACATGCACTGAAATTTTAAAACTAATAAGACACGTGAATTTGAAGCTTGACAGTTTTCTGATCTATTGTTGCGCCACATTCAAGTAGTGTTCATATTGTCGTCGTTTCGTTCAAGTACATTTTCTCTCTTTACGTAATTATTTTTATGTTTTCATTTAAAAAATTTATATATGATAAAATAAATAACTTTATCAGTTATTTAATTCCATTGCAGCTGGATGTGCATTACACAATTTAATATCCCTACGTTCTTCCCAATTTACATAACGTAATTTCCTATGTAAACGTGAGTACGTGATGTGTTTCGAACAAAAAAAAGCCTCGCGATAAAAAGCGTACATGAGTAATAATATAAAACATGAGCTAAAAGGCAGTTCTTATGATGCTTTCAGTAGTTCAGGTCACCTTTATGACGGTCGTAAAACAACAGATGGTGCTGTCTACAGAAGACAATATATCCCAGAAGAAACTTGATTTTATTGGCTTCACTCTTCTTTGTGGGATAGTTAAAATTTCTTCATATATTTGTTATTATTTTGAAAATGTATTAAAGAAGAAATAAGTCGTGCCACGTTTGGTACAGTAAAACTTAACAGCATTAAAAACTTTAATGTTAAATTTCCATTATAAAATTTTTAAACTGTATAATTAATTAAAGAGATAAGTCTTTGTAATTTTTAATTTACTATTTTAGTCAGAAAAAAAGTTTTCTAAAAGGTAACTGTGTAGGCAAACGTTTGTCTGAAACATACTAATTAATGAGATACCCTTAAATGATTTTATCGTATGCCGTAGACATACATGGTTGTAGCAGCGAATTTGAGTAAAATTCCATTTACTTGTGTTTTGACTTGTTTTCGTCTGGGCCGTCTTTTATCAACCATTTGATTCCACTTCATCGTCGCAATAATGTTCTCAGTATTTTTAGCTGACCTCTGTATATCGCTGCAATTTTGAATTTTGCAACCATGACCGCGTAATTTGATGTTACAATCTCTCAAGCTTTGACACGCATTTGTTGTAACCCGTTAAATTTCAGAAAATAATTTGAATTTCTTTTCTTTTAATTTTAATTTTTTAAGATGGATAATAGGCCTACGCTTATCCGCGACATGAGATTATGTTCTTATAACTGAGAATAGTTGAGTTGTGTGTTTATAGCTTGAAACAATAATTGTTTGCTAACTACAAACAATTAGTTTTATTGTTTTGTTCCTAAGCACTATGTTTTTTCATGCAATATTTCATGATATGCATAAAAATATGTATACGTTATTGTCACATAAATTCACTGTCTTATTTAATGGGCTTAATTAAATATCTGGATAGCAACAGACACATATTTTATTGAACACATTTTATCAGAAAACCTCGCTTCTTCTATTGTGCTAACCTGGACAAACAGATTTGTTGTCTGCTCTCTATGACTGCTGATATTGCTCCTGCTATATTTGTTGTCGCAATATGTTTGTTTACTATACGATACGTTTCTGGTGTGTTCCGTTATTTCTTGTATGTTCAATCTTATTTATAATTTTATTACAATTTTATTCTAATAAGTAGCCAACACAACCGATTTTAATGTCTCTAAAGACATTTCTTAACATCCTCCATCTCTTTTCCCGTTCTTGCAAGTAAATTTAACTTGCATTTTTTAATAACATTAGTACACTACAAAATGTAGTTTAAACTAATAACGGGCTTTTTGTTTATACAATTGTAACTTTACTTTCTCCGTTAGTCGGTTTTCGATTGCCCAAATTTTAATTGTCAACTAATTCCGTTGGGTGCACCCTATTTCATATTTGGTTGTTTGTTAAATTAGCTTTCAAATCGACAATTAAGTGTATGCTGGAGATTGCACCCAACTTGAAGTAAATGATTTAATAGAATGATTTGTTGTATTATAATCTTAGAACCATATTTCCGTAGCAAATATAAGTACAAGAATGCAATATTGCAGTAGTATATTGTAACCAGACGTGATATATCTGTCACAAGTATTTATAAATCTATTATATAATTCCAAATCACAAATTGCTTCTTCTTTATTTTAATGATTTATGTTTTTTATATATTTTTTGTTTCCCGATTTAGGCGCCAAATTGTTTTGTGATTAAAACAATTAAAATTACTCACTTTCGGTTTTATTTATTCACCTTCTCTTTATTAGATTTGGTCAACTTACCTTTCCTAAAACTTACCTTTCCTTTGGTCGAATTCCGTTCCTAAAACAATTGTTACCAACTTCTTTTTTTGATAAAAAATTTCACCTTTGCTGTATGAAGAAATAAAATATTATTAACATAGACATAAATTAACCATACAATTAAAAATCTTCAATACTGGTTATATTGGTTTTTGATTGTGTATTTCTTTCCTTTAAAACAATTAAACAATTTTATAATAATATATTTGCTCCAGCTATGATGTTTAAATGCTCAGCGGTTGGCAACAAGGCTCAGGCTATCAGAGTTGATATTAAACAATTTTTGCTTATTAAAAATAGTTTGTTAGGTCCTTTGGATTTCAGAAAGTTAACAAAAAAACACCCTTTAGGAAGTATAAAGCTTCACACAAACAGCATTCAAATATTATTTATAAGTTATGAACGACTTAAATTTAAGGTTATAATTATTTGGTTTACAACAGTCAGTGTTAGTAGGTTAAGTGTGTTCTGAAGATTATTACATTTCCAATAAGTCTATCACCATGGATTAATAATTTAATAGTGATATAAATTAATTATTATAAGTTCTTTATCAAGTGAATAGTGAAATATAGTTTATGTGTGATTGAAATGGTGTACCAGTGTATTATAGTTTCTTATACTGATTAGTTTTTATAGTCTGATATTATACTTATCATCTTCCTTAAATTATTAGGTTCAACACATAATTCATTGTTTTTTAAAATTATTCTTCTCTTTTAATATGATATTACTTCGAATTCCTTCTTTTTATATTATTATTCTTCAGAACATCATTTCATTTTCATTCAATATCATTTTTTATTTCATCTGGTTGTATGGAAGTTTTAATCCTTTCTTCTCTGAGTCTAATAATGAACGAACTATTTCTTCATGTAATATTTTGGTTGTCAAGGCAAAAGGTATCTAATTCCTATTGGTTGAAAATTTGTTTCATTGTTAAACATGGCTACTGTCTTTTGATACAAATTTAACAAATATCTTTAAATTAGTATAATCTTTTTACACTATTTTTAATCCTAAAGATAATAACATCATTGTCTTGCTTTCTTTACATAAATTTATTTGAAATCAATCATGAATGATTTCTGTCCAGTACTTACAAAGTTACAATTTCAACAATTTTGTTTTCTATCATTAATGAATTTAAAAATAATTCTTTTGTATACATTTGGTTTCTCTAAAACTATATAATCAAACCTACCATGATAATATATATGGTACCACTAATTTCTACTGTTTTCATATCTAATTTTCCAAAGTTCTCAATGTTACCTTAGGCTTTTAAGGCCTAGTTTTTCTGACTTTCTTTATACATTTATTATAATATATTCCTTTGTTTTTATTAACCTTACACACCTTACAATGCAAATACAACGAACTAAATCAACTAATACACAATATTGGATTAGTCATAATCATTTTCAAACATAATATAACTCTTTTTTAATCATTTTATACAAATACCATTTTTCGATGCAGAACATACACTCTTTATTTTACTAATAATCATTCCTTAAGCATTTTTTTTTACTTTTATATTGTTTTAGTATTTCACAGTATATCTTATCACTTCTTTTATTAAGTATTAGTTACTCTTTAAATTATATTTTGTTTCTACTACCGACTTCCAGTTAGTATAACATTCATGGGTTCTATACACTCTTTACTTATATCACTCACTGTTCACATTCCTTATATTCCTTTTAAATTAATCACATATCTGAACTTACCATTAAACATTGTATATTTATAATAGTTTTATTCTTTTATATTCTATTAGCATTACTATCATTATCATTAACTAGTTTACCTCTATATCCCTATATTTTTACATGAAACGATTATTATTTTCTAATTCATATTTTTATCCACAGCTTTGTACTTTCACTTTACTTTATGTGTACGAGGGTTGGGGAATAATCATTAAGTTAAAAATTGTTTTTCACTCACACCACCAATCAATTGAGTATTGTCTTAGTCTGTCATTGTATAGTCCATATTTTGATATTGATTCTATTTTCTAAATTCTGTCCATCAATTCCTTCGTAGTTTCTAATGATAATTGTTTTATAGTTCTGATATATTACAATATTGGTCGATTAATTGCTTCTTTGTGTTTATTATAGCACTAAGTTAGTTATCAACACTGTTCAAAGTATATAGGATACATATAATTGGAGATTCGGTAGATATATTTGTGACACCTCCACACAGAGGTTGTCGCACGATGGTCACTACGGCTGCGCTACTACGGGGTTTCCAAGTCAGAACAAATCGTTGGTTGGAAGCACTTGAAATGGTAAACGTAGTGATGAAAGACAATGATTTATGATTTGATTTGAATGAGAAACAGATAAAACGACACATATTTGAAGTTTTCAAATTAATGAGGAAACTATTTTAAAAAATCCTTTTGAGTTAAAATAACAAAAATGGTGGTAGTGGGCAAGAAACGTCTTGTAGAAAATAGGACTCAGAAGATAGGACTACAGTCGGAAAACTCAATTATGAAGTAACAATTATTATGGAACATAAAACATTGGAACATACGGTAGAAACACAAGGGTTACAAATACAAAGTAAGTTCCAAATAGAATCTATAAAAACTAATTATTCGGCTATAAATGTAAAGCTAAGGAATAGAATGAGAGTTAACATTTACATATTGAAATTTATAAGAATGAAAAAGTTAAAACAATACGGACAAGTTCAGGTGACGTCTTATGAACACGACCTAAAAATATAAACAAGTGAACACCCGCAAAAGAGGATGAAAGGAGACAGACACATGAGAAACGTGAAGGAAACAATCACGATCGTTTGGATAGGTAAAGGGAAAAATTGGGTTTGCTTAAAGAGGTATCAATTATAAAATAACTATGATTTTAGAATAAAGCAAAATATACGTTATATAATTCATAAAAAATACATTTTTATTCACTTTAAATACAAAATTAATGTAGCTTCAAATAAATATTCTAAGTACATTAAAGATATAAGATTTAAGGTTACTTTCTAAGGTGTAAAGTGAAAATAGTTATATTGAAAATCGAAGTAACTTGTAATACATGGACATCGTACTTATATAATACATCCAAAGTATACAAAGCAGAACACTTCTGTGGTGTAAACTATAAACAGGGGATGGCGTAATGTAAACTCAGTTGTGGTCTGTTGAGACTCTCACAGTTTCCGTACGGTCTGTCACAAACACGTTTATCACGGGTACCCACATTCTGTTTCCTCTCCCCACATATTCCAGCACTGTCTCAGTTTATCTTATTTCCTCAGTCAGTATTCCCGTTAGATGGTCTGTGTTTCTCTGTCTGTGTCTTGTGCTCATCCTGTGCGCGGATTTTCTAAATGGACTCCACCAAATTGGCTGCCATAAAATATTTTTATATTATATGTTTTGACAAACAGATATATATATATATGTTGTATACTTACAATTTCCCACTTTACAAATTTAATTATTTAGTATTACTTAATTTGTTTGGTTAAAGTTATAAAATGAAAAGAGTCTGTTAGTGAAAATCTGTAGTGAAAAAGACTGACGACAAATTGTTGATGGTTCTCTCTCAGACGTCCGTGGATGTTCGTAGATCGTCGCAGATTCTGATTCGGCTAAAACAAACACAAGTTATTTACTTACGGTGTATGAAGTTCTTGTCGATTGACCAATTCGTAAATAATTGAATCGGTAACTCGATCCTCATCGGTCAGTGTTACACGGTGCCACCTGTGAAAGTATTGCTGAAAATCTAGCTCGAGACTGTATTGTCTGTGTAATAAAAAGTCGTCAACTCTTTGTTTTTCTGTTATGAATTTTAATTTTAATGAAGAAAGTTGTGTCAGTGGTTAAAATCACAAGCAGAATTATCACTGTTGCACACCACTATATAAAAATTATTCCGATTAGCGCTTTCAAGCTTCACAGCTCATCGTCAGATCGGATATGAAACAAATAACCTGAAAACAAACCCTTCACCCCCGCCCCACCCCACCATGCTCACACACAACAAGCTATAATTCACCTTCCCCACCCTCAGCCCTGTCCCACCATCTGGACAGTTACATATTTTTCTAGCAAATTCCTTATGTTTCTAGAGAAATATTAATATGAGAGAAATATGAATTTGGGACAAAATACAACATAGAGAATAATGTAAAATTGATAGAAAAATTAGAAAATATTAGAATTAATGAAAATACAAAATTGATATCACTGGATGTTATAGACATATTTACCAATATCACAGTAAATAAATTTATTAAGTTAATAAACGATAATAATATGGGACAATACAGGTATAAAAAGCAATTGATTAAAGTAATTAAAGAATGTGTAAATCAGAACTATTTTAGGTTTAATAACACGTTTTATATACAGAAAAAAGGATTACCCATTATCCCCTATTCTTGCAGAAATATACATGAATGATTTTGAAAAGCAATTAATAAGTTCCACTAAGTATAAAGACAATATAAAATTATGGACTAGATACGTTGACGATGTATTAGTAATTTGGGAAGGAAGCATAGAAGAAGTGCATGAGTTTATAAATGAGGTAAATAATAAGGATAAAAACTTACAATTTAAAGAAGAGAATAATTAAATTAAAGAAGAGGTAAGAAAATAAATTACTTAGATTTAAACATAGAAATTAAAGATAATGAGAAACTACAGTTTAGGATATTTAGGAAAGAATCGTATTCGGATATAATTATACCAAGAGAGTCTTAAAACCCTTACAGATATAAAATGGCAGCAATCAATTCATTTTGTTATAGAGCTCAGAAGTGTTTAAAAGAGACCGAATCAAAAGATAGGAAGTTAAAAACGATAAAGGGAATTTTAAGGAATAATAACTATAACACCAACATAGTGGATAAAGTTAGGAAAAGGGTTAACATAAAAAAAGCTAAAAGAGAAAAATTACATACTAGAAAAATTACAAAATGTTTTAATAAATACGGAGTAGATATAGCTATTAAAAATGTGAAACGGTATTTGATAAGATAAGGAATAAAAATATAGAAAAAAATCCCAGTATTACAGAAAAGCGGAATTTATAAATTAAAACGTAAAGACTGCAACAAAGTGTACCTAGGTGAGACAGGACGAAAGTTCGTATGCAGGTTGTCTGACCACAAACGTGGAGAAGGTAACAGAACAACGAATTCGTTATATGCAAGACATTTCATAGAAGACAACCATAAGTTTGTTAATCCTTTGGAAGACTACGACATTGTAAAAGTAGTAAATAACACAGTTGAAAGGAAGCTTAGGGAGGAGTTAGAAATATTGAAAGAAAGAGAAAAAGGGTTAGACAATTTAATTAATACTAAAATTAAATTTGATAATGAAGAAATATTTTATAACATAATTAAGAAGTAAATGATAGAGGACAGATAGATAAGATTAAGAAATAAATTGCATAGGACTAATTACGTGTTTTTAAAATAAGGGTGTGTGACTGGCACTCATGCGTTGATGAGAAAGACTAGGTTTAAAAGGAATGCACACATACACACACACACACACACACACACACACACACACACACACAACACTGAAACACAAGGAATTTGCTAGAAAAATATGTAACTGTCCAGATGGTGGGGACAGGGCTGAAGGTGGGGAAGGGACATTGAATTATAGCTTGCTGTGTGCGAGCAGGGTGTGGTAGGGTGGGGGTGAAGGGTTTGTTTTCAGGTTATTTGTTTCATATCCGATCTGACGATGAGCTGTGAAGCTTGAAAGCGCTAATCCGAATAATTTTTATATAGTGGTGTGCAACAGTGATAATTCTGCTTGTAATTTTAATTTTATTAACAAATCTTGATAATATTTGCAAATCGTTACTTTAGAATTTAACACAGGCTGTTTGCCTAGTCAGTCATTGACTGTACTTTTTATTTTGCTCTTAATCTCAGGGTATAGAAAATTATTTAAATTATTTAACATAAAATTTACAATGTACTTCTTGAACCTTGGTTCATTATGTTTACAATTCTTCAGTGGTTCCTTTGAGCCTGCAAGATACAAAAACAAGAAAAAATGTCTGCGCTACTGTTTAACATTAGTAGGCGGAGCTAATTATTATAAACAATAAGTATGTTAAATGGTTTCATAAATCATTACCATGGAATAAATATCATCGACTATGGTCAACCTTACATTTCCTTTACGCATAACGAATTAATCTTTAGGACAAAAATGATCTGGAATGGTTTCAAAATTATTAACCTATAGTCGTAACATTGACTATTATCAACATGGAGTTGCCTCTAGGCATACTGATTCAAATATTTAATAACAAAAGAACATCGAAAGCTTATATTATTATTAAGATGGTTATTAAATTGACTATTGTCAATATGAGACCAACTTCAGGCATACTGAATTGCAATAAATTATTAACTATTCCAAAATATCAGGTATCAGCTTAATCTAAATATCAAATAAGTTTCATCACTATTTAAATAGTAAATTCACTTAATGTTTGTCAATTATTATTATATCCATTGTATGTAGCACACTAGTTATTCAAACAATTATGATTTGTTACTTAATAAGTGTTCATCACAATATTAATTGGTTGTTTATGTCTGATACCTATTGAATTCAAAAGTTCATATAACCTCTCTTTTCGAGTTTCTACCATTCATTATTTGGTTTTATTCGGTTCGATATTTGTAATATCGGTAATAAATTTATTATTTATTTCTATAAAAATAATTATGTCAGGTTTATCAATGTTTGTGAATTACTGTTAGACATTTTGTTTATTCACTATGAACTTCGTTAATATTTTATGGTTGGTTCTATGTTTCAAAAAAATTGACAATCTTAAAATCTCTGTTTTGTAATTAATTATCATTAATAATCAATTAACACTATACTTCCTGTTAATATACTTTAATTGCAATTTTATTATGCACTGTGCAATTCCATTTCGCTATAATATAAGCGCTTTATTTAATCACACGACACAATAAATTTTCGGGTTAGGATGCCCCCTTCGGTTTACGTTTACGTTCAAGATAACCGCACAGCTGATATCTTGAAAGCGACTGGATTCGCGCACAGAAATTTGCCGTCGTCTCGCGTCTTCTAGTCTAAGGCAGAATAATACAATTATTTTTCTTCTTCGCTGTTCCTATATCGGGAGCACATACCCCCGGTCGATTTTGATCGATTCCATTGGTTAAAAAGGCTGCTATTCCATTCAGCGAGGTCGCCCCCCTCGCGAATTAATTAATTTTACAGAAAATTGTTAAAGACTTTGGGTTGGAGAGTATCGTTTGTTGCCTTCTCGTTTTTTCCAAAATAAATATAATTCCTTTAAAATTGGTTTAACGTCCTTGTTATATGACTTATGCTCAATGTAATCACATCATGTTATTACAATTAATCTGTTCTTTAAAATGAGTCCTCACAAGACATGTGCGAGTTTAATAATAAAAAAGTTAATTCCTCACTTATGACTATTACATATTTCTTATTGTTTTATATGATTAATTACTAAAATTGACCAAATGATGATTACATTCCATCATATGGTTCCTTTGAAGTTCATATATGATAATATTTACTACAATGATTGTGTAAGATTAATAAAATTACTATATTTGACCCATGCTTTCTATGGCCTAGAGCATGGTCAGTTTGATTTACTTTATTTATTGACATATTTTGTTCTGTCCACTTTTGTACAGTGCTACAGATATTCTAAGATGTCCATTACAACTTCTGGACAGCTTAGTTTTTATTAGAACACAATTATTTACTTGTTTTTAGTCTCATTTATTGTTCATAGTCTTAGTATGCCATGTGTCATTATGATTTAATTCTGAATTAATTATATACCCATTTTTATGTGGTTCCTGTCGGTCTAAATTGTCTTTACAGTTTAAAGGTTGTTTTACAATGGTTGTTCTCTTATAATTACATGTGATATTGATAATAATTCACTAATACTTCCTGCATCTAGTGTGGTCAGACAGTTACCTCAATTTTCCTTAATTTTGGTTAAATTAGCTTTTCATGGACATCGATGTCATTGTTCTTCACTGGTTTACAATATTATAGAAATTCTGAGTGTGTTTATTGTGTACATCTTTCTGTCCAATTCCAGTCTGTGTATTTGCATTAAACACCACACATATCTCTTTTAATTAATAAAATTGTATCACTAGATTCGTCTTTATAATGTCTACTTTCATTATTTTATAACTTACACTAGTTTACATCGTTTTGGTCTTAATTTATGCTAATTACAAGCTGATCTGTAACCGAGTTGAAGTTACCTGGGATCCCTTTTGTCAGACAATAATGGTCTATGTTTTAGCTTTCTGTTTTACAGGTTATTATTTGACACTTTTACTCTTGTTAATTATTATTTATTATTTCTTTATGATTTCTACCTATCTACAGGTGATTACTAGGTTCTCTTTTAGTTAATTTACTTGGATTTGTCTGTATTAAAAGTATGCATTGTAAACTGTTCTTACTAATATAATTAATTCATCCTTATCATCCATTATTTTCTTTCATTGTTTTGATTTGTTTAATTAGTCCTATTCTTTTATTAGAATAAAGAGTTTTTTTCGTGGTTTGTCTTTGGTAATAGTTTGTCTAGGTCTGTGTCTCTTTGCTGCTTCTTATTTTTTAGAAGTAGTTTCCTTGTTTTATTAGTTTCATTCTCTATTAATACATATACTAGGCACATTATCTGACATATTTGTTACTTCTTCTGTGTTTGTTACCTTGCTTGTGTTTATTTATATTCTCTACAGTCTCTTGTTAATACTGAATGTCATTATTCGTTAGTTTTATCCTCTCACTTACCATATCTGTTGGGTCATTTGGTTAATCACATTATTGTGTTGTCTTCTATATTTTCTTCTTTATCACTATTTATTATCCTTCGTTTGCTGAGTTAGTTATATTATTTGTTTTACTTAGTTCTTGAATCTTATATAATTACTTGGTACACAGCTATTTATTTACCATTCCTCTCTTAGGTGTTCTGGTGTTAGTTTATGAGTGAAACACTCTTTAATTTTTTGTTTTTAACTTTATGGTGAAGATATGTACTGTTACTATATATATATATATATATATATATATATATATATATATATATATATATATAGTATATATATAGTATGTAACGATATACCGTTGCAAATATAATATAATTTACATTTGTGATGCCCCACGTTGGAAGCGATATTTCTTATGCAACGATACGATATACATAAAAATAGGCGTGTCTGGCCTCACGTTCAAGAGCGACAAGTTATGTAACAATATAACATTTAATTTGGGTTTCAGGTGTATCTGTAATAAGAACTCTATCTAACTTGTAACGGTATTTCAAATTTATTTGATGTTAATAAAATTGTGCACATGGCACTTACTTCGACTTAAAACATTCGTTATTATTTCGTTATTATGCCGTAAGGCTTATGCTATATACATCCTTACTGACTAAATATTCTATTCTACTAATTATTGTATTAACGGAAAATCTCATTTCCAGACTACTCAGTCAATTAGTGTGTTTCAAAATATCAATCTTTAAATATTTTCTTATATATTGCAATGTAACTCAAAAATATCAATAGTTACTGAATTTATCTTTTGTTTCTCAGTACTGATTTATATCAAACGCTAATTTTTACTTAAATGATTTGTATTCTTTTCATTTCAATACTAATTTGAGCTCTTGTTTACGTTAACCTTATGTCAGTAACATCTATGATTTTAATTCAAATTTTACAATAAACATTGACTCTTACTTTTAAATAGAACAAGAATGTCCTTAATTGTCTTTACGTTAATTGTTCGATTAAGAGATAAATAAGTTGTTTATCACCTTATCGTCGTCAATCATACTCAATCATTGGATCCCTCTGTAATCGTCCTCGTCTCGAACTTCAGCATCACTCGCTCTTCTCCTCTGTCCAGCGTCGCCTCTCTCTTCTCCTCTTGTCCAGCGTCGACTTCCTCTCTTGTCCAGCGTCGCCTCTCTCTTCTCCTCTGTCCAGCGTCGATTTCCTCTCTTGTCCAGCGTCGACTCTCTTCTCCTCTTGTCCAGCGTCGTATCGCTCTCTGGAACTTCTCCTCGTGCTGTTTCGGACGTCAGTTGATCTTCTTATGTGGATCTTCTTATGTAATTTTGTTACTACTTAAAAATTGTTTGTTTTACAATCCAGTTACATAACTGTATGTAACTGGAAGGATGAAACTATTTACAAAAATTTAAATATTTTGTGCGGACGGGCAGAAGCTCCCGCTGCACCGTGGATGATTTAAGAAAGAGAACCACTGTAGCTTGTGTGTCCTATTTATACCCATGTCTTGGTCAACACCTGCAGTGGTACGAAATCGACATGTCAGAAACTGTCTTTGGGTTCAGTTCCCCCACTCTGTCAATTTCGCCATTTCTTATATTTCTGCGAATTGCAGAGTCCTGTAAGTATACTCTTATACTTATCTTATAACTATTTTTACAACACATGTTCACTGTAATTTTGGACATTGCAACTTAACCCTTTCGATTTGTACACAGTTATTTCACTATTACACTCGTACGGTGTGGCACATTCGCGTGGTTTTCGTACACAATATTTATTAAATTTTCTTATATTTTATTGTGTTTTTGGATTTTACTTCTTAATTATAGTTTATGAATAATTACGAAAAAACAGTAATTATGCAATTATTCATCTTGGGGTGGTAAACTCGCCTGCATAGACCTGCGTTCACACACACTAGCAATATACTGGTGTACACACTTTCAGTTACATTTGTGTGTGTGTGCACGTCGATTCAGGTCGAAACACCTGTTCATATTTTTGTCTGAGCCAAGCTTGCAATCCCTGACATGCTTATTTCTAATACATTATTAATTATTTACAGTTTATTAGGTATATTTAAATTTTTATATTCAATGCTCAGTACATCACTTATTTGTACTGTCGCAATATATATATATATATATATATATATATATTATAACAGGACCAAATATCATTAATTTGGAGTTATATGTTAAGGGTATACTATATTGATGGTTAAATAAATTTTAATAGTCGAAACTCCACTCATATGTTGTAGCGATTATGTTAACGCATCGTACAGGCGCACACGCCTATGTCCGCGACCGTTACATAATCAACTCACTGTGTAACGAATAGGACCACGCCCAAACTTTCAATTATTAATATTTCGGAAACCGGTAAATTCAGGCGAAATCCATTATAGCCAAAATGTTTGCCGAAATATTAATAATAAGGGGTACGAATTTTATGCAATATAATAAATAATAACAGAGTTAATTAATTTTATGTTAATAACTTCCGTAATAATTGAGCTACATAAAAGAGCTTTTAATATGTTACAGCTATAAGAATTATCTACTGAATGTATACTTTTGAATTAGCACAACTTGGCTTGCAGCCAAGATAATTGCAATATAAAGTGCCACCGGAAATCCTGAACGACAATTCAGTTCCGTTGTGTTAAGAATATTAATAATAATATAAATTCTCAGTCTGTTGGAAAGTAGTTTCGTTCTCACGGGGCGAGGTGATTCAAATTTTAGGTAGTAGGGAGAGTGTGTCAGTCAATCAAATCATTCGAAGCAATTGGAACGAACGCGGAGTTTTGGGGGCTGATCAAACACTCGACTGCCAGTATTCAAGAAGTACAGACGTACATCTTCAATCGTCTCAAAATCATAGTTTTGTGAAGACTCATCTGAAGACTCTACGTGGTCAACACGCCTAATTACGATCATCATAAAACAGATCAACTGTAACGACTCGTAATTACAGCGTCCAGTCAAGATACTCTTCCACATCAACAAACAAGCGTATCGTGCACTACATTAACTGTGGGCGTACGCACGCAAGAGATCTACAAGACTACAAGACATTACTTCAAGAATACGACAGAGAGGCCGTCTAAACCACTTGCGGATCAGCTGACGAGCAGAGCGACAACTCGTAACGAGACACACACGCTGACGTGGAACGTGAATCGACGAGGGACCTGAAGCAGTTCTCGCAGAAAACTACAGACGTAAAAACTTCATCAATAGCAGGAGAGCAGAGTGTTGCTGATTTCCGAGCTCACCGCCAAAACCCAGGACGCTCAGTAGATCACCATCTCTAGCCGATTGGACAAGGACAGCGAGGGACTTCCAGGAGCATCTCTACAATCCTCTTCAGAACCAGGAAAGTCAAAAAACACCTTATTTATTTTTCAACAGTTCAATTTTTCTTTCTTTTTAATTAAAATCAGTGTAATATAAATCATTCAGATGCCATAAATCAGAGACTCTAATTAAATAAGAATTACTGACGTGTGATAATCTGTATAGCCAGTATAAGTAATTAATAAGCATTAGTTAAGAATTAGTAGTAGATAAAGAGAAAAGCGCTATACAAATTTTAACAAAGAATTAAATAATTTGCTCATACTGCAGTATACGTGAGTCAGATCACTAGTAAATAAAAGGGCGTGAACTAGATTGTCACGGCCAGTTTATTTTTGAATATTTTCAAGTAACTTTAGAGTTTTTATTGCGTTAGAATCATTTTTAAAATAATTGAAATTAAACTGAATTAAATTAAATTGATTAATTAAATTCTCAGTTAAAATAACTTCTTTGAAAATAACGAGCTCAATTTCTGAAAATTATTATTCATTCAGAAAACATTATACAAGATTTATTTACTGTTTAGTTTGTACGAAGATTTGAACTTATAAGCATTTCATTCTTGTGTGTTTGGTGTAATAAACCCCGTTTTTATTACGCCACATTGTATTTTTATTGCTGTACTACGGAGCCTAAAAACCTCACAAAACTCTTCACTTTTAAAATAACAAATTTATTGTGCTGTTGTTATACACTTGAGTTTACATACTTGCGAAATCAAATCCAAAATCCACACGCCCTAGTCGGAAGAAAACCGCAAGATCGGACAGCAGGTAGGTGCTCACACATTTACACAACACAACAACACGTTTAATATTGTTATAATATATATATAGACATATCACGGCCTTAAAACTTTTATAAAATAGATATGGAACCTGTTTCCGACTGAACAAAATTAATACACACGCACGCTAAATACTAGCATCCAGCACGGAAACGTGCGCAGAGAAACACTTTGCTCGAGAATTTAAATCGTTACTCTTTTACGTAACAAGTATGTAATTTTTGTAGAACTTTACATGCTCCTTTTATGAAATCTGTAACATTTTTGTAATGTTTAAAATCGGTAGGCTTCATTGTGGTTTGCTTTGCTTGTAAGTAACAAATTATACTGTTACGACGGTCTCCCTCTAATCGTCGTATGGTACAGTGGAAACAAAATACAGGACACCCATGAAATCACTAACAACCAGCTTTTATTAATCGCAAATAACAATTAGTAATCAACAAGTTTTTCAACAACATTATAATCGTACAATAATTTAAATTAAATTTGTCCACACGGAATAATAATGTCAACTATAAAGAATTCAGCACTAATTATAACACAACAACACTTCGCTACAGTACTTCTACGAACACTCGATCCGCGCTAAAGGAATCGCACACTGTCAACTGACTGACAAGCCAGCTGCTACGGCTTTTTATGGGTATATCTTAGAGCACGTCTTCTAGAAATTTTCCGTCCTCAACTGCACGTCACTTAATGCGTAATTCAAGTGTTCTCCAGAGGACTCTAAAACGTTTGCATAACTAATTACTTACGATAAACTAACGGTAATCGTCCTTTTCGCCACACGTGCCAATCGCAGCGAGTTTTATAGAAAATCTACTATTTATACTACTATCATAAAAGTTAAACTACTATTACCTCTCTAAAAATAAACAGTTAACAAATGTGAAATAAATAGTCTAATTAATTAATTAATTTTAAAAGGCAAAACAGTTTATTAAAGATGTACAGGGAACGGAAATAATACGGAAAAGTAGAATAAAATGACTAAAGTGTGGTGTTTATTTCTCTAATTGAATTGGTATGTTATTATCACTACAAAAAGTAGTTTATAATGTATTGATACGACGGTCTACTCGATCGTCGTAGGTACAGTGGAAACAAAATAAGTACAAGACACCAATTAAGTCACTAATCACACCTTTAATTGTTATAGTAAAACAGTTCGTAATTAACAACACAGTGTCTACAACAAATCAAATGAAATTGTTCATACGCAATAAAATGTCCACTAATATTAAAACTCAACTGTATTACAATTATACCGTCCGAATATAAAACGCAACACTTCACTAATAACTACTTGAACGTACACCGTAATAACCCGAACCGCTCTGTAAATATATCGCACTAATACTCTCGAACCGCACAGTCAAAAATCTCGCATTGAACTGAAAACTAAAGCCGCGACGCGATGTATTTATAGTTACGCTCACACACCAGAAGCTTCCAAACTGCGTCTTATCTCTCGCGAACTACGTAATTAGTACGGCCTTGACACAGTCCGAGCGCCCGAGCGAAGGCCGGCATAGTCGAGAAAATTCTCGCAACATGCGTCTAGCAGCACGTACACCACACGCTTACGTCGAGACCTTTCTGGCACATTCGATAAACGCGTAGATTGTTCTATGCTGTCGTAGCACCGCCCCCTCCTTAAGCCTGTTCGTCCCGAACTGGCAAAGCGTCTCTAAAGTTGTATTTAGCCAGGCGATCTAGGTGGACGACCTTGAACTTTCGCTGTCCTTCCTGTTGAATCCGATAAACAACATCGTTAATCCTTTTTTTACAGTGTAGGGTCCTTCCCAGTTAGACTGAAGCTTAGGTGAGCGACCACGACGGCGCTTTGGATTGAACAACCAGACCTGATCTCCTTCTTGGAAACCCACACTATTGCTGCGAATGTCATACCGAGTTTTCATTTTATCACTGGCAATCTTCAGCCGTCCTCTTACCAAGCGATTCATTTCTCGCAGTTGGTTTTCTAATTGCGAGGAATAGTTCTTTGGCTCTTGGGACTGAGTCTCAGGTGATCCAAACATCAAGTCTCCAGGAAGACGAATCTCCCGCCCAAACACCAATTTTGCTGGAGTCATGGCGGTTGTGTCATGTACTGACGACCTATATGCCATAAAGAATAGTGGTATACGTTGGTCCCAGTCTGTTTGGTTCTCGTCGACAACTTTCGAAAGATACTGCTCAAGTGTCCTGTTGAATCTCTCAACCATCCCGTCCGACTGAGGATGCAGAGGCGTTGTCCTGGTCTTTCGAATTCCGAGTAGACGGCATAATTCTTTAAACACTCCTGATTCGAAATTTCTCCCTTGAACCGTATGGATTTCCATAGGGGCTCCATAACGGCAACAGAAGTTGTGAACTAACTGCTTTGCCACAGTGGTAATCTCCTGATTTGGAATTGCGTATGCTTCCACCCACTTAGTAAAGTAGTCACCTACAACCATGATGTACCGGTTTCCATCGTCAGTAACTGGGAATGGTCCAGCAATGTCTATGGCAATTCTCTCGAAAGGTTGTCCAACGTTATACTGTCTCATTTTTCCCCTGCTTCTGGTTTGTGGGCCCTTGCTTGCAGCACATATTTCACACGTCCGAACCCATTCCTCTACGTCGTGGCGAAGATGAAGCCAATAGAATCGCTTCCGTATTTTGTCAAGGGTTTTGTTAACGCCAAGATGGCCTCCAGATGTTCCATCATGCATCTCCTTCAAAACAGACTGCACTTTACTTCGGGGAACTATCAACTGCATGACCACGTCTCGTCCACCTGCACTTTCCCAAGCCCTTTTCAGCAATCCGTTTTCTAAGGTGAGAGATTCCCATTGTGCCCAGTAGCCCTTCAGCACTTCGGAACCATGGCAGATATCTTGCCAATCCGGGCGGCGACCTTCCTCTTTTGCTGTAAAGATCGGTCCAATGTCTTCATCAGTAATCTGTTCTTGTCGACAGTCTTGTGTTGTCCAGCCATCAGCCAGGAAATCTACAGTGATGGCTTGAACATGTTCGCTTGGGTTTTGTTCTTCCTTTCTGTGGCAATGTCGGCAGTCTTCCGGGCATGGTCTTCGTGATAAGCCATCTGCATTACCGTGCAGGCGCCCCCGCCGATGTTGTACCTTGAAGTTGTACTCTTGCAGACGTTCGAGCCACCTTGCCAACTGTCCTTCCGGATTTTTAAATCTCAAGAGCCATGCAAGTGCAGCATGGTCAGTACGTAGTGAAAACTCTCTCCCATAGAGGTATTTATGGAAGTGCTCCAAAGCTCTGACAATTGCCAACAACTCTCTTCTTGTAACACAATAATTTCTCTCTGGTTTAGAAAGCGTCTTGCTGTAATACGCTATTACTCGTTCTTCACCGTTCTGCACTTGAGACAAAACTGCTCCTAGACCAGTATTGCTTGCATCTGTGTCTACGATGTACTTCCCTTCGGAAGCTGGAAAAGCGAGAATTGGCTGCGAACATAATGCAATCTTCAACGTTCTAAATGCTTGTTCACACTCTCTCGACCATTGGAAGTTTCGTTTATTTTCCGTTAGCTCATGTAGTGGTTCAGCAATAGTAGCGAAGCCTTTCACAAAACGTCGGTAATATGAGCATAACCCCAGGAAACTCCGAACTTCGTGTTTATTCTTCGGAACTGGCCAGTCTCTTACGGTGTCTACTTTATTAGGATCCATGCTAACGCCCGCTGCCGAAACCAGATGGCCCAAATACTGTACTTCCTTCTGGAATAGAGAACACTTCTTCGGGCTCAGCTTCAGTTGTGCACCGTGAATTCTAGTTAGAACTTCCTTAAGGTTTTCCAAATGATCTTCGAAAGTCTTCCCGATCACTATGACATCGTCTAAGTAAACAAGGCAAGTTTTCCACGTCAGGCCTCGGAGTATCAGGTCCATCAATCTCTCAAATGTTGCCGGTGCATTACAGAGTCCAAATGGCATGACGTTAAATTGGAATAAGCCACTTGGGGTCGAGAAAGCGGTCTTTTCCTTGTCTTCTTGATGAAGACCCACTTTCTAATATCCACTCTTCAGGTCCAATGTGGAAAACCACTGTGCTCCGGACAACGTGTCGAGTGTATCGTCAACGCGAGGTAATGGATAGCAGTCTTTCTTTGTAACGTCATTTAACCTCCGGTAGTCTACGCAGAAACGCAATCCACCATCCTTCTTCGCTACCAGCACTACAGGGGAAGACCAAGCACTTGACGAAGGTTCAATTACTCCCTCTGTCAACATGTCCTGTACTAACCGAGACATCTCCTCTTGTTTAGATAATGGAGGCCTTCGAGGAGGTTGGCGTATCGGTGTTGTGTCCCCGGTATTGATGCGATGTTGCACAAGAGAGGTTCTTCCCAGTGACTGTCCCCGAACTGCAAAACAATCTTTGAATTCGTGTAAAAACTGTCCGAGTTCTTTTACCTTACCACTTGAGAGGTCGTTAGAAGATCTGTTCAATAATTCTTGCAGTTCCTCTGGTAATTTAGAAGTATCCGAAGAACTGGGTCTTCGTTGCGTTATTCCGGCTACCCAGGCCACAGGAGTCAATTTGCCTAGGAGAGTATTGCTTTGTAAAGTGATAGCTTGATCCAAAATATTCGCCACTCTAATAGGTACATTTCCGGTTTCGTCAGGTTTTACTAAACTTCTGGCAATTAGTATGCCCGGTGTGCTGACTACCTGGGGTTCGAATATAGAGCACTGATTGCCCCTAGTATCTACCGCAGTTCTAACCATGATGATCTTTTCGGAGTTTGGCGGAACAGTTACGGCCACTTAGTTTGTGACGTCCATCGATTTTTCTGCTGTCGTCATTGTTGATAGCATTACCTCTTCGCCTCCGATTCTCAAGACATTGTTTTTGAAGTCGACTATAAATCCGTATGCGTTCATAACGTCCACACCAAGAATTGCTTCATCCACAATGTCTGCAACAAGTACTTGATGATTAAACTCAAGTCTACCGAGGCGTAGGTGTATCTCCACTTTTCCATACACTTTTACAGGCCGTCCAGTAGCTGTTCGCAAGCTGCAAGAGCACCAGATTGGCTTGAGATCTTTCACCACGTCGGGGCGCACAATAGAAACTGTTGCGCCTGTGTCAACTGTAATCGAGGTTGGCCTTTCTTGAACAAATCCGGTAACTACCAAGCTCCCGGTGTTTTTCTGAAGCGTAGAAATTGCGTATTCTCTAGGGGCTTCGTTCCTCCAGTTAGTCAGCACACGCCCCGTTGCACCGATTATTGCTCGTTTCCCTGCTGCTGAATTCTAACCCGACAATCTCGTTGTAGATGTCCAGGTTTCCCACATCTATAACACTTCGGTCTCCCATCCTTTCTTATTTTATTCTATGGCGCCGACCGTCGAGTCTCTGTTCCTTGTTCTTCTTCCTCATCGTCTGTGCCGTCGCGATCTTTTAGCTCGCGCACTTTATGACTTGTCCAACCAGACGCTGATTTGGCGGCCTCAAATTGCAAAGCATGTACCAGGGCGTCCGCACTGTTCTGGTGTCTTGCCATTTGTAACACTTGCTGTAGTTCGTTATCTCGGACACCGGCAGTAAATGTCTGCATCGCAAAACGCGTTCGAAAATCTTCTGGCGCTTCAGGATAGGCCAGTCTAATTAGTCTGTCGATACTTGCTTCAAACTCTTGAAGACTTTCCCCGGAATGCTGTCGCCTTGCTCTCAACTGGGTGCAGTACACATCTCGCAAATGTTTATCACCATACCGTAATTCCAGAGCTTTTATCAACTCGGCATAGGTGTTCTGGCTGTCAGGTAGCACTTTCTGTAGTAGTTCTGCCGCGGGTCCTTTTAATGCAAGAACAAGTGAAAAGGCCTTGTCTTTTTCTGTCCAATTATTTGCGCATGCAGCAGCTTCAAATTGGCGGAGGTACGTTGCCCAGTGAGTGCTTCCGTCAAAGGTTGGAGCTTTGACATGAACTGTCCCTACTGCAGGCAAAGTGACTTTCTCTGTTAACTTATTTTCTGTCTTGATCACTGGTACAGTCTGTTCTGAAATTTGTTTTGGTTGAATCTTCATGCACTGTTCAACTTCAGTTTTAATTTGTTCTCTTATGTTTGCCATTGAGTTTTCTACTGCAGATATTTTATTTGACACAGATTCTTCTATAACAGATATTTTTGTAGACATCGATTCCTCCACAGTCAAGACAGATTTTTCTACTTCAGCTATTTTTAATGTCATTGATTCTTGTACCTCCGATATTTTAGTTACTTGCTTATTAAGCTCACCTCGTAGGAGACCCAACTCTGCAGCGGTTTGTTCTTGTGTCTGCTTTTGTTGCTGTATTAACTCCTTGATGTCATCTGCTTCCTGCTTCCGTTCCTCTGCCTCCTGCAGGAGGGTTTTCTGTCTCGCTTCCGCTTTCTCGTCTTGTCGTTTTTCTGCTTCTTCCTGTGTCTGCCGCAGCAGTGTTTGTAAAGCTTCCATCATCTGACTGGGATCCATGTTTACCGATTTAATTACGAATCACACTCGTCTTGTACAAAGCGTCCACTGTTTCCACTGTTAACCGTTCTATCCCACTTCTGACACCACTGTTACGACGGTCTACTCGATCGTCGTAGGTACAGTGGAAACAAAATAAGTACAAGACACCAATTAAGTCACTAATCACACCTTTAATTGTTATAGTAAAACAGTTCGTAATTAACAACACAGTGTCTACAACAAATCAAATGAAATTGTTCATACGCAATAAAATGTCCACTAATATTAAAACTCAACTGTATTACAATTATACCGTCCGAATATAAAACGCAACACTTCACTAATAACTACTTGAACGTACACCGTAATAACCCGAACCGCTCTGTAAATATATCGCACTAATACTCTCGAACCGCACAGTCAAAAATCTCGCATTGAACTGAAAACTAAAGCCGCGACGCGATGTATTTATAGTTACGCTCACACACCAGAAGCTTCCAAACTGCGTCTTATCTCTCGCGAACTACGTAATTAGTACGGCCTTGACACAGTCCGAGCGCCCGAGCGAAGGCCGGCATAGTCGAGAAAATTCTCGCAACATGCGTCTAGCAGCACGTACACCACACGCTTACGTCGAGACCTTTCTGGCACATTCGATAAACGCGTAGATTGTTCTATGCTGTCGTAGCAGTATTAATTGTCTATTGTTTTCAACATGCACGGTATTGTACAGTCGTGACATAGATGCAGACACTGGTGCCAGCGAACAGGGAAACCACCGCTTACTGCATTCTGACTAACCCTAAGACTAATGATCCACGTGCAGTCGCAAACTTGACAGTTTTGTGATTTATCGTTCCCTCACACAGCTTCCGTCGCCCGTTTTTCTCTTGTTATGTTATTTTTCTGTTTTGAAGTAAACACGAGTTGATATGAAATAATAACTAATTGTATTGCTTTATGTTTGTGATATAAGATGATTGATTAACAATCTAAAGTAAAGAAAAATAACAAAATACTTGTAAAATCGTGCGTGAAAAACGAAATAAACAAACATATTACTACAATTTGAAACCTTTTTACAGTTTTTACCTTTTAGAGACTGCTTGAAAAATGTGTTGACCGAACCAAGAGGTTGCCACATCAGAGAGAAGTATAAGCTTTGAACTCAGTCCTTTAATTCATAAAAATCGTGATCAAAGACCATGCAGACTACGATCGTTCATCCTTAAGTTGCAGTGGAAACGCGCTAGTTAGGTCATGTGTAACGAACGTGATAATTCTACCGAAGTGTTGCAGATTTAAAACTGAATAGGCCAAGGGGAAGCAGAAATAGTAAAAGGTTTGAACTGGAAAAGAATAAGTAGGAGGAAAAGAAAAATGCAAGAGTTGATTGGTAAACCAAATTGATCAAGGCTGTAGCGCCACAGGAAGAAGAGACGATGAATTTCGATAAACACACAATAGGTGTTTTGGCATAATTGCAAATGCACGTTCTGTTAGGAAATCGCCCCTGTCTGCCCATCTATCTATTGACCTATTTATCTATTTTTCACCCCGTCTTTGCTCCCACTTCCTTCACTTCTTCCCAGTTCCCACGTACATTTCATACACTTTTAGTTTACAAAGAGAAGAAGCTTGAAATGTGAAAACCCAAAACATAAATCTTCATATTACTGATGACCGTCGGTCAATAAAATTTAACGTAGGAAGGTTTACCGAGGATCAGTCAATAACTATAACACAAATTTCACACTATTTGTGTCGACGTTTCGACAATATTTATTGTAATAATCAAGTGTACAGTAAAGAAAAATTAAATACACACACACATACACACAAACAGGTTCACCCAATCTTGTTGTGTTTGATTTTTCTACATGTCCGTACACAGATGCTGATGATGACAAATATTGTCAAAATGTCAACACAAATAATATATAATTTGTGTTATACTTATTGACTAAACCTTCCATCGCCAAAATATAATACTGAATTGTTATTTGACTGTTAAATGTAATATTAGTCATTTTTAGTAACTGTGAAGAGTCTACTACAGTTTTCGGTTATGGCAGGATACAGAAGATGCTTAAAGAATTTGTGTTGAAACAAACCGGTAACCAAGTATTCTTGTAGAGTAATTCGACTTGTTAAGTGTAACATGATCTATACTGACCAATGCAGTCCCAACCGCTTATCACGTGCCTTAAGTTTTCGTTTTGATTGGTAAATCATGTGTTAAAACTGATTTTCCTCTCTCAATCTCCCTCTATCTCGTTTTCTAGTATTTTTGTATCTTTTTCTTTCTTTGTACTTAAAGTAGATAAAATTTCATTGCGCCTTTCTTAAAATTCCTAAATAAACGAAAAGAGGGTGAATAAATAAAATAAATTAATATTGTTAAACCAATATTAATGTACACCCATTAAGAGGATGCGTTCCGAGGTTTATCAACAAAAGATGGGACAGGACAGGATGCTGCAGAAGAAATCTGAAGTTTTAGTTTTTAAATAGTTATATTAAGAACATGTCACGAGAATGTCTTTCTAAAGACAGACGTATATTCCCTTATGGGCTCTTTTTAAATTTTAAGCTGAAAAGTTAGCTTGCTTGTTCCATATATTTACAATATGTAACATAGGTTATCCATTTATTTACAATTTACGTCATTTATTTACAATATTAACTGCATAAGATATCCTGCAGAATTAATTTTGATGGTTCAAGTAAAATAGATATGTTAAGGGTAAAGTGGTACACGCAAAGAATATGCTCTTATTCACATGACGCCCATGATTCAACATACAGGGTGATTCAGATAAGTCAGAACTCCAACACTTATTTACCAACATCATTTAATACCGAACCGTAAATGTTTATGCAATTTGTTTTAAAAGTAATACTGATTTCTCTGTGTTGTTGATTGTTGATTGTTAGATTGTTATTCATAGCGTTGACCTTGACCTTGGGAAACGTTGTGTAGTAATGCATCATTCCCCCACTCGCGCGCTGTTGTTAGGTGGCGGCTAGTCAGTCCGCCACGATGCTCACGCAAGAGCAGAGGGTCGCATTATTGGAAGCTTACTTCGCGGTAACATCTTACAAGCGGTGCGTTGAGTTGTTCCACGAGAAGTTCCCTGATGTCCCTATTCCAGGGAAAACAACAGTTTATGACATTGTGAAACGTTTTCGTGAAACAGGAAGTGTTAATGAAAGGTCTCGAAGCCGTCAGCCTGATGTGTTAACACCGAAATTTACGGAGCGTGTTCAGCAGTCACTGCTGCGATCTCCCGGTAAATCACTTCGTCGGTTGTCTCAACAGCTTGGAGCATCTTATTCAACCTGCCACAGAGCCACTAAACGTCTGAGGTTGCGGCCATACAGAGTTCGAGTAGTTCAAGAACTACGTCCTTTGGATTCAGAAAAGCGTGTCGCCTATTGTCAGTGGTTTAAGAGATCCACTCTTAACGATGTGAATAATAAGCTGAACAATACGTTTTTCAGTGATGAAGCATGGTTCCACTTAAATGGATATGTTAACAGCCAGAACACTCGCATTTGGGCTACCAATAATCCTCACACATTGCATGAGACCCAACTTCACCCACAAAAAATTGGAGTGTGGTGTGCCATGTCTAGGCAGCGAATTGTTGGACCAATACTTTTTAACACAACTGTTACTTCAGTTGTTTATGCAGACATCATACAGCAATTTATAGCCATGCTTGAAGTGAATGAACGTTATTGCTGGTTTCAACAAGACGGTGCAACATGTTACACCTCCAATGACACGATGACGATGCTTCGTGAGTTCTTCGATGATCGATTAATCTCTAACAATCTGTGGCCCCCACGCTCACCAGACCTGACTTCCCCAGATTTCTTTTTGTGGGGCCATCTTAAGGAGAAGGTGTACTGCAATAATCCGAGAACGCTGGAGGATTTAAAGAATAACATTACCGCTGCTGTAAGGTAAGTCACAGTTGATGTACCGAGACGAGTATCTGAAAACATGTGCCGTCGAGTCGATATGTGTTTACTACAAAATGAAGGACAATTTCAGCATCTTTTATAAAGGTATTTAAATGTATTAAATATATTAAAAATGTATTAAATGATATTGATATTAAATGATGTTGGTAAATAAAGTGTTGGAGTTCTGAATGTATAAACATATATTTTTTTTTAAATATAAAATTATACAGTAGTTCTGGTAGTTCTCGGTAGAGAATTTGGTGTCAGATCGTATCTAGTTACAGTTTCAATGCATCATATTTGCTGTTTGATTCTACCGTCGTTGTAATTAATTAAAATGTTTTATAAAGTGTAAGAACACTTCTCCTGTATAAAAGTTAAGGATGGAGGAAGAGGCAGAAAGAAAAATACAAACGTCAGAGGTTACGCTTTGAGGGGTGTGGCCAGATATACATGTCTGACAGGAAGTGGAACAAAGAAATAAGGGCGTATTTACAGATACTAAATATAAGTGAGTACAAAAAAAATGGAGAGATCAACGGGGCAATGACAGTGACACTGAAATTGGCTTAAAAATATATTTGATCAATGTTCAGAAACATGTAGACTGTGGTACTCCTAAATGAAAACGGAGATAAAAACTCTATTAATAAGCAAAAGTAGAAGTTGGAACAGACTAAACTTGAGCGACGAAGAAGAAGAAGAAGAAGAAGATAATGATGATGATGATGATGATGATGAGGAGGAGGAGGAGGAGGAGGAGGAGGACGACGACGACGACGACGAGTAGGTGGAGGAGGAGGAGGAGGTGAAGGGGTTCGAGGAGGGGTCGAGGAGGAGGAAGGCATTTTTATAAATCTTTCTATGTTGAAGCTACTGCATTAAAACTTATTTCCAATTAAAAGTAATTAACATTGCAAATGCACATATACGCATATGTTCACGTTTTACACACTTTATTATTCCGTGTACGAAGAATCAAAAATTTGTCATTTCTCACAGTGTAGAGCCAAGTAACTCAACGTTCCTTACAGAAACGGCGAAGGACTCAATTCCGTTAGCTGCGAGCAAAAGAAATAATTATTCATAGCGTTTGTGCGTGAAACGCCTGGTCACCATGCAGACGGCAGACACAGCTCGCCGAGAGACTTGAAATTTATTGTTTGTAAGGAATCATCGTCCCTTTCTTCCTCTCGTCTCTTATTCTCGACTCTCTTTCTGTCTTTTTCATATACATAATGATTTGTAATAAAACAGATTGGAAAATTATACTTTGTTTCTTAGAAAAGTACATAATTAGAATGAAAAAACTTGTGTAAAAAACATTTAAAAAATAGTTAAATCCGTACTACAAAAAAGCATACAACATAGGGGTGCGTAAATTACAAATTAATGTTAAGGAAACTAATAATGTGAGACAATGAAAAGAAAGTACGGAACTGAAAAATCGAGAAGCCAGAGAGCAAGACAATGGAAGATGATGAAGTGAGAAACATACCATATGAAATCATAGTCGTAAAGTATCTGAATATAAAACGTGACTTAATGACGTACAGAAAATTTACAGCTAACACAAAATGTGAGAGAATTGTAGTTTTGAATGTGCTAAGCTACCTTCACGACTTTTATAAAACAAAGTTTCACGTGATTTTGTCGTGTTTACTCCTCTTCTGTACTGAGATTGTACAGAAACGCTATTAAACGCTATACTTTTTGCGATCGAGTGACGAGTTGACTGAACAACTAAAAGAAATTACACTTCTGTTAGGACTAATCACCAATCACTAATCGTTAATCTTTAATGTAATCAAATAACTAAAAATAATTTTTAATGTTGTTATTAATATACTATTGTTGACCGGTCAGTTTCATAATATCAAATTAGTTGTTCACTGATGGCAGAGAAACGATGATTTAAGAATTAGTTTCGATCAAACAAATTGATATAAAAATTCTACCATAAATATTCCTTTTAACGTTGACCAGAAATTTTCTTTAGACGTATAGTTAGATAGTACTAGTTAACATTCGCAATATTGAATATCTGACATTGCCTAACATTCATAGTGTAAAGTTCTTTGTTCGGTTAGTTAGCTAACAGTCAAAAACGATGTCTTCTCCACCTTTTCTAGCTTCATCTCGGTTTATCGACTGGCAACACTGGTTTCTCCATATCTCTATGTCGATCGTTCATCTGTCTCTTTGCTTCCCTGCTTTTTCCATCTGTCTTAAAAATTAGTAAAATTAAGGTTCATTCAGTTTTTTTAAATATATAAATGTGTCAAGCATCCAGATAAGTACCATTTATATCGATGAAAAACACAATCGATTAGGAAAAGAACAAACAAATGCTCTAAAAGAAGTCACTAGAAGCGACATTAACACATAACCAATATGCTGCTCCTAATTTATAAAGTTTTCAAAGAAAACAGAGACAACCTGGCTAAAAATACTTTGAAATAAAACGATAGAAAGAAAGAAAATATAAACTTACCTTCTAAAGAAAGAAATTTAAAAATAGGCCGAATCCAGCTCATAATCTTAACGACTTTGCAGAAGTGAATTTATTACGTTGCTATTATGTCAGATTTGTGTTTTAAGAAGTATATAACTAATACATAAGGTTCTTTTTTTCTATCTCTCCGTAAGTTAAGGACTTGAAAAGCCTTTTTCTTATTAAATAAGACATGAGTCTGAATAACCCATTTGAAAAGAGTCCTTCAAAACTGGAAAACAAAGAAAGCATTGTGTACCCACGGACATAGTCTGTTTATCATTCACAATTATAGAATTCTTTAACTAAAAACAAACGAATAGAACTATGTAAGGAAAGTATTTATATTAAAAAAGGTTTATTATAAAGCGCTCTAGTCTAATGATAATGTGAAAGCAGACCATAGTAATATAGAAACCAACAACTCTGTTACTTACGAGGAAGACTTATTAACAATAGACAAGCTTGAGGAAGCCCATAGAAAAACTAAAAATCAAAAATCAACAGGACAAAATGGATTGAACGCAGAATTGTTAAGAGTATAGGGCTGTATTCCTTAAAGTTAGATTATAAAATTCCTATAATATGTGTTGAAAAGACGAAAGGTCTCACAAGACTGTTTAACTTCTCGGCTGGTGTCTATATGTAAGAAAAGAAAACGAAATGACTGTAATAACTATAGGGGAATATGTTTGGTTGACACTAGATACAAAATATATGGATCATAAACCACCGTCAGCAGACTATTTCTGAGTATCTTATTTTGAAAGAACAAAACAGCTTCAGGAAGAGCAGATCTTGTACAGACATCGCTTTTGTCTTTACACAGATAACTGAGAAGCATCACGAGATCAATAAAGACACGCATGTAGCTTTCGTTGACTTTGAGAAGGCTTTGGGTAGAGTAGATAGAAATTTTCTGTGGTAAATATTAGAAGAAAAGGGATACCCACAACAACTTATAAGAACTTTATAAGCCTTATATAACGGAACAAGAATAGCTATTAAAACAAATAATTGTAGGATATCTCAACAAATATCTGTCAATCAAGGTGTTAGACAAGGGTGCACTATTTCACCTACTCTTTTTAACATTTATATTGACTATCTGGTAAGGAAATCGAAACTATAGTATTAAGTTATCACGAGACAGATATTTGAATGTGCTTTTGTTTGTTGACGACAAATCTGTAAACAGGACTCGGAAATGGCGTTCTTAAGAGGAGTTAAAAGGTGTTTTGAACCTGACCCTATAAAGAATGAGGCCATAAGAGAAGAGTTACAAGTTTTTAACTTGAATGAAAAATTAAAAGATTACAAACAACGGTGGACAGAGCAGTTAAAAAGAATGTCAGATCTAGGCTGGCCAAACAAAAATGGAAATAAAAACCTATAAGACACAAGGGTGTGGATAGAGCCAGGAACAGATGGCTGAAGGATCTTTAAAGACAGAACAGGCAGTACCTTGCCTATGCCGTGTTGTGAAGATAATGATGATGATGAAAAAAGATTAATAGATTTCGAAAATTTAAACTTTTTTGAATTTAATAACTATATTATAATTTAAAAATAGACATTCAAAACGAAGATAATGGTACTGTATAAAACAAAAGTTATGTTCTGTAACGATCCTTTCAGAAAATTCATATTATTCTTAAAAGATTATAAAAACATCGTTTTTAAGAATAACCTAAAATACTATATTTCTTTTTTACAAGATTTGTAAATAAAATTACATTTTCTGATAGCGCAAAAATTTCGAACAAATTCCCTAATATGTATTGGTTAAAAATCATTAACATCGTGATACTTCATATGTATGCGTACAGATGTATCGTATTTATGTAGCCTTCTTTTCTTACATGCCACAACATACTGTTTGTTGGCTGATCCAGCGGTCTTGCCATCAAGTATCATTGGTGAGCACAATTCGGTTTACCACGAGAGAAGGGTACAATGATTCATCGTATTTTTAGAGCGAACCCCCTCGCCGCCCTCATTACGCAGACAAGAGACACGGTTCGTTGGGAACGCGTGATTTATCGTTTCTAAGGAAACGTCGTTTCTTCATTCTGTTCCTGTAGTTAGTTTTCCGCTGTTAGTAAATGCGTGTGGCCTGTTTTAACAGTAAAATAGGCTTGTTAATAAAGTACGCGAGAACAAAAGATGCGAAGCGGAAATACGAAGATGATGCCAAATAAAATGTTGACTGATAGTATATCACAAAATGATCGTCTTTTTTCCGGCTTTCTCCCACAGGACTAGGAATCTACGAAGCACTGAAAGCACAGTGACGTCCCGAACCTAGAGAAACCATAGTGGAAAATGGTTAGTAGTGGTTACATGAAGGTGGTTGTAAATTTTGTCACCACACGATGATTTTAACCACAAAAAATCTCAAATTGTGATGTGATCCAAACTAAATGATGAGTTATTATTGAAAGCATAACAAGCGGCTATTAAAAGTTTTTTGCTATATTTTTTTAAGCAAGCCTCGTTTACACACACATACACGCGGGCGCGTGCGAATGAATACATAGAACCTGTATTACCAGCGGCTCGATGGCTGGCAGCTCCTGTGTTCGCAAGACTAAATAGAGTGAATATTAAAATCAATAAAATAGGTTAAATGGTTAAATTTAAATCAAAAGAAGTCCGGAAATCCTGTGGAGCATTGCGAGACATATCGCTAAGAGCCCTTAGATTTTGTTAGCCGTAAAGTTTTTACTTATTCTTACTGTGGAGTGTTTTCAAAGTTGTCCTATCAATAAAACCACATCTTTAACCCACACTCAGCGTCAATTAAATGTTTTGCTGAATCACTTTAAAATTTTAACTTGCATGGAATTCATATTTTTGTACAAATGCAATATTACTGGACGATATCATTAAACTTATAAGGACGAGAATATCATAAACAGATATTCGTTTGTGAAAATTAAACGAAACTTCTTGAATAGGTTTCACATTGAGGCGATTAATCTACTTGACAACAGATTATAGAGAACCGTTGCACAGTGTGAGATTTTGCTTCATGCGATCAGTGGAAAGTTTGGACATCCTTCATCGAACTCTAGATTACTTACGGATTAGGAGATGGAAACTCAGAACTGGGGATAGTGCTTGATGATTGTATTTTTCTGACGATTATATAATTATTGCAAATTGTGAAGCACCATATGTCAGGAAACTTACATAGGAAAGTAAAAGGTGGAGGGTGAATGTAAACATTAAAAAAATAGAATGTCTACATAAATGAGAAAAAGGAGGAGATGTTTTATTTTAAATTTTTATTTTAATCCCTCTTGACATATATCTGAGAGGGATAAGAAATTGCGACGAGTATAAATACCTAGGATGTATAATGACGGATGCTAAGACATCGGATAGGGATGTATAATATACGGTTCAATAACGTCATACGTGTGTATGGATGTTTAACTTCCTATTGTGATCAAATCAGTTTACACGTAGCACTAAGGGGGAGATCTACAGGCCGACTGTACAGCCGATATTGACGTATGGAGCTAAATACCGGCAGTTGCCTGCCAGAAACAAGTAGTGTACAGATAATGGTGCAGATAATGGTAATGTTTTAAATGGTAGTTGCCAGTTAAATGTATAAACGGATTTAATCATAAGACAAGTGGAGTGTTTAGACTAGAATAACTATCTAATGACTTACTTACTTACTAGCCAACGCCCACCCTTGGCCGTTGAGCCACTAGGCGACGCGCTGACCAGTAACGTCGGGCTTCGGCGATCTCGGTGTCCTCGTTGGACGGGGTGTGGTCTAAGGCCGGGCAGTCTCTCAGATGGTCGGCGTCCATCGTCGCGTGGCCGCACAGCTGGCATTCAGGGGTTGACAGCGCGCGGAGGCGGTGCAGATGTGAAGCGAGATAGTCGTGTCCGGTTTTTAGTCGGAAGTTGGCGACACACACTGCACGAGGGAGATTGGGGTTGCATGGACCGTTGGTGACGAGGCTTTCCCATTTTTTACCGGCGGCCGCCTCAGTGGAACCTACAGCGAGTGAGGCATTCTCTTGTTTTGTCACTGCTTTAAAGTGGATGGAACGCCAGTCTGAATGCCATCATATGCAGCTTCTTGCCGTCAAGCGTTTGCGGGACCTGGGTGCACGCAAACGAGTTTCTACGTCAAAATAAATAACTTTGTTTGACATGTTCAGTTGAAAAATTATAATCATGTGTGAGTATTATTTATTTCCTTTTTTTGTTTTAGTATTAGTAAAGTTGTTTTAGTAAAAGTAAACTTTTTGCAAAACGCGTGATCTGGTTTTTATTAAGATAATGTATTCACATAATAAAAATAAAAGTGATTTTTGAGCAATTATCGCGTTTTATTTCATAACATAACCTTTTTCTTATGTTTGTCCCAATTATCCGAATTTCTGCGTATCCGAATTACGTCTGGCACTCATTAGTTCAGATAATTGGAGTTCTATTGTACTACTGTACATACAAAATAAAAGTAGAGCTCAGAAAATATAATGTGACAATAGTATGAGCTTTTTTCTGTGTATACTAGTTGAATAGTCTGTTTGTTAATGATTACATAGAACGGAAAAAATTGAGGCATACTTTGATCAGCTGGATATCTGGCAGCCGTACTTGTCAAGAGTTTCATTTAGTTACATTAGAGGCATATAGATGGCAGCTTCCTGCCACACAGTATATTCAAATAATAGAGTCCAGAATAGTGCACAAAAAGTCATATGTTTAGAAGCTAGAGAGCTTTATGTATAATGTGAATTCAAAGTTTATGTGCATAATTACGACCATAGGGTCTGAAGGGGTTAAACAGGGTTTGAGTTAGACAGCAATGTTGTCCCCCAATAATTTGTTGGAACATCTAAAATCTACTTTGGAAATGTCTTGAATTATTCCATTTTTTAAGACATGTTCTCGAGTGTTCTCATTAATAGGCCATAATGCAGGGTCATAAATCATAATGTTGCTACTATGCTTAGAATCTTTATCATCATATATTTTAGTGTTTCATGGTAGTTGAGCTTTTCTGAGGAATTGGATTAGAAAAGTCTTCATTATTGACCAGTTCAGCAAGGTTAGGCATACACTCAGTATTGTAATTATTAAAATCACCCTCCTGTTGTTCTTTGATTGGCGTTTCAATTTCATTGCTATTTACAATTTTAACTGCATTAGGATACGGTATGTTATAGTTGGGTCTAATTCGATTGGAGGAAAGTCTTTTGTTTGATCAGATTTTTGGATTTCCACGTTGTTTTCGCTATCAGATGATTCATGCCAAGTGTTGGGTTCCCGAAAATGTCGAAAATTTTTCTAGTCTTCTTTACTGCTTCCTGTTTTTTCTATCTTTGCTAATGCTGCTTTTCTATAAGCAGCGCCACTAAGGCTGCGGTCACTCTGCATCCGTATTCGACAGATTTTTACACTGACGTACACGGCTGATCCCATCGGCCGACTAAATCTGCCGAGCGTGTGGTCACATTGCGACCGATATTTCGTCAGTATGCAACCAACTCACGCGAAAATGGACGAACAGTTTTTGCTATTGGAAACACCTTTACTAAAAATATTATTACTAGAGGACGAGAAAAGTGAGTGGGTAAATTCAATTTTCGAAGAGAGGGATGCGTGTGGAGAGTTTCATACATTATTTCCAAGGCTACTAGAGCAGCCAGTCAAATTTTTTGATTACTTCAGAATGCATCCGGACACGTTCTGGTACATACTAAGTGGAATTGAATCGCTCATAAAAAAGGAAAGTAATTTTCGAAAATGTATTTCACCAGGAGAACGACTTGCTGTAACGTTAAGGTAAGTTTACATAAAATATTTTTAGATAATTGTAATTAAAGTAATTTATTGACAGAGAAACCTTATTATGTTAATTTTTTATACTTTATGTCGACTACAATATGACAAAACAAATATTTTACATCGTCAAAAAGTCACTCATCTATTCACTGTAATTCGACAAAGTTATTGCAGTCTGTTTCTTGGTACACTGAACTAGTAGCATCTGAACAATAGGTTGATACATACGATTGCAGCACACTAGTGTTCGGGTACATCGCATTTGGCGAATGAGTTGAACAATCTGAAATGTAATTATACCCATATAATGAGGCAACCCTTGAGTTAGTACTCCTCGCATCCTCTGCTGCTTGCTCTTCCATCAAAACTTGCTGTAAGCGCATTCTGGTTGCAAGTTTTCTTTTTTGGGGAATGTCACGCAGATGGGGTAACAGACTCAGAAGGAAATAGTAGTCTTCATCTTTCTCGAGGTCTTCTGATGTGTTTTTCATTTTATGCATTTTATGTTTTTTTCAAGTTGCTCAATTTTTCTTTTTTCCAGTGAAAGAAGTTCTTTCAGAGCATCTGACTTGATAGGTTTTCTTTTCATTTTCGACGCAAATGTGCCACTAGAATTTGTTTTAGTTGCGCACAAAACGGCTTCTGGTGTATGTCTTTCGCTGATGGTGCGGCTAACCTCTGGTTCAGGATCACATATGACTTCGTTAGTCGTAATATTATCGTGTCCTTCATTTGAAATGTCAACCGTCTCAGATGCTTGGGTTGATACTGAAGGTATATTGCTCTTAGTTATTCTCGTGGTAAACACGTCAATAAGGAATTACAGCTGCTTGTAGGCCTAATACTTCCATGAAGAGAGGTGGTTGCCAAGGGTTGCACTACCTGTAGGTGTTTTTGAAAATTTTTGCATGTTCCCTGCGAAAGTTAACCCTCAGATTTTGCCATTTTCCTTTGACAACATGACCTGAAATGAAAAACAATTCTCGTACTATGCTATGCAAATAGTATTTCATACAATGACATTTTTTTTGATTTCAGATTTCTGTCTACGGGAATATCGTTCAGAGCATTGGCTTTTTCGTACCGAATTTCACACAACGCTATTGCCGGGATAATAATTACGAGACCTGTGATGCCATTTGGGAGCGTTTCGTTGGGAAACATATGCCTTTTCCGCCCGCAGAATTGCTTGAGAAGAGCGCGGAAGACTATGAAAAATTATGGGATTTTCCGCATTGTGTTGCTAGTATCGACGGAAAGCATGTGCGCATTAGATGTCCCAAAATGTCTGGATCAAAGCACTTTAACTATAACAACTGTTTCTCTGTTATACTTCAGTGATTAGTTGATGCGAAATATAAATAATTTTTGAGTGTTGATGTTGGAGCTTATGGCAGGCAAAGTGATAGTGGCGTTTTTTCGTAATCTAATCTTTACAAACATATCGAAACAGGATCTTTCTCTTTCCCTCAGCCAAAACGCATCCTTGGGACTACTATGATACTACCTTACGTCATACTTGGTGATCAAGGATATCCTTTGAAAAAGTATTTGATGCGACCTTACGCAACAGGTAACGAACCAGTTCCACGGGAGATCCAAATATATAACTATCGGCACAGTCGAGCAAGACGAACCGTAGAATGTGGTTTTGGCATACTTGTTTCCAAATGGAGGTGTTTAAAGACAGAGCTACAAGTTGAACCACAGCGAGTTGATAAATTAGTGGTTACTGTTTGCTTACTGCACAACATACTCGTAGATAAAGAAGGAATCGATACTTTGCAGAAAGTAATTTCTTCAAGCGAGCCAGTAAGTATAGACAGATTGTCTGACAGAGGACCAAAGTGCTACAATAGAACGGGACGAAAAGCTTAGAGTATTCGGGAAAATTTTTAAAAATTATTTCAATAGACAACCAGAAGCAATAGATTTTGAATGTACTGAGTAAAGAACTTTGCTGAATAAAACATATTAAATTACTGTACTTACTTGTACTATTCAATTCCTCAGCTACCTCTAGCCAAAGTTTTCTTGCTACGTCCCTGTTGTGGTAAGTCTTGGTGGTTATATCCCACAGTGGTTTACGTTCGTAAACTAAATCAATTAATTTTTCAATTTCTACCATTTTTAGTAGATAGTAAATATAAAATAAGTAGGCTATATCAGAGTACAATAAACTATTGAAATACTAAATAGATATTCACTACAGATACACTTTAAAATAAACGAGAAGAAAACGGAATGATGAAATCTTTATGTGTATACGTTATGAAACAGCACCTTGCACTGGCGTACACGGCCGTGCACGCCAGTGCTAAACGGCGCCAATGTGACCGTCACCACTTACTCGCATTTGTTAGTTCTGCCGTTATCGACCGTGTACGTCAGTGTGAACAATCGGCCAAATACGGATGCAGTGTGGCCGCGGCCTTAGGCGCTTCCTCCCGTCACGGTTATTTCATTAAATGTCTGAAAAACGTTTTGATTATCTAATAGAAAAAGATTGCTTTTTTTACATGGGTAAGTTTATATTTTATTATATTACGACTATTAAGGTCAGACACAAATAACACACTAACACTAGAACATAAATACACGAATACCGGTATATTCATACACATTTTGAACATTCATAACAGCAAACAGTTTGCCAAGAACACACAGGATTGAGTAAATCATATCGTCTCATTATGTCAGCACGCACGCAGACGGCAGACTGACATCTCGCATTAATGACTCAAGTGTCGGTGTCGCGGACGAGTCTATTTTACGGATATGGGGAATTAAGATACTTTGCGCCAATAACTACTAACAGTTTCACAACAAAAACAAACAACTACTAAATTAGACACTAAACACTATTATTACTATCATTTATCATCATTTATACAAAAAACAAAAACAACTACTTTATTAAAAACAATAACAAATAACTATCTAATGACAAAATTAGAAGACACACAAAAAAGAATCTACACGACGATGGACAGACAGAAACCAGACAGCTTACTGACACGTGATACTGACACGTATTGAGGATAGGAGAGAATAAATGGTCAGAACAACCGTACCAGAGACTAATATACCAGAAACGAAAGGAAAACATGGATAAATTTGAGTGCTGAATACGTATGATAATATTGAATGAGTGCCGGAGCAGGTTTATATAACCTAATCCTTGAAGAGGAAGGAGAAGAAGGTTTTGAATGGGAATAATAGAGATAATGCAAAAAGAGGAATCAACTGCAGAAGAGGACTGAAGACATAAGACATAATGGCAGTCGAAATTCAAGATGAGGCAGGGCCTGTAGGGCCATTTCTCAGCACTGGTAATAGAATGTTTGACTAAAGTATTACAAATTGTTTCGTAAAGCTCATACATAAAAGCTGTATGAGAATCATAGTAGTGGATTTAATACTTACGAGTTGACACTGATACCGTATAATGAAGCACATCGTGTTCTGCTTGCAGAGCTACCGAATTAACCACAGAACAGTAAACAACATTGTCGTTGTTTATCTTACGCTACAGCTTTTAACGCATATTTGACGTGGACTTAGGACGTAATCTGTCTGTAGCACGTGTACCGTCGCATAACAATTTAAACACACACGCGCGCGGCGCGCGCGCGAGCGAAGTATGTTTCCCCACTTACAGTCTCTAAAGTTTTAAGTTAATTATTAACTTAAGTTTTGTATCAAATGTATAAAGAACCACCGCTAACACAATACATAAAACTACAGCGTCTAAGGTGGGCTGGTCATGTAGCCAGGATGGGGAAAGACAGAATACCACGAAAACTATTTAATACCAGAATCCACGGAAAAAGACCAATGTGAAGACGGAGGAGAAGATGGGAGGACGCGGTGGATGAGGATGCGAAAGAAATACTGAAAGTGCGTTCCTGGAGGAGGATGGCTACCGACAGAAGAGAATGGGGGTGAAAATTGAAGGAGGCCAGGGCCCAACAAGGGCTGTAGTGCCATAGGAGAGAGAGAGATTAACTTAAGTTGTAAGTTATCACAAAATAGTGTAACCTCAAAAGTAACAGCATTTTCTATTGCGTTATGATGAGATTTACCTTTCTAACTTACGCCTTTCTTAGTCAATGTAAAATCTTCTTTTTCATTTAATTTTACATTTATAATCCTATGAGGGATAATTTTATGTTCAAGATCTATTAATTATTAATGGTTTTGTTACTTAATTATTTTATGCTCAAGTGCTGGATTTAATTGTTGTCATTTGACAGCTGTCCTATAGGCCTATATAAGTCGGAATGTATACGTCGACGGTAAAAGTGTATCAGGAATAAACGAGTCGGAACATCGCAAATACGATAACAGTTTGTTTACAAAAAAATTTCCAAAAGCTAAATGTTGGTCTGTAATACACACCTAGGCCTACTCTACTGTGGGCCGGAACGTTAAGGTCAGAGTGGAGCCGTGACAGACACGGATTCCGTCAAAATCCCCCTTAAGCCTACATCGTACTGTTACACAAGCGGGTTTACGCTTTGCGATACACACCCAACTTCGTGTTTCTCTACTGCATTCACCCTTTGAATTCTGATTATTGCTGGTATGTACGTACAGTAAGATTTCTTTCTATACCATTTTATCAGAGCATTGTAATAACATTACGATACATAATGACTATATTGCAAGATTTCCAAGAACTGTAAGAGAAGAGTGCAGCAGTCCTGCTGAAGGTATTGTTTAATTACTAAAGTAATTTTCTTTCTTATGAACTTTTCCTTATACTCTAAACATTGTTTTTACTACTCGTATAAAAAAACGAGTATAAATGTATAAAAAACGTTTATGCTCACTGTATAAAAAAACATAATTATAAATTAATTTTTACTAAATTTTTACTTTTAAAACCATTTGTTAGATATATTGAAATACATCGTTACGCCGCGGCGCGCCAGTACGACGTATATATAACATACGAAGTTTTTCATGAAGCTTCACACACACGTGTTGGGTCAGCGAACAAAAATGTTACTCGCTGTACAGTTGTGCCGAACTGGCTTCGGCAACGTATTATTAGTATTTTAAAAACTAGCGCCGCTGACGTCACGCACGGCCACGCTGTTACGATAGTTTGTTGCCGGTCGGTTATACACACAAACGGTTGTGCAGCTACGCAATACAGCTGGCGCTGCCAGCCAGCTGTGTCTGTACATTCCTGCATTCGGAGGTTACTTGGCTGGACCGAAACGTTGTATCGGCCTCATTTCTGCTTGATCCTCCAACCTGTTCATCTGGTCTCGGCTGGCGGCAAACTTCTATCCAGGACTTCCGAACCTATCACTATGATAGGCTAGATAAAGTGTTGTTCCAGGTACGTGCAAGTCTGCGGGTTCTGAAAATATTCTAACCCCAAATATATTTTGTGTTTCAGCTTTCATTATGAGTTATGCTTGTGTGTGTGTGTGCGTATAGAGCAGTTTTTAGTTTGGGCATTAATGCTATTACAAAATCAAATTAAATTAAATTTAATTAAATTATGAATGTGAGAGTCGTGGGTCAAGTTGATTTCAATAGAGAATATGCTAATGTATCTTGCACTCAGCTGTTTTGATGTAATTAATAACTACGAAAGACACAGCTAATCAATTTGAATATTTCAATGAAACATTAAGAAAGTAATTGCTAGACGAGCTTAATACTGTTTAATCTGAATTAGTGGCGATGTGTGTGTGCGCTGTTGCTGCTTAAAGTTAGTGTTGGTATTTAATGTGGACGGCCTAAGTGGCGTGATTTTCTTTATGACACCCTCTACAACCTATTGTATGTCCAGGTGCTCGACCAAGGGCGAGATGGGTGTCAGGGGTGGACGAACATCTGTCCACCCTAATGGCAGAGACGATCTTATAGCCACAATGCCGTCAGTCGAGGACTTTTCCAATGCTAAGCTGCACCAGGGACTTGTGACACGACTGTGACATCACTGATCCGCGCCTATACGAACGAAGTACACCGGACAATCCAGGTGGGAAAATTCTGATTATCTATTTCTCTCTCTACAACATGTGAATGCACAGAAGCCGCCAGAAGCTCACTCGTGAAGTTCTGAACATTATACTCTAGCACAAACTCTCGTGTTCAATTATGCTATTGCATGTGTGAACATTACCACAGTACACCTAATGAAGTATCTTATAACTGTATAATGTGTAAGAAGTTACACACATACACACACATCCGCAGTTTGCTGTAAGATCTAACTTTCATCTAATTAAGACCATTAGGGAGTTAATTATCTCGTGCTATCATGTCATCTGGTCATGGCTGAGTTTTAATAACGTAGCGGGGGTTGTCTGATGCTGTAGATGAGAAACGATTTTCTTTCACACACATACTTAACGCTTAATGATTAAGGTAAGGGGTCGTTTGTCTGGTTGAGTTTCGGGGCGGTCACTTACATTCTCTGGTGTGAACTATGCTTGTGAATATGCTGGCAAATCTATGCTTAGGAGCTGAGATATTCCATTTACGTTGTCATTTATATTTATACCTATCTATACATATTAGGGTTCCTTCATTTACTGTAGTTGGAATGGGTTTATGAGGAGGTTAGTGTTGAAATTAGGGATGTTTTGTTATTCATGTCGTATATGTGTTTGTGTGTGTAATTTTACTATATATATTTTCTTGGGGGGGGGGAATATGTAACGGATTTAAAAAGAGAATAACCATAAATGTGCTTACTGAGACAACAGGCTAGCCTATTTGATATTATACAACACTGATGGATTAGTATTGCTTTATGAATGAGATTATTACTAACTTTGACTCATACATAATCAGGCAGAAATTTTTGCAATTAGTTTAATATCAATTCACTTACTTTGTGACATTATGAATTAATGGATATACGCATATATACATATATATATTGTAGCATGACAGATAATCCACACAAATACATTACTCAATGATCATTAATAAAGCTCTAAGATATGGAATATCCAGATGAGAATTAATTAAAATGCACTATTTACTAATATATTCACAAGAAAGATTGAATAAAGAAAATTTCTGCAAATAATATAATATAATACAAATTTAAAAACCCAGGAAACTAAAAATGATAACAACAAGATTACCCAGGAAAGATAGAAGCAGGCAATTAATATACCCCGTCAAGGAAACCAGACTAGAAGAAACCAAGGCATACACAGCGAAAAACTACTGAAGACAGAAGAAAGAAGAACAATCTAAGCTACTGAAGAAAGAATAACAATCTAAATCTAATGAAGAAAGAAGAACAATCAAAGATACAGAAGACAGAAGAAAGAAGAATAATTAAAACTACTATTACTGAAGAAAGAAGAACAAACTAAATCTACTGAAGAAAGAAGAAGGAAGACTAATTAAAACTACTACTACTGAAGAAGGAAGAAGGAAGAATAAAGAAGAACCAAACTCAAAGAAGAAGGAAGAATAATAAAATTAAGAACTACAGAAGAAGGAAGAAGGAAGGATAATCCAAAACTACAGAAGAAGGAAGAATAACCAAACTCAAGAAGAAAGAAGAATAATTAAGACGACCCATATAAAACAAAAACTCCATAGGGAAAGAACCCCCAAAAAACCCCAAAATCAATGAATGCCCAAAAAAGAAAGTATAACACATTAAAAAACCATATCACTGTAAAACTGACAAAAAACTAAAAGTGTTAGCTGTAGTAAATATTAGTGCATTCAAAAAGTTATTGTGTAATGTGCATAAACAAATCTTCACAGTTCCCCCATGGTTGAATATTTCATATTAAAAACTAGAAAAAGACTAGTAAATATAGTAATAATTTACCATGGAAAGGTGTAAGTGATCAAATTATAACTAATAAACTTTAAGAAAGGTGCATGAGTAGCAATACAAAGTAACAAACTTTAAGTTTTGTGAACAGTGCCTACTTTGATAATGAAGTAGTAATTTTACTAATAAAAAGCTACTAAAACTGTATGAACATTCCATAGAATGGAATATAACTTAGATAGCCAGGGTTATACTTTAAGAGGGGGCATAAATCTTATAAAATGGGGAATTACAGAACTAACTGTTTATGATGGAGTAGTAGAAGGTATTAACAATTATATATGGATCCAAATGTGGGGTTCTAATTAAATATAGCATTTAGATAAGTAAGGGTTAGACATAAGAAATACTAGTATTATAATTGTTATTTTATTGTTCATGTTAATTTAGGAATGCATTATCTAAAATTAGATAACATTCCAATGTGGTAGAAATACTTTTTATTATGTTATTAGGTGATATACCAAAACAATGTTATTAAGAACACCAGTTTTATATATCTGGGTGTTATATTTTAATTGTATAATCTATAATTACTGTTATGCCAGATCAGAGAACTAATTTTTAATCAAATATATCAGAGTCAGAAGTCAGAGAAGGAAATAAAATAATTACATTAGTAAAACATTCTGCAAATAGCCACAATTCAAATCAAGGCAATATAATAAAGTTAAAATGCAGAATAATTAATAAACCTAATCTTATAAACCAGGCAAACTGACAATATTTAGGCAAGATACACCCAACATATTAAATACTATGTAAATAAGGCTTTCTAAAGATATGGTCATTCTATGAGTAAAATTATTTATTTGTATAATGAAATACCATTTGAAACTGAAATAGGTTCACTAACTTTATCAGAAGGGGAATCATATACAACTGAATTATATGAAAAAACCATCATTAATATACTAAATTGCAATAAAATAAGTGAGAATTGATAATTATACAAATTTCAGATTTCATAGAATAATAATTATATTAGTTAAAATGGCTATTATTTACATAGAAGACAGGGAAGTATAATTTTAGGCCTACCTCCCAAAAAATTATAAGAAATAATTTTCAGATAAAACTTTGTAATACTAACTTAATTACTATCAAAATAAGTAGAATAGAATAGTGAAAACGAATATGTATTTTATATTTCAAACAGTTAAGTAATAACGAATTTACTTTATAAGCATAGTGCACGAAATTAAAGTGTGTCGGAAGTTATGGCAATTTTAAACAATGTCTTTTTAATATTAAATTGGCTAAGACGTTTCGGATGACGAAGGAAATCCACGCAGTTCATTATTATACATTGAAGAGCACACTTTACGTGAATATTTTATAAAACCCAACCTTAATGGCGATTACGTATAACTAAAGTTCGGAATCAGTTTTTGTGTAAAAATTAAATTTTAAACTATTCTAATCATTGTGAAGTGGTGAAGTTGCCCTATGAACTACATAACACCTATAAACAGCATCACATATCACTATTTAAACGAAATAACACTGGAATCACACCAAATACCAAGTGAATATTCGAGGTTAAACGGACACACATAAACACCAATTGATCTACTTATTTAACAACATTTTTACACCCAGTGACTTTTCCATCTTACTCCAGTGACATTAAACTATACCCAAGAAGAGATTAAACGAGTACGAAGAGGATTTAATCGCAGAAGGAACATATTTATTCCACAAGTACTTTGTCAATGTTAGAAGGTGAAATCCACGCATGCGCCAGACGGCCACTTTGACTGATCTCATCAACACAACCAGTCGACTGTTTGCTGAACTGTGGTGAATAGAAATTATATATAAACTTTTATTATTACTAATTACCATTCTATTGTTTAATTTTAATACATTTTCAGCATTGTAAGTGTTATACTTTCTGACCCTGACCTTCTCTGGCTTTTTTATAAATAACCGTTAAAAGAACCTATATGTGTATAATACCAATATAAAAGTCATAGATCGACCGGACCTGAGTGAGTCGATACGGCATTATAACATTGTTTTCAATTAAGCAAATTCATTATTTTGTTGAATAAACGCTTGTTATCTAGTGAATTGAATTTGATTTCTTTAATAAAGGAATATAACCATTAATTAATAAAGAAAACTCGACAACCTTTAAAGGCAATATATGCGAATTACAACCTTTCAAGAGGAAGAAGAAGAGAGCTGTTCGCGCCTAATTCAAAGTGGATTGTCTTTTTAATAAATTTAACGAAGGGAAGATCATTACTAGAAGACACACCATACCATACTATTTATAATTACAATCAATAATCTCAATTTATTACTAAATTTTAAGAATATAAACACCTCGAAAACAATTATTTCAGAATTATAAAATTATATCACATTTCAAATTGCTACGACAACAACATACACCAAGAACATTTGATAACAGCATTATTTAGGAACATTACCAAATCGACGTCTCCCGGAGCGGAACGTCATTACTACACCTACGCACCATAAAAGTCAATCTGGGTAATATTATACCAGAACACCATTACAATTACAATTATATATTACCAAAGTGAAGACCAGCAGAGAGAGCCGAATGAAGACTAGAAGACATCATCTATATTACTACACACAATAGTGAGAGTACAATTCTCATACAACTACACATATTTTTATATTTGTATATTTTGTAATTTACATTAATATTACAAAATTGGCGTCCAACTAAAGGGCTGTAATTAGGGGTTGAAATTACTGTAATTACTTACCCAATTCCTAATTCAGCTTGGCAGCGGTTACCCAGCCAGGGAATCAGGGAAAATAATGCGTCGTGCCACATCAAAGAAGAGAGCGGCGGAGGCCGAGAAAGAACTCGATATGGAGGATAAGGAGGCGACCCCAGTGGAGGACGTGGAAAGAATATTAGGACGGGTGGAACATAAACAACCAACACCACCAGAGAAACAACCAGAAGTACCCACTCAAACAGGGGACGTACATGTCCAAGACAAGGAAGTGGATAAGTCTAGGACTACAGAAGAAGGTACAACGAACAAAATGATGGAAATGATCCTCCGGGAATTCAAATCAACCAGTGAGAAGTTGAGTCAAGATTTAAATAAGAAGATGGAAGAAAACAGCAAGAAGATGGAAGAAAACAGCAAGAAGATGGAAGAAAACTTGAAGAAGGACAACCAAGCAACCAAGGAAGAATTAAGTAAGAAAATGGATTCTACTACAGAAGAAAATAATAAAAGATTAGAAGATTTGAAGAATGATAACCAATCGTTAAAAGAAGAATTGAAGAAGGACAACCAAGAAACAAAGGAAGAATTGGGCCGTAAAATTGAAAGGACCAATAAGAGAATTGAGGAAACCAGTAAAAAGGTGGAAAAGAAAATGGAAGAAAATAAGAAGAATTTGGAAGAAAAGATGGAAGAAACCAATAAGAAAATCGAAAGTGATCATCAACAATTAAGGGAAGAGTTAAGAGAAGATAACCAACTGTTACGGGAAGAATTACGGGAAGTGAACCAGGAGAATCTCGACAAATTAAACGAACGAATGGAGCTATTAAGAAAAGAAATGAACAAGGAACTCATGGAAAACAAGAAATCTATGACCAAAAGGCTGGAAGACGAAACCATAACTATAAATCAACAGATAAGAGAAGTTGATGGAAGATGTCGAATGACGGAAGTGGAGGTACAAGAGTTCAAGGAAGTGGTGAACACAAAGGTCACAAATCTTGAAGAGTCTACTCGCAAGAAGGCGGAAGAAAACCGAAGGGAAAGCCAGGAAGAACTCAGCAAGGTACGAACTCGAATTACCGAAAGATGCGACGGAATGGAGGAAGCAATGACTAACATCACTGGTCAAGTGAGACAGAACCAGGAGGACATGGAAGCAATTCGGAGCCGACCAACCAGCTTTACTAATATCCCAATAAACGAGAACAGAGAATGGCTTAACTTTCGCCAGTATAAAAGGAAGCCAATGGAGTTTTTGGCCCGTATCGAAGAATATATGGCCAAACATAAAAGTAATCGATGGTCCAATAATCGTGAACTATTAGACGAATCGTTCCGTGATATGACAGATAATTGGTGGATGGTGAACAGGAGCGAAATAACCGATTATCCACAGTTCAAAAGTTTGTTTAAGTCTAAGTATTGGTCAGAGACCACCCAGAATTTAATAAGGGACAACATCTGCAATGGCCGATATAGAACTCAGTTTGGCAGTACCATGACTGCGTACTTTCTTGGGAAGGTGTGCCTGGCCAAGCACCTGGAACCAGCCATACCAGAGGAATGCCTGGTGAACAAGCTCTCTTATCATTACGACGAGGAGGTCATAAGAGCTCGAAGAGGTAGTCAGATAAAGACCATACAGGCGATGACGGAGCTATTGGAGAACTATGAGAATGAAGAATACTACAGGCAGAGCCGAAGAAGGAACGAGCGGCCGGAAGTTCGAAATAATCCGTCATCAAACAATAATAGTCAACCGGTCAACAGTGGGTACCAAGGAAATAGATATAACCCGAACTACCATAATCAACATCCCACGAATGGTAACAACAACAATAATAACCATGGAAATATAAACCCAAATAATAACAGAAATAATAACGGGTTCTCCGGAAATCGAGGTAATTATTACCCGAATAATTATATGAATAGACCAAGAAACAACAATCCTGCAAATCACACCGAGCGATTTGACAATAACAATAGGGGTTACCCTAATCAGAATAACAACAACAATAGGTTCTCCCGACCCCGGGTAAATTTTATACGGGCGGAAGGAAACAACCACCGCCGGTATAACCAGCAACGGTGGAGCAGAGTACGCGAGTACGAAGATCTAAACCGCAGCCGAGAACGGGACCACTCTAGTTATAATCTGCCGAGGCGAAGTACTAGCCTGGATGACCCGGAGCGGCGTACAAATAGAGAACAAACCTACGAACCGAGAACGGAAAGGCTGGAACCAACTCAAGGTTTCCCTACTGATGCCTCTATTGGTCCTTCCAATAACCAAGATGAGGAGAATTTAAACGGGAGGAGGCAGTAATAAACAATAAGGACCTTTTGCTGATTCTATCGCCTGGGTATGTAAATGAATTGCCGATAGTAAATAATCCCAATAAAATTACAATCATTCGATGTAATTACTTGAAAAATATTAGAAATGAATTACTGGAGGAGGACAACGCCCGCCTCCCTATAATAAATAATGAAATAATATACATTAATGCAGAAGTCGAAGGAACATTCGCACAACTAATGATTGATACCGGTGCGAATGTATCCATAATTAATACAACAGAATTGGAGAGAATCCAAGGAAATTGTGGTAAGTTATTGCCAACCTTACCTATAAATAACATTGCATTAATCGGTGCCACTGGTCGCCAAAACAAGACAATTAGAAAACAAGTATCGTTGAATGTCGTTAGTAAGGGTATAGCTATGAACATGGTCTTCTTAATTGCAGCAGGATTACCTTTCAACATATTAGTGGGATGTGATGTACTGAGAAGGAACTCGGCTATTATTGATTTACGAATGGAGAAGGTATCACTCTTTACCGGAGATATAACCTGGACAGCCGATTTAGTCGGTAGTGAAATAACACTTCCCAGCAGTATCCACCAGCAAATACGTAGTATAAATCATACAAATACTAACACTATTTCCAATAATATAGTATATGAAACTACCGACGAAGATTTATGGTATCAGAAAATACAGGAGATAAGAGATTTCCGAAGCGGAATTAATAGAGAAAAATTACCCAATACTCAAGCGAATCAATTGATACAAATTTATGAGAAGTACCGCTCAGTATTTTCCGATGAGCCAGGCAAGGTTAGAAACTATCAATGTACCCTTCAATTCCGGGATACAGTAGAATTTAATAGGAAGTCCTACCCTATTGCACATTCTCGAAAAGAGGCAGTAAGAGCGGAAATCAATCGTATGATTAATAATGATATAATAGAACATAGCCAATCCCCATACACCAGCCCTATTGTCGCAATTCCCAAGAAAAACGGCGAAGTCCGGCTTTGTTTGGATGCACGGGAAATTAACAAGAAAATCGTTAACGATAGAACCTCGCCCGGTGAGATTGAGGAGATCTTGAAACGCTTCCATGGTACCCAATACTTCAGCACTTGGGATACGGTGTGCGGATACTGGCAGGTAGAGTTGCACCCACGGAGTCGCCAATATCTGGCTTTTATATTCGAAGGGCGCAATTACCAATTCAAAAGATTGCCCTTCGGATTGGTAAACTCAGTTGCCATCTTTGTGACCTGCATGGACCAGATATTGGGACAAGAAGCCCTTCAGTTTACAACAGTGTACGTTGACGACCTCCTTATAACATCTGAAACGTGGGAGGAACACTGTTACCGTGTGGAGCATGTGCTTGAGAAGTTATCTGCCAGTAACGTCACACTGAAGTTGGAAAAATCCAAATTTATCGCCCGAGAAGTGCAATTCCTCGGATTTAACTTAAACGATCAAGGAATCTCACCATCGGCAGAAAAGGTAGAAGCCATCCAGAAATTCACGGCACCCAAAAACAGGAAGCAATTGCAGTCATTCCTGGGACTCTGCAATTATTATAGAAAGTTCCAGGAACAATATTCTGAGTTGACCGCGAGGTTCCAACCTCAATTATCATCTAAAAACAAATGGGTATGGTGTAAGGAACAAGAGGGGATTTTCCAACAAATTAAGGACAAATTTCTGGATACGATAATACTTCGCCACCCAAACTTTAAGTTACCGTTCTTCATGAACTGCGATGCCAGCAACATCAGCCTGGGAACAACACTGTATCAGGAGGACGAGAAGGGTCAACCTCAAGTAATTAGCTTCGCAAGCAGATCCTTGAACCACTGCGAAAGGAATTACACGGTAACGGAAAAAGAATTACTGAGTGTGGTATTCGCTTGCGGTAAGTTCCGCACTTACATTTTGGGATACCCTGTGACTGTCCGCACTGACCATAAATCTATTTCATTCTTAAAAAGCTGCAAACTGAACCATGGCAGACTAACGAGGTGGATACTTGCCCTTCAAGAATACCATCTACAATGGGAGTACATCCCTGGTAAGAAAAATATAGTAGCGGACGTATTATCCCGGGTCAATGTGGAGGAACAAACTTTCGAAGGGGAGAAAGAAAGCGTGCTGAAAATATATCATCTTCTTAGCACCAGAGCCGATTTAACAACAATATTAACCAACATGAGTACCCACCAACAAGCGGACCCAAAATTGAGAAACCTCAGACTTCGGCTAGAAGAGGGAGATGAAACCGTTACTATATATTACCAGATGAATAAACAAATACTGTTCATTAAAACATCTTTGAAGGAAGAGATCTGGAAGGTAGTGGTCCCGACACAGATCGAAAAGGAATTGATAGTGAATTACCATATACGTTACGGGCATATGGGCGCCCTCAAGGTAATAAAAGCTCTGGAGGAGAGCTGCTATATAAAAAACATCAATAGAAAGGTCCGAATGTATATAAAGAGTTGTAAGATCTGCCAGCTGGTAAAAACTAATAATGAGAAGAAGGAAGGTGTGATGATCCCAATCACTTCCAAAGCGAAATTGGAGAAGGTGTTCCTCGATATCTGCGGACCATTTCCCCGTAGTGGAGGTCGACACCGATATCGGTACCTAACCATCATAATGGACCACTTCACCAAATACATTAAGCTATACCCTACTAACCGAGCGACTACCAGTAAAATTCTGGGGATACTAACTGAACAATATATCCCACACCTGGGGAAACCATCTTCGATCATTACTGATCATGGAACTCAGTTTAAAGGGGGAAAATTTGGAGGGATACGTAATTGTCAATGGGCATTCGTACATACAAAACCTCGGTCTACCATCCGAGCAGTAATCCGGCAGAGCGGGTGTTGCGAGAAGTGGGGAGGATCCTCAGGACTTATTGTCACCATCAACAAAAAAGGTGGCAAGACTATTTAGAAGCCACGGAGGAATTCCTCAACTTAGCTTACCATCCAGCTATAGGGATAACCCCATATTCTGCTATGTACGAGAAACCACCCCCACGAGAGATCACAGATATCCTCGAGTTCCCCAGTAGCCATGTGTACAGATTTGATAAAGCTAAATTCTTCAACAAGGTGGCAGAAGACCAGTTAAAACGGCAGAATAAATATCAAAAGGCCAGTGGCAAAGTAATAATATATGGGAAGGGAGAAAAAATTTTGTTAAGAAATCGTGAACTTCCCAGCACACTGGAAGGAATAACGAAAAAATTATTACTATTATACACAGGACCATATATAATATCCAATGTGAAAAATAACAATACCTATGAGATAAAGGAGATCGATTCAGACCGGATAAAGGGAGTATATAACCAGGCATCCATGAAAAAATATTATGAATAATGGAAGGTATAGAAGAAGTAAGTAAAATTTCCAAAAAAAAAAAAAAAAAAAAAAAAAAACAAGTAAGACCAACTTACTACCTATTATTTGGGAAATAATTTATGATCAAAACGAAAAAGAATTTTGAATTAAATCTCAAAATTCAAAAATGAAGTAATGTCTACTTACTACCAAATATTTATGAAAAAAACTTTATGGAAAATAAAAAGAAGAAAATGAATTTTGAATTAAAGGTCAAAATTCAAAAAAGAAGTAATAACTACTTACTTACCTATTATTTAGAAAACCATTTATGAATCAAGAAGAAAATGAATTTTGAATTAAATCTCAAAATTCAAAAATGAAGTAATGTCTACTTACTACCAAATATTTATGAAAAAACTTTATGGAAAATAAAAAGAAGAAAATGAATTTTGAATTAAAAGTAAAAATTCAAAAATGAAGTAATGACTACTTACTACCTATTATTTAGAAAACCATTTATGAATCAAGAAGAAAATGAATTTTGAATTAAATCTCAAAATTCAAAAATGAAGTAATGACTACTTACTGCCTACCATTTAGGAAACAATTTATGAATCAAAGAGAAAATGAATTTTGAATTAAATCATCAAAATTCAAAAACCCAAGTAAAAACAATTTACTACCTTATTTTAAAAACAACTTTTAGAAATGAACAAGGAGAAAAAGAATTTGGATAACACATTACAAACAATTATATATGGGACCAATTCTGAAAAACTTTCCAGAATAAAGAAATGGCAATACAAACCACTGATACCATTTAAATGAATAAACTTATTGTGAAGTGAAATTAATGAGAATTTTATGTCAAATAAACAGAGATATTAAACATATGACATTAATAATAAAGAGTGCATTTGGATAAAAAGCAAGAGCAGAATAAAATTTTAAAAAAGAAAGAAAAAACCATATATAAATAAGTCCATAAGAAAAAGATGATCATATATAAATGTCAGTTATAAGAAAGACAATTAAAAGAGTAATTGAAAAAACATAATACTAGTGGAACGATTCACAAGAATTAATAAAGGAACAAAAATATAATACAAAATATATGCTACCAATGACCAGAAGGAGATTGTGATAACAGTCAAAAAATGACAGAGAATTAAAAACTTTACACTGAATAATAAGTGATGATTATATTATACCGGCTTCCAATCACAAGGAGAAATAAAATGCCAGCAGAGCTAACCATTGAGAAAAATAACTGAGATAGAGATTCACTAAGATAGATATATAAATAGATCTGTTCGTATACGAAGTGAAATATCCAAAGATATTTAATTTTTTTTTTAATAGTCATAAGGTGGACTATTCTTATATAATTTTATTAATGACTGTCTGAGATAAGTCCAGCAGTATTATTATGTATTGGTCAGAGATGATTTACCTCTGTAATCAATAAATGACGTAGTATGGCCAGCAGAGTGAGATGCCTACAGAGCCCCTCTGGACACTGCCCCAGCTAACGTATTAGGGAATTTTAGGGAATAAATATCCCAAGGATAAAGAAACGAGTTAAGAAGAAAATGGAAAAATAAAAAATAACGAACCTCAGATGACTATTACTATCAGTAAGAATCCAGTTAATAATGGGATATAGATAAGCTCAAAAATATAGTAGAAAAAATTTTAGAAATGTGAAGGAAGTAAAGAAATATAATTTATAATATAATGTCATAAGCAATTACTTCAGACAAACTAAGTATGATCTGAACTAATCACTTCTGGAAGAGAGCAATCTGTAGCATGACAGATAATCCACACAAATACATTACTCAATGATCATTAATAAAGCTCTAAGATATGGAATATCCAGATGAGAATTAATTAAAATGCACTATTTACTAATATATTCACAAGAAAGATTGAATAAAGAAAATTTCTGCAAATAATATAATATAATACAAATTTAAAAACCCAGGAAACTAAAAATGATAACAACAAGATTACCCAGGAAAGATAGAAGCAGGCAATTAATATACCCCGTCAAGGAAACCAGACTAGAAGAAACCAAGGCATACACAGCGAAAAACTACTGAAGACAGAAGAAAGAAGAACAATCTAAGCTACTGAAGAAAGAATAACAATCTAAATCTAATGAAGAAAGAAGAACAATCAAAGATACAGAAGACAGAAGAAAGAAGAATAATTAAAACTACTATTACTGAAGAAAGAAGAACAAACTAAATCTACTGAAGAAAGAAGAAGGAAGACTAATTAAAACTACTACTACTGAAGAAGGAAGAAGGAAGAATAAAGAAGAACCAAACTCAAAGAAGAAGGAAGAATAATAAAATTAAGAACTACAGAAGAAGGAAGAAGGAAGGATAATCCAAAACTACAGAAGAAGGAAGAATAACCAAACTCAAGAAGAAAGAAGAATAATTAAGACGACCCATATAAAACAAAAACTCCATAGGGAAAGAACCCCCAAAAAACCCCAAAATCAATGAATGCCCAAAAAAGAAAGTATAACACATTAAAAAACCATATCACTGTAAAACTGACAAAAAACTAAAAGTGTTAGCTGTAGTAAATATTAGTGCATTCAAAAAGTTATTGTGTAATGTGCATAAACAAATCTTCACAGTTCCCCCATGGTTGAATATTTCATATTAAAAACTAGAAAAAGACTAGTAAATATAGTAATAATTTACCATGGAAAGGTGTAAGTGATCAAATTATAACTAATAAACTTTAAGAAAGGTGCATGAGTAGCAATACAAAGTAACAAACTTTAAGTTTTGTGAACAGTGCCTACTTTGATAATGAAGTAGTAATTTTACTAATAAAAAGCTACTAAAACTGTATGAACATTCCATAGAATGGAATATAACTTAGATAGCCAGGGGTATACTTTAAGAGGGGGCATAAATCTTATAAAATGGGGAATTACAGAACTAACTGTTTATGATGGAGTAGTAGAAGGTATTAACAATTATATATGGATCCAAATGTGGGGTTCTAATTAAATATAGCATTTAGATAAGTAAGGGTTAGACATAAGAAATACTAGTATTATAATTGTTATTTTATTGTTCATGTTAATTTAGGAATGCATTATCTAAAATTAGATAACATTCCAATGTGGTAGAAATACTTTTTATTATGTTATTAGGTGATATACCAAAACAATGTTATTAAGAACACCAGTTTTATATATCTGGGTGTTATATTTTAATTGTATAATCTATAATTACTGTTATGCCAGATCAGAGAACTAATTTTTAATCAAATATATCAGAGTCAGAAGTCAGAGAAGGAAATAAAATAATTACATTAGTAAAACATTCTGCAAATAGCCACAATTCAAATCAAGGCAATATAATAAAGTTAAAATGCAGAATAATTAATAAACCTAATCTTATAAACCAGGCAAACTGACAATATTTAGGCAAGATACACCCAACATATTAAATACTATGTAAATAAGGCTTTCTAAAGATATGGTCATTCTATGAGTAAAATTATTTATTTGTATAATGAAATACCATTTGAAACTGAAATAGGTTCACTAACTTTATCAGAAGGGGAATCATATACAACTGAATTATATGAAAAAACCATCATTAATATACTAAATTGCAATAAAATAAGTGAGAATTGATAATTATACAAATTTCAGATTTCATAGAATAATAATTATATTAGTTAAAATGGCTATTATTTACATAGAAGACAGGGAAGTATAATTTTAGGCCTACCTCCCAAAAAATTATAAGAAATAATTTTCAGATAAAACTTTGTAATACTAACTTAATTACTATCAAAATAAGTAGAATAGAATAGTGAAAACGAATATGTATTTTATATTTCAAACAGTTAAGTAATAACGAATTTACTTTATAAGCATAGTGCACGAAATTAAAGTGTGTCGGAAGTTATGGCAATTTTAAACAATGTCTTTTTAATATTAAATTGGCTAAGACGTTTCGGATGACGAAGGAAATCCACGCAGTTCATTATTATACATTGAAGAGCACACTTTACGTGAATATTTTATAAAACCCAACCTTAATGGCGATTACGTATAACTAAAGTTCGGAATCAGTTTTTGTGTAAAAATTAAATTTTAAACTATTCTAATCATTGTGAAGTGGTGAAGTTGCCCTATGAACTACATAACACCTATAAACAGCATCACATATCACTATTTAAACGAAATAACACTGGAATCACACCAAATACCAAGTGAATATTCGAGGTTAAACGGACACACATAAACACCAATTGATCTACTTATTTAACAACATTTTTACACCCAGTGACTTTTCCATCTTACTCCAGTGACATTAAACTATACCCAAGAAGAGATTAAACGAGTACGAAGAGGATTTAATCGCAGAAGGAACATATTTATTCCACAAGTACTTTGTCAATGTTAGAAGGTGAAATCCACGCATGCGCCAGACGGCCACTTTGACTGATCTCATCAACACAACCAGTCGACTGTTTGCTGAACTGTGGTGAATAGAAATTATATATAAACTTTTATTATTACTAATTACCATTCTATTGTTTAATTTTAATACATTTTCAGCATTGTAAGTGTTATACTTTCTGACCCTGACCTTCTCTGGCTTTTTTATAAATAACCGTTAAAAGAACCTATATGTGTATAATACCAATATAAAAGTCATAGATCGACCGGACCTGAGTGAGTCGATACGGCATTATAACATTGTTTTCAATTAAGCAAATTCATTATTTTGTTGAATAAACGCTTGTTAGCCTATCTAGTGAATTGAATTTGATTTCTTTAATAAAGGAATATAACCATTAATTAATAAAGAAAACTCGACAACCTTTAAAGGCAATATATGCGAATTACAACCTTTCAAGAGGAAGAAGAAGAGAGCTGTTCGCGCCTAATTCAAAGTGGATTGTCTTTTTAATAAATTTAACGAAGGGAAGATCATTACTAGAAGACACACCATACCATACTATTTATAATTACAATCAATAATCTCAATTTATTACTAAATTTTAAGAATATAAACACCTCGAAAACAATTATTTCAGAATTATAAAATTATATCACATTTCAAATTGCTACGACAACAACATACACCAAGAACATTTGATAACAGCATTATTTAGGAACATTACCAAATCGACGTCTCCCGGAGTGGAACGTCATTACTACACCTACGCACCATAAAAGTCAATCTGGGTAATATTATACCAGAACACCATTACAATTACAATTATATATTACCAAAGTGAAGACCAGCAGAGAGAGCCGAATGAAGACTAGAAGACATCATCTATATTACTACACACAATAGTGAGAGTACAATTCTCATACAACTACACATATTTTTATATTTGTATATTTTGTAATTTACATTAATATTACAATATATAATTCTGCCTTTAATGGTGTGCTCACACAATCACAAACTTGTCATGTATGTAAAATCTTGCAGGTTGAATAAAGCACACGCTTGTTGGTTAAAAGAGTTTTTCATTTGCAAGTCCTGTCATTCACCTGGGGGGACATGTCTGTAATTGTATTTGGGCCTTGCACACTTTTGCTTCCTCTAGGTTTTTTTTACCTAGTTCTAAATATGATGTCTCTCCCCTTTTACAAGAAAAAAACTTAATAAAAATAAAATTAAATAAAATTCAAAAAAAAATTACAAAACTTAGAAAAATAAAAGGGGGGTTTCACAGTATGTTCCAGTACTGTCTAACAAAAGAGTAGCTGACATTACACATGCCCAGGCCATTACTGTTTCCAAGAAGTTACAGAATTTAAGTACCTAGGTGTTATTCTGAATAATGAAAACCGAGTGAGCAGCGAAATAGTAAATAGAATCATAACCGGCAATAGAGCCTACTATGCAAACCAATCATTACTGAAGTCAAAGCTTCTAACTCCAAGAACCAAACTGATGTTATATAAAACACTGATCAGACCTGTTGTTGCTTATGCATCCGAGACATGGACTCTCGTAAATAAGGATATAAGCGCTCTAAGAATTTTTGAAAGAAGAATATTGAGACAGATGTTTGGACCGGTGAAGGAAGGGGATGTGTATAGGATCCGAAATAACAGTGAAATAAATGAGTTGATTGGTGGACAAGACCTGGTGAAGCACATAAAATCTGCTAGAATTAGATGGCTGGGACACGTATCCCGTATGAATGTTACGAGGATGCCCAAAACTATATTAAGTGGAACGATATTGGGAAAAAGAAGAAGAGGCAGGGCTCGAAGAAGATGGCAGCAGGATGTGGAAGAAGATCTGAGAAAGATGGGCATTAGGAACTGGAGACTGAGGGCAATGGACAGAGATCAGTGGAGACGTGTCGTAGCGGAAGCCAGGGCTCACCATGGGCTGTAGTGCTGGAGAGTAGTAGTAGTAGTAGTATTACACATGCCAGATGCGCCTCAATTAATGTAGAACATCTGTAAACTTTTCATCACCATGAAGTGACGTCATGGTGTAATGTAAAAGGCGTCCTCATTACAAACATTTGCAATATACGCATCAAGTTTCTATGAACATAGATAGGGCCGGGAAGGTCTTGTTTTCCGTCTGGACACCATTTTGTGTTTTTTAAGGAATAATGTATAATGTGTATAAATTTTAAAATAAATTTAAGGTAAATAAGACAGAAATAAACAAAAATTATGTTCCGTGAAACTGATTATGTTATAAAATACTGATTATCAGAGTTACCTGGATTTTATGGTATCATTGTATACCGTATTTTCGCAGTCCCTTTACGATTTCTTCTGTTTTTGTATTGCTTTTTTAAACCTGACCGCACATATATTTTGAGCTCTATTCCTGTTTTATCTCTAATACCAGAGATGAAAATTTTGGCAGTAATAAGTTATTAAAATTTGTCTTTACGTTCCAGAATCTGCTACCATTTTACTATATAAGGATTATAGTCATATTTGGACTAATTGGCGGTAGCAGACACGAATGACTCGCGATAGAGTAATCACAGTACTGCAGGTAGATGGCTCAGATGTGGCTCGTAAGGAACTTCAGTGTTTAGGCAATTCTCCAAAATAAAACACTGTAAAATGAGACCAGAGTGCGCCAGACATTAGCCGCATAGAGGTAAAGTTTCCGCTTGGGATAGAAGTGAAGAGATGACAGGAATAGATTGCGCGGAGTGATGGATGACCGTAATGATATGTAACACAGACCGGACTAGCTTAGCCGAATGTTAGCGATCGTCTTACGCACACATCCTTTCCTTAACAACTGACCACTTTCGGTTACTGTTCGTTTTACATAACCATTTGTATATTGTTCCTCAAAAAAAGCAGTTACTTATAGAATCTTTAAAATATCATGTTATGCCATCGTATTTACGCTGTACGTACTAGTGTTTTCATACGATTAGAACATCTTATTTGGCATCAATGTTTTCACCTTTTTGCGTTATCCCCTTTATGACTAAAACTTTAACACATTCTTGTTTTGAAAATGAAATAACACTGACAACAGTCTAGGATGGCGTTACTTACATTGGTAAGAGAATGTATATCGGTAAAAGAAACCACGAAGTTTTGTAAATAAGACCGATGATGATGGAAGGCAGAGGGATTTGGTTTAGGGGAAGCACTTTTATACAACTCCAAATGCAAGCATTTGTAACTAAGACTATGTGGTCGGAACGAAATGTATATCTGAAGGAAATATACTTTGAAACTCTAAGTTCAGTAATAAGGTGTCTACATCCTGCTACTGTGGAATAGCCATTGTCCTTGTATAATAATGATGCAAGTTATAACTTGACAGCAGCGAATATGAAATGTTATTGGACTGACTAGTAGACCGATATCTTTGATATTTGAATTTTAGATTACCTATTCGCTCCATTTCATCGGCTATAAAGATTATCCCCACTCTGTTCAGTAGTTGACATCACCGTAAAACAAATAACGGCATTTTGCCTTTGTTCCTATACACGTTGTTTATGTGGGTTAATCTATCTCTAGATTCCTTAGCACCATTTGCCATCCCATTAATACACTGCACTTACCATATAAGTGCCACTTACTAAGTACAATTCCACTTTGTACACATTGGAGCAGGATATGTTATATGATTCAAAACGTCATAGACGCCAGGTCGTAACTTACAATCAGTGTACGATGAGGTCAGCCATCATGTTCACTAAGCTGCTGGCGATTTGTTAGACGATGGATAGCAAACTAAGAACCAACCTCGCTGGAATTTAAATTACTAATTATTATCTATTGGTCGTTAAACGCGTCAGCGGATTTACTTATTAACAGGACCAAATTACATACCTATTTAACATTAAGTATTTATTTTGCTGAGCGTATCACTTCGATCTTCCAGAGGTTCTCCAACAGTCGTTTCTATAACCCAAAATTTTAAGTGAATGGAACTATTTGATGCGTTATTTCCTTTTAAATCTCAAAATTAAAAACCAATTTTTCGTGTACGAGGTAAGGTGAAATACTTGACATCCATCTGTGATACCTTAAAATTAAGGGCAGGAAATGTCCTCCTGAAACCGTCCCAAAGAGGACAAGACTTGTGAAAAGTTTAAACATGTACGAAGAAAACCTTGACATGTTGATCTGGCACGAAACAGACATATTTTGAAAGAAAAAAGTTTTCTAATTTTTTCCGGCGCATGGATGCATAACGTCAGACGTGAGCTTAAGGTAAACGGTGAAGGACCGCAACAATAGTCAGTAGAGAAGTGCCAAAAGTGTAACAAGCCGGTACGCAACACTCGCTAAATTATAAAATGAACTATGGTATTGGAACCCCCCTACAAACTCAAGAATTTAATAACAGACACATTGCTGATGTTTCGCCACCTCCAGTTTGCCTTCAGTTGAAAGTACCACAAATATTCGTTAGACTCTTCTTTTGTTTTAATTGCGGTTTTCTCTCATCTCTATGTGTAATCGTTAACAATGTTAGAAGATTTTGAAGATTTTACTGAGTTTGTTTAAAAACGAGTCGGAATTTTGGAATTGGAGGAAATCTACAAGAATGTTTCCGTATACGGCACGGCGTTTCATTAAATTTAGGGTCAATATGTTTGGATAAGTTTTTAATTTTTTCTGTTACCTTATCAGTACCTTATAGCACTGATTTTAATTCTTTCCTTAACATAGTCATTTATAAGTCGAGGAGAATATTTTCATTGGTTACTTACCACGGCGCATCGATTGCAAGCCTTAGCGCCTTGCACTGGAATCTCTACATTCAATTTTGAGTCATTTCCTAAAGCTGAACGCCATAGTCCCATACTAGGATCTATTAGTCGATACAGGTTTTGTATTTTCATCCTAGCTGTTTTGTTTTTAAAAATTTATGTTTCTACAGTTTAGCTTCCTCTTCAACTGAGATCCAAGTGTAGGATCTCACATTGTCCACATGTAGGATAGTTTTATTATTAAGGAACACATAACAGTAACGTCACAAATTGAGAACGCAAGTGAATGTGCAAGCCAAGGAATCAGCTAACATTTAACATTCGTTATGTAGGTTAGTTGTATTCAAATATTTAGTTTTGTGTATTACAACGTATAATGTTCTCTGTAGCCTGCCTCACTACACGACAAGCTGTAACGTTGTTTACTTTCGTGACATTGTCTATGCATATCTGTTTTCGATTTTTGAGCATTGCAGTTACTGATGTCACACATTCAGACTAAGAAAATATAATTGAATGTAAAACACTAATAAGTATTAATAAGCAAATCTAGTCCTGTTAATGGTTTTGTAATGCGTCAAGGAAATCACACTTATATTTTGCAGCACATTTACTTTTATTCCGGTGATTTTGCTCATGTATACAAAGTATGAGTGCCCTACGAAATCCAACGCATCCAGATGTTTGCAGACAACAGATGTCTTTTGTTCCAGAAGACGAATCGTAGACCAGTTGTATATGTTCGGAAGATTTCGGGGTGTGTGTGTGTGTGTTTTCGATAGAAGATAAATATCCAAATCAGAAACAAGTGAATAAAACATAGAGGGTAAAACGTAGACGGTATAACATATGATCCGAGAGTGTAAGAGATTGCATTATGAAATCCTAATAAACAAAGTGCCGCAAAAGGTTGGAACGACTGAGGAAATGTCTAGAAAGAGTAACCTCCTACTAAATAAATTATAAAAGCAGGAAGAAAGGACTTTGTAAGTAAAATAATTTTTTGTCGTCACTCTCCATGGAATAACTTGTGGCTGCGAGTTTGACGGTGAGGGGTAGTCTGAATATTGTCGAGCGCTAAGAAGCAGACTAAAGTACCCTAATTTACGTATATTATCTTCCTCTTTCCGCATTTCTTGTTTTTTAAGAATGTAACTCAAGTAGACAACGTTTGTAACAAACAAGACGTAATTTATTAAACTGTCATAACACGTAATAAATATCCGAAAACGGAAGCCGAAAAGGACGAATATCAACCGGAAAGGAAGGAAGCGACGACGGAACCTTAAGAACAATAAATCAAACGTTTTTCAGCTAGCTGCGTCTGTCGTCTCCGTAGTGACATGGTGTTTCACGCACAACTGCTGTGAATAATTGTTCCCGCTGTTCACGCAGCGTCGAATAAGGAGAGGGAAATTCCTTCTCTGCTGTTTCTTTAACTAATGTTACGTTTTTTGTAGTCACGCGGTAAGAGTCCTATAGATTTTAGTTACTACAGATTATTTAATAAAATTTGATGGGATATAGAATAAATATGAATTACTTGACAAAACTGCGAGTCCTGCATCTTGCGTGCAGGTTCGACAAACTTTTTTATTCATAAATCATTTTACCGTCATTTACAACTATCGTCATAAACTATCTCTTTTGCAATGATCTTACTCGTTGTTTGGCAAAAGATCAAAATAAATTACCTCTTTAATACTGAATTTAATTTTGCTTTTATGCCAGCAAATGCATTCTTATATTTCTCCCCCGTTATTATCTCTTTAATGTATAAAATGGTCCCGTGTACCTTCCTATATGTTACCTCCCTATCTTTCTCAGTATTTCAGTGTTTCTTTATTTTAAAATCAGTGAAACAATAACAAAAAGTAAATTATGTAAATCACGATTAATCAATCCCACGTGATATAAGTTAACATGACATACTTGAGACTAACAGACAGAATGTGCTACAAATTACCGAACGCAACTTACAGGCTCTGCCGATCAGTATTATTCTGCCCCCTGATAAGTACGTTTACACAAAAATCTGGCATCACTGTAAATTGGTTTCGTGGATGTTCAGTATGACGACGTCATCTCAGTCTAGTATATATCACTTTAATTGCAGAACTCGCTCACTATTTTGAACGAAATACATTTATTATTACATAAATTTTAATATTACAGATACTTTCTAGGGAAAATTTTGGGAAAATTACAAAATAAATTTAAAATACCGATTTCTCTTCTAATTTTTTTACTATTTCTTTAACATTATAACAAATGAATACCACACAATCATGGCATAAACTAAAAATTCTAAACATTCTGATTTGGTTTATAATTCCTTTTACGCTGATACCCTACAGGATTTTCACAACGTAAAAGAATTTTTGATCTCTTTTTGAGCCCAGAATTTTGAAATTTCCAAAACGTAACACTATACCCAGATGGTAGTTAAAATTCTCTGTAATTTCATACCGCAAATGAATTTTTGCGATTTTATCAAAATTTTTATCAAATTTTTAAGCTCTAGAAAATTTTTAAATTTTCAAAATAAACACTATATTCAAATTTTGGTTAAAATTCCATTTAATTTGATATTCTACATGGACGTGTGATTTTCCACAATTTCGACCCCCTTACTTATTTGCCTCTCTACCCCTATTTTTAAACAAATCAATCAAAAAAAACAATAGGGTTTTAGCGCAAAAGTTTACATGCATCCCACGTTATTCGAAAATTGGTTGATGCGTTCGTACGTTATCGTGAGACATTGCCAAGAAGGCAGACACATACAGACAAATGCAAACAGTCGAGTTATAACTGAGAACTCGCATCGCGGCGGTTCAAATATTATGGTCAAACAACCTAACACGTCTTTTACAAACTTTCTGATTATTTAATCTACTAACGAACTAAAACAATTTTTTAAGTTTCTCTTATTTCCAAGTTGAAGAGTAATAAAGCTTTGTAACACTCTTTCTAAAATGTTTATTCGGTGGTGAATAATCTACGTTCTTAGTAAGATTGTTTAAATCTTACAGAATTTCAAATTAACATTTATTTAGTAATTATCATACTTGAATAAATATAAATATAAAATGAAATAAAATGACAACAAAAATGACAGAAAGATAGATAATATAAATACTAACTGTAAAATATTGGTACAGTGGAAACAAAATACAGACACCAAGAAGTCACTAATCACAATCTTTAATTAATCACAATTAATTATTTGTAATCAACTCGTACAATAATTCAAGTTAAATTTGTCCAGTCGCAATAATAATGTCAAGTATAAGAGTTCCACACTAATTATAACACAGTAAACACTACATTATAATCTTCAACAATAACTCGATCCGCACTAACGAAATCGCCCGACTGAACAAAGCCAGCCGCTGTGGCTTTTATGAGTAGCACAGGTGTTCGAGAATAACTTTCCATCCTTACTGCAGCGAGTCAGCATAACGAGTATGCTCCTGAACACCCTGCAAAGTACTTGAGTGTTACCTTGTGAAACGCTACACCTGCTCGACTAGTGTAGAAACGGGTCGAAGGACGCGCTCGACATTCCATCGTTACAATATTTTGTACTAATTGTTTTAAAATAGTATAACAGTTGCTTCTGAAGAACAAACCGTGATCAGTTTTTTTTAAGAAAAATAAAAGCAAATAACAATAAAACTACTTTTATCTTGTTGAGCAACTAACTTTAAGACTTCCAGTGGTCAGTAAACGGTTATATGAAACAAATGCCTAAAAGCCGTATCCTTTGCTTGTGTACCGTAGGCAACGTTTTACTACAATTAAGTAAACTTTTACAACTGTTCAGAAAGTCTCTTTTTATTGAAATGTCTATGTTTTGAGGTTAAATGTTTCAATCTCCTTTTAAATACTTTACTAAAATCACACTTAACCCAACATTCGTTATACACGTTATAGAGTATAATTAAGCATTAAGCATACGATGGACACAATTAACAGTAACAATCGTAAGAGTAATTAAATTTACTAAATTGAAGTTAAAATCAAAACGAACATTTAATACACGTTACACTAATTATATCACACAATATATCCCTATAAAATAACTAACAGCTGATTGCTTACATTAACAGTCACGGTATTTTACGTAAATGGTAACAAAGCGTGATGTGATAATTATATCGTTACGCATCACATCACACATTACTTCATGCTTTTCGTGTTACGTAATCAACGACATTCCAGACAATACTAGTTGTCAGTGGGCTGTTTTACGTATTGCTGTGACGTTTATCATTACTGGGTAACAGTAGTCCATAAAATAGCCTACCTACCACCCAAACGTTCCGTCTTGTAGCTCTTGATAGGCTCCTTCCTTTGCAACCCTCCTTTACAAGTCTCCTCCATACTACGTATTATTAACCTTCCTTCTCCACCCTCTTATTTTCATTATTATCAAATCCTCCAATTCAGACTAAATCCATCGTAACATCGTATCTGGATTTTGCCCTCTTCCTAGATGAAGAAATTTAAGATTTCATGATCTTACACATGGCCATGTGCAAGATCCTATTTTTTCGCTTCACAAGACCTGCCTTCGTATCCTTTGAGCTTCCCAGCTTCCCATGTAATCATTTCAGTTTAAAAAATAGCATACTCAGTAAAAATTACTGGAGTAAAAAATAACGTAACTTACGATATTAAATTTCTCTACAGTACGACCTTAATAAAAGAATATTCATTTTTCAATAAAGAATGTTTGTAATACAGAATATAGCAGTTTCGTCTGTAGCGGTTATCGTTTCGTTAAAGTAGCACAACATTCGATAAAATTCTTTTGTTTTCACTTCAACAACTGTTTCACCCTTTCTCTGTTTGTAAAGATTAACATTGCCAGAATTGTGTGACTTTATTCAAAAGGAATTTCCAGTCACGGAATACGAGAAAATTCGCTTCTCCGTTTTTCCACTTGAGTAACATTTGCGTCGACGGTCTCTCCGATCCGACTAAACAAACAAATTATACGAGACGGATTTAACGGTCGCGCCGTTACGTGACTGAACCTAGAAAAGAATTTTATTTATAAAAATCATAAAGCTGACTTGTGTTGACTTGGTGTTGAGCACACGTTCTTCTTCAAAGTTGGAGTCTGGTGCTCGCAGCTGAATCCATCTTGAATTAAGACTTTAATTTATTATATCGTCCCATGACAGCCATTCTCTTGCTGATTTGCTATGTTACTTATAAAGGGCCTCATTCCAATGAGATTTTACTATTTTAATAGCTATTCTTTAATATAATTTTGGTTTTCATAAAATTAATAATTAGTAATTAATAATTAATTAACTAATAATTAATAATTCATGACCATTCATGATTAGACTGAGACTCGGTGCTGTATCGCAAGGTGGGTAAAACGTTTCTTTCAAATTAAAATATAACAGACGTCACAATTAAAACAGAATAAAGAATATTTGTTTAACTAGCTCCATTTCGTGACACTCTTACTTGATGTAAACCTCTATTTCCATCGGGTCGTAGACGTCTACTTCTAATGATCTTTTCGGCCTCCTTTTTGACATGATAATGTCTTTTAGCTGGACATCGTTTGAAACTTTCTGTAACATTTTATTTACCGTCACGCTGAATGACGTCATCATTTTTCGATTGTAACGCTTCCACACTTTCGACTCCCCACAGTCTAGAATTCTTCGGTCTCTGTCGTTTTAACATGATGATGTTTGTTATATAGTAAATATATTTGTAATATAGTAAATATTTGTTATATGCACATTATACGTTTCAAAAGCCTAAAAACATTATCGTGCTTCGATGTTTCGGTTCGTCGAAATTTCTTTAATTTTCCCTTTTCTATTTGGAACTCAATTTAACAACTTTTTGTACCAACGATGATCAGTTCGTTCTACGTGTCCAAACCATTTCAAGTACTTGACGTATAATATTATTTTTGTATATATGTATCTCCTACGTTTATCATTTATAATACATTAGTGCTTGGATATTGCACAAGAACGTCTACGTAAGTCTATCTCTATAGACTGGAATCTTGTGGAGTTTTTTATTTATCTCGCAAGTTTCAGAGATACAAAATACGTAAATTTTTCGAACATAGTAAAGTGAAACATCTTGTTTTTATGGAATATTTTATCATACCAGATACCCGGAATTCAAGTGTCCTGTTACTATCTTCCGTTATCTTATTGTTGTTTTCATATCTTTATCATGACTACCATCTTATTATGTGTACATACAAATTTATGAACTTTTAAAAATTAAAATTTTAGTTATACAATACGAATACTCCTTACTGTCTTCAATTGTAATTTTTCGTCAAAAAGTTCTATTAATTAATAGCTGATACATATACTTATACACAATTCCGTGTGCAATAATATTAGTAGGTGTGGGTGGTTATTAGTAGTAGGTAGTCGAGCCACTGAGGATGTCTCTTCGTAGTGTGAACGAAACGTTAGATGTTAAAAGTAATAAAAGCACGCGTATTGAGTTGTTATTAACAGAAACCATGAAAGTTTACGAGTAATTCTACATCACACGGCTATTTCGGTGATTCGCCAGTCTTGTAATTTACATAAGTAATGTTTAGTTTCCTGTATACATCCTAGTCCGGTATTCTGTTTTCAAGTGAAGAAAACACTCCAGGGGGGGGGGTATTCTCTTTCCCCTCAGAGTTTTGAAGAATTATTATAATATTAGCCTTTGGTACTTAAAAATTAATACATCTGTACATGTAGCTATTATATTATAAAATTAGTAAAATTCCACGAAGACCCTTAGATTAAATTACACTCTAAATCCGAGATAGGAAAACTACCTACAATAGTTCGCAGTTTAATAAACTCTTAATCATCTAAAAAATTAACGTTTCAACAAGTAATCAAATTACGGTAAAAATCAAATAATCACTTGATACAACGATAAACGTATCTCAACGCCGACCTTCACCAACTCTCAACTTGTACTATCCTATCAGTGGTGAGTGTTGGCGGTATGCACAGGCGTGTCATTAGCTTTACTACTAGGACGAAACACACACGTAAAATCTTCTATGTATTTTTATACTTCCGTCAGGTATTGTTTCTAATACTGTTATATTCGACTCCCATTTAAATGGGTTTTTCTTCTTCTTCTACACTTCAGGGATTAGGTAATGTGCCTGTTCCGACTTCACATTATCAGATCCATTTCTTTCTTGGCCTTCCTGCATCCCTTCTTCCAGAAGGCTTGTACTTGTTTACAATTACTGGTATTCTATTTTCATCTATACAATTTAAATACTGTCTCCATTTTCCCATGTGTTCTTTAATTTTCTCATTTAGATTATATATATCTAATTATTTCCGTATAACTTCGTTTCTTATATGATCCCTTCTTGTACATCCTTTAACCCTCCTTAAAAATCTCAACTCTGCTGATTGTATGTTGCTTTTATTTTTTTGTTTTGTAAGCCAGGATTCACTGCCATATAATGGCACTAGAACAGGCATTGTTTTGCAGAATTTTAATTTTGTCTCACGTCTCGTTTTATTTTTCAGATTTCTATTTATATAAAATTGAATTTTACACATCCTAATTCTTCGTATACCAACGAAAATAAATGTTTCTTGCAATTTTTACAACCATGCTTTCACCTTCATAAGTGTTTACTTGCCAACATCAATGTCAATTTTTCCAACACTGGCTCCCTTTCAGTGGCCTTATTTTGGATTCTCTATCACCTGGGAAGTGTACTTCGAAACCTTGTGAGGCGCAGCAGCTCAGTCGCAGGAGGAACAGCACCTGGACTCGCCGGCAGTACTCGAAACGTGTAGTGCTTTAACCAAACACCCACTACCTTATAGCCCGGAAGAAAGAAGTACGAGCTTACGAGCTTATGTATGCCCCTATATTTTAGTCCCTTCTGCTCATGTGTATGTCACATCACATAACTTGTCTAGCCGCACTCTGCTTCTAAGTCAGTAACCCAAATGTGTCTGTTCCCCAGTTCACCTGAAAATAAAACGATAACATGCGACGTTCTTATGACTCGTGTATTTTTATTGAATTATATGGTAGACATTCGGTGAGGGACGAATTTTCCGAGTTATACGCCATGATCATTAGGTGGTAGACAAGCCACCACATCTGCAAACACTTGCAGCCTTGTCAACTATCAGAGAGTAACTGATTATAGCCTAACAAATTGTCATGCAAATTATTGCCTTATGACCGTATTTAAAATTGTCTTTAAATATAAAATTGTGCAACTATAAAATTTGTCCAAATGTTGTAATATCTGTAGTTGTTTAAAACCAGATTATCGTTTTCATATTGAAATTCACTTTCACGCTGCTACTAACATTATGTAGAAAAACTGTGAAGCAATTAAAGTATATTTGTTTTTGTTTCAGGTAACCATAGAAGCTACTTCCTGCCAATACACGCTTTTTACACGTGAAGGTAATTATGTGGTAGTATGTATAAACGTATACTGGTATATTCAAACATGATCTGCCATCTATATAGAGAAAACATTAATAGTGCGCTTCAAAATTATGCTTTACCTGAGCAGTACACCGAAATTAGTTTAAAAGAATGTGACATATAAAAAAAATATATCTAAAGTAAGATATCATCCTACTTGTAAGTTTAAAAGAATGATGAAAGTCAGGAAAATGCAAAAAATTTTAAGAAAATAAAAAGAAGAAAATTTTCTTCAGAAGTCCATGGATTACGGCCATCAACTTGATCGTATAACAGTTACGTAATGAAACTACGGACAGCTGCACTTTTCTATGGGAATTAAAACCGATTAATTGAACCCTTTTAACTCTCAACTGCAATCATCATTGATAGTGGTAGTGGGTCATTTCATTCAAAATATATCATATAGTGTATGTGTGTGTGTGTGTGTGTGTGTGTGTGTGTGTGTGTGTGTGTGTGTGTGTGTGTGTGTTTGCTGTTATGGCAAGCACAAATTCAACAACAATTTGACCGCAAGGAAGTGTCGGAGAAGAGCACAAAACCTTTCACGTTAGTTTGTTTAGCATAATTATTATATCGGTTTTTGTTTGACATTTTGTGGTAGGCCTAATTATGTTGTTCACATAAGTCTTCAATAGACTGTCATATTGTGAGTATGCCATTTCTGTTTTTTAATTTTTATGTTACCTTGTCATTTACCAAGTTTCGTTTGTAATATTTACTTACGACCAAAAATATTTGGTATGGCGAGGAGATACCACAGTAAATAATTTATGCCAGTCGGTTGATGTATTGATTTGCAGTGTAGGTGTGTTTATTGTTACCCACATGGAGTACCAACAGTGTCGACGTTGGGAGTCGTGCGTCCGGGGTGCCTGCGGCTTGCGTCTGTACCACGCTTGTTAACTGTGTAACACCACCTTTGACATGTAGATGTGATTAACGGCAATACAAGACAAATACATGTCAGTCACAGTTAACATGACGGCGATAGAAAACTAACCGTTATTAAATTGTAAAAGTTCCAATTATTATTTCTCTCCATGGTTTGCCGCGTCATCATCATCCTCACCAGCAGCTCAAAGATTCAACTAAAGGCCTCTTTGCGACTCATGTAAACTGATTTGGCTACAGATTTTGAGGTCCCCCAAAACTTCTTTTCCAAACAGGAGAAGCCTGTAGTCATGTGTCCGCCTCAAATGTTAGTACCATTGGTATTTATGATGGCAGGTCTTTTTTTTTTAAGTTAAATATATTTTTCTCCTGTAGTACTCATCAATCTATCAGAGCAATTTAATTTTTGCCCTTCCTTAGTTTTCTCTTCTTCTTCTTCTTCTTCTTCTTCTTCTTCTTCTTCTTCTTCTTCTTCTTCTTCTTCTTCTTCTTCTTCTTCTTCTTCTTCTTCTTCTTCTTCTTCTTCTTCTTCTTCTTCTTCTTCTTCTTCTTCTTCTTCTTCTTCTTCAGATTTTAACATTTTATCACGCCCAGTATGTTTAAGAATTTTTTTAATTGTTTTGCACATTTATTTAATTACTTATTTTGTCATAAACATTTGTATTAAAATCATATTCTTTATCAGAGACTTTTTGAAAATGGGAAAATTTCCAGATGCCGAATTTGCCCAAAAAGTTTAAAAGATGTACAGAAAACGTTAAGTGTAGAATGTTACAGGTAAAAATAATCATCCTTGAAAAAAAAGTTTCAACTGCAACAAACGTTAAAGTGAAAGAAAAAATATCTCACAAGATATGACCGTAAATCTTGTATATTTCGAAAGAAAGGGAAACACAACGATTGGAAGTTTTGAAATGTAAATCTTAAGAAGTGTGAAACGATATCATGAAAGGAAGATGTGGGCAATGCTGAACACTTTTTCGTATGCATAAGGAATACCAAAGATGTATCAGGAAAAAGAGATGCTAGTGTTTAGAAACATAACGGGTTTGCTCGCTATACTAATATGATTAAAGAAGCAAAGGTTGATAAAACATGTGCTAGAGGCTGAACAATAAATAGGTTCTTAGACAGGATGAGTTAGAATTGATACATATTGTAATCCTAGGGTTAGGCTGCTATACAAAGTAATGAAAAACAATTAGATAAAATGCTCGAGTTAAATATAATGAAGGAAATTTGAAGTCAATAAAATAATTTGCGACAATGAATATGATATATAATGAAGTTATCGTATATACTTTTAGGATTTTAATTACAGTTTACAGATAATTAGTATAATCAGTTCCAAAAAATTATTGTCAAGTTATAGAAGAATAAATTTAAAGATAGTAAAACAGATAGCTATTATGAATGTTTTGTAGTGAAATAATTAAAACTAGCTTTTTGGACAAAACGATATTCATGTAGCTTTTTATGCTGCAAAAGTAGAGAAATGTTTAGTCGGTTTCTATAAGCCTGATGTCTACTTTCACGTTTTGTGTAAGTAACAATTAAAAATCAATAATCATTAAATAAATAACTGATGAGACAATGTGTGTTACATATAAATATCAAATTAACTTCCGAAATCTTGTGAAAAAAATGTTTCAACTTGTGAATTAATACCTATTAATTCAGTGAAACAATAATTATTAAAAAACTGAAGTGTCTGGGCGTCAGTGATAACGGTGAAGGGATTAAAGTTGTACAATGCACCTACAATGCCTACCGGTCGTACAATGAACAACTCATCCCCCTCGTATTATTCTGGCGTAGGCCTAAGTTTTTTACGAACAGTGTAGAATTATTTTGCAAGACCAAAAACGTAGAAAAAGATATACAGCAACTTAGTATCGTGGTCCACTTTATTACAAGACACATCATACGAAACTGAAAGAAACTCATTGCGTTAATTTTGAGACATCACTGAAGAAATTTAGTTTCAAACCGAGGGTCAGTTGAAAAGTTCGCGGAGCGACATCTATAGCTCAGTGATAGAACTAAAACGTTTCGTGTGCTGAAAGACGTATATTTCGCGTGAACACATGTTAATTTCCAGACACATCTGTCAAAAGTTTATTCACTTTTTACCAGCTGCTTGAAATTTTCCTGTCACTGTGTTTTTAAAATGCATAAAATCAAACATCGTGTTGTGATGAGTTCTGTGTTAAAAACGTTTTAGCGCCAATGGAAAATCAAAACGAAATTGTAAATGTGTTAGGAGATGCTGCGCCTTTAGAAGCAACGGTAAGTGGGGCACACTCGAGTTTAAATTTGGCTCTACAAGCACTGAAGACTATCCACCTAGTGGCGTGCTATACGTTGAACAAAAATGGCATTATTGAAAGAATTTCATAGGGTGTTGGAAGACCGCAGATTGAGGAGTGGATGGCGTTGCTGAAATCATATGCATCTCATATGAGCTTGTGCATCATACTTTAACTCAAGAACTTGGTGTGAAAAAACGTTTTGCAAGATGGCTGGCGCATCTGGTGTTGCATTTTTTAGGCGTCCAGTGAGACTACGTTTTCAATGCTCGTACGACCACGTTTAAACTAAAGTGGCTACTTACAAACCGTTGACACATTTATAATTTCGTTTTGAATTTCCGTTCGCGCTAAACAAGGAATCACAACCCGAAGTTTGATTTTGTCCGTTTTTCAAAACACGCATGACACGTCAATTTTAAACAGCTTACATAAACAATGAATAAATTGATAGATAGATTTGGAAATTAACAGGAGTTCACATAAAATACAAATCTTGCAGCACACGAAAAAGTTTAATTTTATCGCTAAACTACAGATGTCGCACCGCGAACGTTTCAACTGACCCTCGTATAACAACACATATATGGTCTCAGGCTAGTCCGATAGATGAGTCGTTTTATGACGATTATGTTGTTATTTGTAATAATCATAATTAAATATTTTAAGCGCTATAACTTCTAATTAATAAGTATTATCATCATCGTCATCATCGTTGTCATCACCTTCTTCTTCTTCTTCTTCTTCTTCTTCTTCTTCTTCTTCTTCTTCTTCTTCTTCTTCTTCTTCTTCTTCTTCTTCTTCTTCTTCTTCTTCTTCTTCTTCTATATTTCAGTGTTAGCATGTTCCCTGTTTCTCTTCAATTCTCTACCTCAATACCTCCCCTCACATACTATTTCGTTTGCCTGTGCTCCTTTTATCAAGTGTGAACATATCTCTTGTGTTTTTCTTTATTCCCTTATTTGAGACACGGCTTACATGACAATTCCGTTTCTTTCTATTTTGATTGAAAAGCAATATTTGATCTATTTTCATAACCTCCGTTATGTTTCCAATCTCATTTGGTCCCTTAATCTATATTTTGCTATTGCTATCAAAACTGAAAGCCTTAAATATGTTTCAAAATTCAGAATTATTTATAAAATGTACCTCGCTTTTTTAAAGTAAGCATATAAAAATCAGTCGGTAGCAAAACATTTATTAATTTCACAGTTGTACAAATAGTCGCAAAGTAATGTAATGAATATCAGATTCAGTAGTCAGGTAATAACAAAACACTACTGCAATTACTGCATACTTGCATACTGAACATTTGTTTTCCTGTCGTGTGACATAAAACAAAAATATTACACATTCAAAATTGTTTATAAGTCTATCCTGTACTCCAGTCATGAAACATCGGAAGGTATTTTAAGTGTTTTGTTTAATGTCTTGCAGTTTATATTATTGTAACGTGTATTTGGCATCGTATATTTCTATATTGGGTAGAAACATTTTGTCTTATTTCTTAAAAGAGAAATTAATTTTATGTGATAGAAGTTATCCGGCTGCTTTGGTATGGTCTACAGTGGATTTTGCTAGACGTTTCGGCAGCTCCTATGGTAACCATTTCTGTAGCTTGCACTGGATTTTAATGTCTGAACTATTAGATTAACAATATTACTAACCTAATCGTCTAATCGTTCACACATTAACATCTAGTTGAAGCCACTAAACATGGCTGCTCCGCAACCTGCCAAAAGTCTAGCGAAAACCAGAATAGACCATAAATTCTAATCACATACGATACGGGCAATGATTGTATTCGTACTTTATCTGGTAACTTCTAGTCTGATAACGACACATGCGACTTGACTGGATACATAAACAATACGGAGTTCAAGTCCTTCAGTTACGCAAAACCTTTTGGGAGCGATTAGACAGAGAGAGAGAGAGAGACAATTTTTCTTCTTCTTTTTTAGCACCACAGCTCAACGTGAGCCCTGGCTTACAAACCAATCTTCTTCAGTGTCTCCTATCCGTTGCCATCTCAGTGTAACCCCTCATATCCATTCTTCTGAGATTTTCTAGCACCTCATCCAACCATCTTAGCTTAGGTCGGCCCCTCTTTCTGCTTTTATAGTCTTGCGCACTCAGGATTTTATTTGGCATACGCTGATCATCCATCCGCTCTTGGTGGCCTAGCCATTGCATTCGTTGAGCCTTTATGAGTCTTACAATGTCCTCATGCTTCAAAAGCTCATCTATCTTCTAGTTGTTTCCTATTCTCCATTCGCCATCGTCTTTCACCGGTCCATCTTACAATCTTCCTTTCAGACCTTCCTAGTGTTTCTTGTTCCTTTTTCGTGAATGCCCATATCTCGCCTCCATGAGTAACAACCGGTCTGATAAGTCTCTTATATATTTGTATTTTTGTGTTACGATTTTTGTGTTTCTGTAATTTGCTAGAAAAGCAATTACAGAGTGTTACTAATATGAAGTGCTATTAGTTCAAGTATTTAGCGTTGTTACGCCTTTCTAATTTGCTGACTTATTTGCTCGTACTGGAGTTTGATGTATTAATTATGTATTAATATGTATTAACTAATAGTACTTAATATTAATAACACTGTAATTCTCTCACTCTCTCCCCTCCCTTTAAATCATTCTTTAATCGCTCTCTAAAGAGTTTGCGTAACTGAACTACTTGCTGTAGCCACTCCGTATTGTTTATGTACCCAGCCAAGTCACTTGTAGCGTAGTAAACTATGGGGACTAGAAGAGTAGTAAAGACATCTAGTTACAACATTTTTTGCAAGTATGTTAATACAATGTTGAGTATCGAATTCTCTAGCGTTTAATAATTTATTTCGCTGTATTAAGATCACGATCTACGTAACAATATTGTTTACACAACTGATTGTCCTACCACACGGACCAACTAAAAACAATGTAATTGAGAACGTTCGCAACGAAATTCAAGGAATGTTTAGTAGATCTCAATAAGCATAACGGGATCGAAAATAGTTGTACTTTACTTTAGTAGTGGATTGAACGTTATTCGATAGAGCAATGTGGAAGTTGTATTGTATAAAGCAATATAAAGTAAGGACAATGGTCGGCCGGCATTAACCGGTAAAGTGCTAAAGTTTGCTGTTTAAGGGGGAAGTGGCGAACGAGGGTGACAGCAATAGATTGTGTCGAGTGATGGATGGTCGACCGTAACGACAGGTGACACAAGTTCTTGCCCGACAAAACCACCCTTCGCACCACCCTTCACCTTTACACAACTTAGATAAGTAATAGTTTTTGTAGTTGTATCGTGTGTTTGAAAATTACTACACTGTTTACAACACAACCGAAAGTAAACCGTGTCAACTTTAAATCTAATTACAGAATACACATTTGTGCATTCATTTGTTCGCTAAATGAAAGATTGCTCATAGCAGCCACTAATTTACTTTCTTCTTATTCTTCTTCTTATTATTATTATTATTGATAGATTTACGTGTATAGCCAGATAGCTATTGTGTTGTGAATTTAATTTATACCAGAGATAGTGTATAGTAGCATGTTTTATTAATCACTTTTATCAGAGTCACGATTAATACTATAATCCTTCTTCACAAATACAACAATTAATTACGCACAATTTATGCGGTCAGATTTACGACTTACTAAGTGTGATTCAAACGTTTGACTTTCCACAACATACCTGTTACACAACTCGTTGAGTCTGTTCGTTCCTTCAGTCCGTCAACCGCTGTGTGGGTCAGAATCAATGTAGGCTAACCTGTGACACAATCCCTATACTCCCAAGACAAACGTATTTATTCTACGACCTTCTTTATATTTCTGTGTATTATTTGTAACGTCATCACGTGCCATTACGCACTTGAAACGTCATCAACTCCCTAGTTGTTCTACTTTGTTTTCTATGCTACCTTTTTCTTTCAGTCATAACGTAGATAGCAAAATACATTTACTTTTAGTGAGAGAGATTGATAAACATAAATAGGCATTTTTTTCAACTTTCAAAATATAGTTTCAACATTTTGTAGCCTGAAAAAACATCTACTGTACACAAAAGTATATAAACATTGCATTCAATTAATAAGAATATATTTAATTACTAGGTTATGTTTTACTAGGTTTTAATTAATTATTTTAACTAAATAATTTAATTACTAGTTACTGAAGTAAATAATTCTGTTCTGTTTGTTTTAATTACTAGATTTTGACTCGCGACTTTACGCAACTTAGGTTTTTGCAGATGACGACGATATTCCAAAAGAAAATCTAACCGCATTGGAACTTGAATAACGTTAACCGTATCTAAGGTTTTAATGAATCTGCTTGATAGTGAATGTGTTTCATCAGCATAAAATCATTTTATTGTTTTGACATATAAGTAGGACGCTGTTGTTTAGAATACAAAATTTTAAATACAATTAAATTTTACAAGACAATGGTGGTATCTCATTTAAAGTATGTCACTGAAGGTAGGATGCTGTTGAAAAAAGATCAGAGTAAAATTCCAACGGGGGAAATGAGATTTTTACAAACTGTTTTACCTTTTCTGTGGTCAAGTAATAAATAAGGAAGTCTGTAAAGTTTTAAATATTTTCAGTTTAAATGAAAAAGTAACATGTTTAAATACAATTGTCGCATGCATTTTGATAGGATTGGTAATGAAAGACTGGCTCGTGCTTCTGAAGAATGTGTCCTACTGACCATAAGGAATATTCAATTTAAAGCATGGTTTACGGATCAAACAAGTTTTCTTAACCCACCAAGTAGAAAAGAAGAAAAAATAATTATTAAAAGTAATTTCATTTTGAGATAAAGTACATGTTTTATTTTTTCTGGAAGCTAAATGTTTAACTTCATCATACTAAGGTGAAGTACCCTCACTATAGTGTCATGTGAATAATCCAGTCTTTCTTAATACATATACTTCTAGGCCTAGAACATTTATATGGCTCTGTGTCGGTCAGGCACTGAGACGAATCACAGAATTGATGAAATATTTTCAGTCCAGGAAAATAACGTATATTAAACCCAACAACAGAGTTGTAAAGATACATGAATCTCTCTAAAAGTAGAAATAACTTTCAAGTAGAAACCTACAATTAGGTTTGCCCTTTATTTTGCAATACCGTAGAAGAATCTCCAATCAATGAACACTATTATTATAATCAGCATATTCATCTTCGGCTTAGGCAAATTTGTCTTTTCCGATTTAAAGCACACTGAAACCTTGTCCTAGGCAAGACAACCCTTATTCACGCTTGTGGCTTCTATATTTTAATTATTTATGGGATAGATCTTCCGACATGCTTAGAACATGAAAATGTCATTTTGCTATATATTTCTCCAGATCTTCAAAATGTTCCTGACTTTCAGTTCTTCTCTGAATTCATTATTCCTTTTTTGTCGCAGTATCTGAACTTTAGAAGCTTTGTTTTCATTGTCTCAATTATTCTCGTCTAGCTTGGTGTCTTTATCCAGCTCTCTGGTCCACTAATGAAGTTGGGATAGCCATTACTTTATGGAATTTTAGTATTATTGCTTTTCTGTTTTTGCTAAGAAGGGTATATTTTACTGTATCCGCCATTTGTAGGAATTGGTGTAATTTCGTGTCATGGTCATTAAACATTGTTCCGATGTTGGGAGTCAAGTATTATTTTGCTCTAGGACGATTTTAACCTTGGAACGCCATTATATTGGTTTTATACGCCAACTAAGAAGACAAATATTTAATCATAGTAGATTATTGGTAGGTACTACATTTCACCAGTTACTGCCTACTATGCAACGCATTGACGTCCGTGTAAAACAACGTTCAACAAATGAAAGCACAAGCACTTACTTTTTATTGCAAACGACCAGTGGAAGCTGTTTCCTGAGGTTGCTATCGCTTCCAAGTGGTAAACTCCGTTTATGTAGAAAACCTTTTACAATAATGAATAGAACATTTATTACTGAGCGTCTGTTAGTACTAATGTCCGCGCCGATGTCATCCAATATTTCAGTCACGAACGACGGAGAAAATAAAATGTGGCAAAATGACGTTTGCAAAACGTAAACAAGCGACTTTTGGTTAAACCAATATCTTTAAAATCTATTGCGGTATACATTACACTGTATTCAATACAGTACTTACTGAAGTAAGTAGGTTACGACAGTTAACAATCGTTGAAGTATTTGCTATAAGTTTTTTAAAATTAATTCGGTATCACGTTTTCTAGTACTTGGGTCTTCTAAACATAGTTTACTTCAGGCAACAGTAATATATTTCTGATAAACATACATCGGACGGTAGAAAAATAAATCTTATCTACTTACAACGAGAAGGCATGCGTGGGTTGTATTGTAAAACATAAAACTTCTTTCAGTTTAAATTAGGTTATTTCATTCAAACTTACAAAACAAAAATAATTATTAACTTAATTTGTCTTGCATTTTTATTTCACGCTGTCTTTGTCTTTTCTCCCTTTCTGTGCCTATATTTATCCTTTTTTCTATCTTTCAGTTTTTCATTCTATCTGCTCTCCACTGTGTCTTCCTGTCCCCACGATTCTTTGTTTGTCATATTGTCTATCTGTTCGTCTGTGTGTCTATCTATATATCCTTCTCTCCGATTATCTGTGTGTGTACGCGCGTGTGTGTGTCCATCATTGTTTGTGTACGAGTATCTATTTTTATTTCCATCCTCATATAAAAAGTCTATTATTCTATATGTTTGTGTTTCATTCAAATTGTCATTCATTTCCCTCAGTACAAAACTGAGCAAAAATTCTAAGTTCCAAGGCCTAATTAAGTATTTGAAGACTGTTGAAGGATTTAGTATACTCACAATCTTGACAGTAATAACGGGAACGGGTTTAATATCGTAGCAAGCTGGTTAAGTTGTTTGTGCATTAAAAATATTTTGGAAATAGATAGTCGAATTTCTTTTATCTTCGGTTTAATCGTTGTTATAAACGCTGTCCCCATATTTATTTTATTACTGATTTGAATACAGTCCGGTGTACCAGAATTACGTAGTAAAAAGAAATCAATAAGAAGTGGCTTTGTTTCGCTATTGTACTGGTAGAGCCGACAAACCGGAACACGGGGGTGCTTGTGCCTTGTTATTTGCAACATAATTGTTGCCAAGAGACAATGCAACCTTCGTTTGACTAATGACATCTGCGTAATAGACTCAAAATGTGTTTGTGTTCCGTTGCCAATTCGCTTCACGTTTACAAACCTGTCGTCTCTGTGTTGTCGTGAATGCAAAACACGACTGACAGTTACGCCATTTACAGTGTAAGCAACGATTTGAAATACGTCTTATGACATATTTATTTAATGAAAACATTAATAAAGAAGTTAATATAATGAAAACTGTACCACAAAATTTTGATCACCTCAAAAAATGAGTAATGTAAAAAAAATGTTTAATCCCTTTAAAACTAGTATGCTACCTGAGCTGCAGAATTCACTCACTTTTTTGATCGAACTACATTTGTTATTATATACATTTCGATATTAGGTAATATATCAATTGTGGGAGAATTTACAAATATCCCGATTTTTTTACTATTCTTTTAGTAGTCTAATATTTTAATTGAAGAGCACAAATTATACAAGAAACAGTAAATATTCGAAACATTCCGATTTGGGTTAGAATTCCTTTTAGAGTGACACCTTGCTGCATTTTTACAATTTTTTCAAATGTATTATATACACATACAAAAATTTTTAAATTTTCAAAAATGAACACTACATTTCGTTTGTGTTTTTAAATTCACTTTAATTTGATACCCAACATGAATGTTCGTGATATTATCAAACTTTTTACCCACTTTTGAGTCCTGACGTAAACAAATTTTGACATTTTCAAAAAAGGACACTATATTAAAATTTTAGTTTAAATTCCCTTTAATTTTATACCCCACATGGGCATTTACGACTTTTTTACAGTTTTGACCTATTTTGGGGAGATCAATCTCAAAACAAGAGGTTTCTCTAGGATAAAGTAGGACACGCGTCCCGAGTTTTATTAAAATACTGTAGGTTAATGCGTTCAGAAGTATAAGACATCCCGAATAGACAGAAAGGTGGAAAGAGAAACAGGCAAGTACCAAACTGTCGAGTCAAAACTCAGAATTCGCTTTGCTTGTTCAACAGTTATATTCCACAGGCTCCGATCAGACAGATAAATAATACCAGTTAACAAATTACATTTCGTTTGCAAGAGGCAACTCAAGAATCGCTTAAGAAAATGCGGTCTTAACCAAATCCCAGTTAACAAACGTGATCTTGGCTCGGTATTGATTAACACTGAGTAAGAATGGGATCTATCAAATACATAGTGCAGAATGTGACGCTGTATGGTCGTTGGCTTTACATTTCATACCACAAACACGGCAATTTGTAAAAATATCCGTTTAGGTTTTATTAAATACCAAAAAATACATGATCTCTTTCTAGATTCAAAAAATAGAAAATTAACGTACTAAATGAATAAATGAAAAAGAACTTTCAAAGTCTAGAAATTAAGAAAGCTGTTAAACTGTAACAAAAATATTACTAATGAACAAACGGAATTTCGTATTTCTTCTTTGATACCGCAATTTAAGAATATTTATAAATCTATTGAAATTCTATTATTTTGATTCTATAACCACGGGCTGTATAACATAGCGCGCATGTGTGGTATGGTTTGAGACCAACAGTTTAATAGCCTAGAGGATGTAGAGCTGTTACCGTCTGCTTCCATTTTTTAATTTTTAATTCTTAATTATTACACTACAAAACTACGTTATATACTTCTATTTAATATTTTTCAGTTTAAGAATACCTTTCTTACGAAACCAATTTTGATAGAATATACGGCAGCTTACCATCAACGTTTTAAAGCGGCTTAAAGTATGCATACGTCCGACTAAAACATGAAGTCGTTTCGAAAGAACTGTGGCTCTACATTATTAAAAGTGAAAAAAGCGAGACAAACGTAACTGAAAACAGCATTCGGAATGGATGGAGGTAACAAGATTATCTAAAGCTGTTAATAATTATACACCTCGGGTAAGTGAAAGACAGGGAAATTGAAGTATGACACAAAAGCAGGAATATAAAAAGGGATTAGAACAGGTAAATTGCCTAAACGTGAAGTAGAATATAACAGAGAGGAAGGAGTAAATTTAAAACGTGTCTAGAAAGGACGTCACTGCAGTATATGCAACTGAGGAATTAACGAAGTCAGAGGGAACAATTTTTTTTTATCAAAAAGAAAAAAAGAAGAAGGATACGTTTAGATTTATTCACTCTCACCATGTCACTGATCATTAATATGTAGATCTGTATTACTTGAAAATTCACATACAACCGAAAAGTTTTACCGATTCCATGAAAATACATTTTCGATGTATCACTTTGAATTTAGAAGTTTCCAGATTTTTGCGTCGACAGAAAGTGTACACGTGTCCGACGTCGCCGTAAAGTTTCACAAATGGAACACGCGTCGAGACGCTGACATTGACATCACAGCGACACGCACCGCCATGGAAAGAGAGGGAGATTGCGTTGATGATCGAGGTATCGCTGGAATATTGTAAACGTCTTGCTTCCCAAGAGACGTGCAGTTTGTGAAATATTTGTAAGTAAAAATAAATAATCTGTCTCTCCTAATAACACACGTTTCAAACTCAATGTAACATTATGCTGGTACCAAACGGTTTAGAGTGCATTAACAAAATATTTATAGGATACTGTTAATACGATGGCCATGACCTTGGTTTACTTTTGTAAAGTAATAATTTTTTATTTTTTAGGAAATGTAATTTTACTTTGTACATAAACTCGCAAATTTATGACTTTTACACACTTTTTGTGGTATTAGAAGGTTAGAAGAGTTTTTGTAAAAAAACATTTGTTTTAACTTGTATTTTATTTTCAGATTGCCGCTTTCCACTTTTTTTTAAACAGTTTATAGTTACAGATTGACCAAACAGTGTAGGAATCAATCACTCCAATGAAGCTACTTATTTTTTTAATTTCATTTAATAAGAAGCTTTCTTACTTCTTTTTCTTCTTCTCCCATCAAGCATTAGGCTTACAGCTGGTGCGAATCTTGGTCGTTGGCCAATACACATTCCATCACCGTCAGAGAGAAATCAGCCATCTAGTGACCACGTGCGACGGCGAACCGTACGGATGACAGGAGATTGTGTGTGTGTGTGTGTGTGTGTGTGTGTGTGTGTGTGTGTGTGTGTGTGTGTGTGTGTGTGTGTGTGTGTGTGTGTGTGTGTGTGACCTTGATTACGTATGTAATCCAGGCATCCCAGACAAGACCGTGCATTATTTGTCCCCAGGATGTAGGGTAGGCACTACATCGAAGAAAAAAGATTGGTGTGGTACGGTCATGTCCGGAGAGCCCAAAATAGGTTGATCAACAAAGTGACGGAATTGAGTCCTTAGGAAGGAGAAAAAGGGGAAGACCGAGAAGATCTTGGAGGGATGAAGTGGATGAATCTATGGAACGTAATAGGACTTGCAGAAGGACAATGGGAACATCGGGAGAATTGGAAAGCCAGGTTGAAGGAAGGGAGACGGCACTAGCTGTAGCAACCCTATTATATATAGATAAGGGTAGGCAAGCAGACAGCGTTGTGACCTTAAGTCCATCGCACGACCGTATCACCGCCGTTAGGATTGTGAGTCGTAAACGAAGCTACTATGTCGATTCGCATTACAAATTGCTAACTTTTAGAAATTAATGAACTGTCAGTAGCGAGAGTAAAGTTGTAATGTTTTTCACCCTCATTACTCCAACCCACTGCACATTCCTTTCCTTACTACCTCACGACCGATCCCTATTGTAACAGATTTTTGATGGTCACGTTCCTAATTCGGTCTTTTCCAGTTCTTCCAGAATCAATATGTGGAATCAATATTTTCAGAAAAAATTTATACAAGCATTTTACGCACATTACAGTCACCTCTAACAAATCGTTAACTGGTTTAATGATTTTAAGATTCCACAAAACTTGTACATCGGTATGCAATCAACAAAACCAGCACTAGTGTATACAACATTTTGTGTAAAATGTTGTATTAATAGAAGAACACTGTGGTTTTTCAAGTTACATTATAGCTTATTGTGACAGTTAGTTTACAACTCCAAGCATTCGTGAAAATATTTCATGCTTTTACGTCTCCTTGTATAATACATTTTTCTATTGCACGTAATATTTTACTAGGAACAAGTACATTTTATGGGTGTCGTTAAAAAAGAGCACAATAAATGTTCTGCAACATAAGTAAGTAAAGAGCACTATGGCATGACATACAGTAAAAAATAAAAGTTTCACTGAAGTGTCGCGTCCGATTCATCATTTCCTGCATCTGATATCTTGTATGTATTGTAAAATTTCCATAAATACGTTATAATATTCTTGCATAATTACTGAAGTCGTTATGACTTTTCTAGCCATTTAGTTCTCTCCTAATCAATAATGTAACCTAATCCTGCGACATGAGCAAATATAGAAAAGTCGAAAATAATAGTTTTAAGGTGAAGTCTCGCATTCGATTCATTACTTCCAGCACATGCTACCTTACATATTATACATTCTTTCAAACACGTTGTGCCAAAACGCTGTGTTTAATTCTGTATTTATAGAACTGTAACTGAACCCCATAAACTCAAACGTCGCTTATGTTTGTGTTTTCTTAGTTTCTCAATGAATTTAGATTGAGATTCTAACTGCATTATAGAGTTTTGCATAGAGAACGCTTAGAGTGTTATGAATTATCTACTATGTAAGTAAATAAAAGACTGAATAATTTTCTTCAGATAATTTGAAATTATTGTGTATATTAAAAATATCAGATAATTCAATCTCATATTATTAAGTCATTAATTTAATATTACATTTATACATTAAGAATTTAATATTAAATAATTTAATAAATTATTATTTTTAAATAATATATTAAATAAGCAAATGGAAAGTACCAAATGAAAAGTCACATGCCCTCCTTACCAATAAGTTAAGGCTGGTTATATTTCATTTGCATACTTTAATGTTCTTATCATACTTAGTTGATAAAACGCTTCCGTTGTTTCTACTTAACGAGTGATTTTTTATTTCCTCTCTCTATCTCTCCCTCTCTCTCTCTCTCTCTCTTTCTCTCTCTTTCTCTCTCTCTCCTCCCCTTTCCCCTGATTTGTACACTGGAACACTGTCAAACTAAAATAAGAAAGAGTTTTGACTTTATTTACAAGGAATTTATATAGGAAAGATGGAAACAAAAGTAACAAAAAATCAAATCTCAGTTGTTCTACAGTGGAAGGTCGAAGAGTTGTTTTTATCGAAATTCTTGCCAATCCGACTAAACAAATAAATTCCTTTATACGGATTTATAGATCTTGTCGCTGCACGATTCAGCCTGGAATAGAGTATGTATTTACCCAAATTTTAAGGTCAAGTGTGTTGACGCTGCCCGCTGTTAACTCTGTTCCAGACACTTTAGACTAATTTACTCTTCCACACGGTTTGAGCAGTAACGTACTGGCGCCGATGATTGGTAATGTAATTTAAAACATTTTATCTTCAACTCTACTGATTTCGACGTCGAAGTCATTGCCATTATAAAAACATTTGAATGACTTACAATTTAAAATTTATGTAAACAAAAAAATATTGATCTGAATAACGTAAGAGGTTATTTATTGATCTGAATAACGTAGGAGGTTATTTATTGGTCTGAATAACGTAGGAGGTTATTTATTGACCTGAATAACGTAAGAGGTGATTCATTGATCTGAATAACGTAAGAGGTTATTTATTGATCTGAATAACGTAGGAGGTTATTTATTGGTCTGAATAACGTAAGAGGTTATTTATTGATCTGAATAACGTAATAGGTTATTTATTGATCTGAATAGCGTAAGAGGTTATTTATTGATCGGAATAACGTAAGAGGTTATTTATTTTTCAACGTTTAAACGCTCTTTGTAGTTCATATCAAGAAATCAAACCCTGTTATATGTATGAATGTGAATAGAGACTTAGCGCTTCAGTTTGTTAAGTAGGTATGTAAATATGTTGAGGTCTTTTAATACTGCAAATTATTTACGTATCCGTCTGATGACATTTTCGTTCCTTGTTCTAGCAATAACGTGTTTTTTTCTTCTTTGGTAGCTTTTCCCCTTATAAAGTTAGCCACAATTCGCAACATTCCAAGTCAACATCTTGCAACTGTTCCTCCCGCTCCAAAGACGGACTTCTTATTTTAATGTTTCTGGGTGGTAGCCGCTGTACTCTGGTTGGAAACCTGTGTCCTAGTATTCGTGTACACGTGTACAGCACTGCAGAGCGCTGTTCTTCAGCATCTTTGTAATGGACCATGCGCCTCTGTGTCTCTCTATTTTTGTGCACAGTCCGTCCTTGTCAACCACAAACGCCTTCTTATTTAGACTGTCTTTGCCATACTAACTATGTCTGAGATGTCGGCTATAAGAGACATATTTCAGCTTCACACAATTTATAGTGACTACAAAAATATTTATAAAATATTTTGAACACCTTAGCGAATATTGTCAACCCTCAGCACTATAATCAGCTCTTTAGGAATCACAACATGTGACTAGGTCACAATCACAATATTTTAGCCTGCTGTACGTGCTCTTTTCGATAACAAAATCGACTCACGTGTGTCTTTGCTAAGCGGATTGTTATTGCCGCCAATAATCAGTTTTACTTATGGGTTAATATATGATAAGGTACAAGTCGATGTAGCAAAACATTTTTAGAAGAAAATAGTTATTGCATGTATATTGTTTTATATTTTATTGGAGACAGGCTATATCGTTTACAATATTGTTCGAATTGAAGACCGTTGTTATCAAAACACAATTTCTATTGTTCAATTACCGATGTATGTATAAAGAAAAGGACAGATGTTTCCTAGATCTAAAATCGCTGCCATCAACTTTCGTAAGAGGTCTAAACGTCGTGGTTTTGTGCAAATAATTCATCCTTTATGGTAAGCCTACCAATAGGAAAAAATCCGTACGGCGTGATGTACGAGTTGGGTGGTTGCTCTTAGAGGTAACTGATTAATCCTGAGTTCGAGAGGACCTAGGTCCTTATTCACCAAGTGGATTTGAGTGTGCGTATAACACAACTCTTAGCGATAAGTGGTGCATTTCTAGCAAACCAGCTAATACAAGTAATTTCGGAGAGTTTACGTTTGGTTAGGGATGACACGAATAAACAGTTAATCTGGTAAAGCCAATGGCCGAACATAGGTTTCCAAAACTAACATTCCATTGGGAAAGACTGGCTGAAAGAAGATAAAAATATTCAAGAGAATACATAGGATGATTAAGTTATATATCATAAGGATGATCTACGTAGTAGCCAAGAAAAATGGACATTGTAATAAACGCTGAAGGACGTTCAAAACCGACTTGGGTTAATATATAGCGGCACGTGCGTGTGTGTGCTCGCGCGCGCGTGCACGTGGTTTGAACATATCTCTAATATATACGTAGCCAAGCAGGTCGGGGGATCTGAGATTATTCGAGTTACGTCCAAGCATTACATTACGTTAAAAAAAAATTGTAAAGAGGAAAGAGTATCGTGAAATGTAATAATTACTTACCCAAATTTTACAAAGAATAAAATTAAGTTTTATTAAAAAAACAAAAAATAAATTTAAAATGTAGGCCTTCTTATAAGTGCGGATGTACGAGGGACGTTCACGTCAATCCGGGATTCTGTTGGTCGTACATATGAAGTACAAGTGTCAGCTATTACCGCATGGCGCGCTGTATTGTTTACTCGTTAAACAATAACAACAGTCAGACGTAAAGAACATGGCGTCCGATGCACAAGTGGAACAGCATGTCGTAATAAAATTTCTCGTGAATGAAGGTGTACAACCCGCTGAGATTTATTCGCGACTCCTTGCACAGTACGGTGATGAGACTCTTAGTCACAGTAAAATATTTGAGTGGTCCAAACGTTTTATAGAAGGCCGTACATCAGTGAGTGACGATCTCGGTCGAGGTGGGTTCGGAGCCTACTGTAGTCATTCCCATGAACATTCAGCGAGTGGAAGAACTGATCCTTGATATTCGACGGATAACTTGTCAGCAAATTGCAAAAAAATAAATGTGTCTGTGGGAACTGTAAACAAAATCATTCACGAACATCTGAAGTTTAGTATTGTTAGTGCACGTTGGGTACCAAGACAGCTTTCTGCTTTCGACCGGCAAAGAAGATTGCAAATCTCCAAGGAGTTAAAGCAACGTTTTGTCAAAGAAGGCCAGCCTTTTCTCGATCGAATTGTTACCTCCGATGAAACGTGGGTCCATCATTTCACGCCGGAATCAAAACGTGCATCAAAGCAGTGGAAGCATGTGGACTCACCACCTCCTAAAAAATTTCGAACAATTGCTTCTGCAAGCAGAGTTATGGCCCCAATTTTTTGGGATAAAAATGGCATCATTCATGTCGATTTTCTACCCCGTGGAGTCAATATTAACAGTGAGTACTACTGCCAAGAGTTTCAAGATATTCACAATGCTCTCAAGAAAAAACGGGCTGGGGCGATCACTAAAGGCGTTCTGTTTCTGCAGGACAATGCACGCCCCCATACCGCCCACCGCACGACATGCACGCTTCAAAATCTTGGCTGGGAGTTATTGCCACGCCCCCCTTAAAGTCCGGACCTCGCTCCCAGCGATTTTCACCGTTTCGGGCCCTTGAAGTTGTTCCTGGGAGGCCAACTTTCCAAAAGCGACGATGAGGTGAAGCAGTCAGTCCTATCTTGGTTTCGACGTAACGACAAATCTTTCTACACTGCGGGTATCCAGGCACTAGTGAAACGGTGGGATAAATGTAGTAGGGAATTACATTGATAAATAAAAGTATTTTTTATTATCACAAATGTGTTTTATATTTATTAAAAATTAATAGTCCCGGATTGACGTGAACATCCCTCGTACTGGGAATAATGATCATATTGTTACGGCATCACAGAACAATCTACGTGTTTGTCGAACGTTCCAGAGAGATCCAGAATGTAAGCGTGTGGCGTACGTGCTGCTAGACGCATTTTGCGAGAATCTTCTCGACTGTCCCGGGCTTCGCTCGGGCGCTCGGCCTGTATCAAGGCCGCAGTTAATTACGTAGTTCACACGAGAGATAAGACGCAGTTTGGAAGCTTCTGGTGTGTGAGCGGGACTATAAATACATGGCGGTAGCGGCCTTAGTTTTCAGTATAGCTGCGATATATTTCCAGAGCGGTTCGAGTTATTACTGTGTACGTTCAAGTAGTTATTATTGAAGTGTTGCGTTTTATAATCGGACGGTATAATTGTAATACAATTGAGTTTTAATATTAGTGGACATTTTATTGCGTGTGAACAATTTTCATTTGATTTGTTGTAGAGACTGTGTTGTTAATTACGAACTGTTTTACTGTAACAATTAAAGGTGTGATTAGTGACTTAATTGGTGTCTTGTACTTATTTTGTTTCCACTGTACCTACGACGATCGAGTAGACCGTCGTAACAATATTAATAGCTATCTGAAGAATAGATTTTCAAATAAGAGTATCATAGAAACATAAAATTAAATTTAAAAGTGTTCTGTACATTGGTGGGTTACTGACAGCAAGTAATAAATCAAATAATTTGAAATAATCATGTTATACATTAAAAGAAATTAAAACTTACGCTATAAATAATAGTGTACATGCATTGAAATATTTAAACACGTAGCGCTTTTACGTTCAGTTAAACCTTTTTTCTGGAAGTTTCAACTTTCATTGCTTTCAAAAGGTTTTTTCATTAGGAATTATAAATTAAATATTTATATTTACTTATTTTGTAATTATTGTCTCTGTTTTCTTTCTTATTTGCAATCATTAAGTGAGTTAATTGTCGCTGATTCCGCCAATGCTCTTTATTATGATATACGTGCGCGCGCGCGTGTGTTTATTTGTGTATGCGTCGTGTGAAACCTTCCTTTCACCGAATCATGTTAAACGACGCTGACGATGTTCACACCTCAAAGAGTAAATTTGGACAAAGAATACTATGCCAAAGTTTGTAGTATAGTGTAAAGTTCGCGTTGAAGTAAACAGCTCTCGACTTGTCAACTATTTTTCGAATAATAATAATAATAATAGTAGTAGTAGTAGCAACAGGTAATAGGTGTAACTTTAAACAATTTGGAAAATATTCCCGTTTATCATCTGTTATCAACATACATAGGCTACCTGCAACTCAGTGGTTGTAACTAATGTATAACATTTTATCTACATCAAAGTGGTTTTAATTTCCCCAAAATGAATTATTATAAAATACAACTCTTAGACTACGGAAGCGGCAGATTATGCGGTATAAGCTGGTAGATGTTGTTTCCCATTACACCGTACGATTTTGCACATTTCGCGTAAAACATATAGTTTAGATATGGGAAGGTCAATAAAAAAGAATGAATTAAGTTTATCCAAATGAATGAATATTGTAACATAACAAGATTACACCTCAGAATAAAGACAAGTATATCATCCAAATTCGTAGTGAATTATGCCTAAACGCAATCTTTTTAGAAACAAAATACAAAGAAGAATAAAATAAACTTAACAAATAAAGAAATGAAAACAAAATATAGTATTTAAAGATAAATAATAATATCAAGGAGTAAAAAGTAATAAAACAAAAGGAAAATATAATAATAAATAAATACTAGGGAAATAGGGAATGAAAATTTAGGAATTAAATAATTTAATTACAATGACAAGACGATAACTGACGATGACCATTATACCCAGAAGAGAAGATCAAAGAATAATAAAAATGTAAATAGTTATTAGTAAACATAAGTATAGTGTATAAATGTTAAACCTAGTAAGTAAGTGAAAAGACACTGATTATAGCATTAAACTATTAAACTAGAGGGAGGTCTGCGAACCTCAAACAGTTTTATTTTGTGTCAGAACTACAAAATATAAGTGACATCAAAATTACTCAAAGAATAGTATTAAGCTATAATTTTAAAAGTTAACTGGTTTAATAATATAAAATAGTGGAAAGAACAGTGATAAACATTATAAAACAGTGTAGAATAAAAGTGAATAGAAAATGGACCTAGTTATAATATACACTATCAATAAAATATATAAATTATATAAACCAACTATAGTTAATATAAAAATGTGTATACGTAATGATTAATAACTGTGAAATCTTACGTTACACACCAATAATATACATTAGTGAGGAAGAAAAAATAAGATTCAACTGAATCATGTGAATTATAAAATATGAAACCGAACCTGTGACCCATAAATAATCCATCCAAGAGCTGTGCAAAATGAATCGGTATTTTGTAAAAAGAAATCGTATTGTTGAAGAATTTTCGAAACGAAACAGAACACTTTAATTTAATGCTGGACATTTATACAAAATAATTGAAGATATGAAACGAAATGATGAAGAAGAACTGTAGAAATAACGAGGAGACTAATGTTGTAATGGAATACAATGAAAACTTGAAGGCCAGAAGATAAATATCAAGCAATAATTCGTAAATGAAACTACCAGATTGGTGAAATTGTTCCATAATGTTAAGACAAACACTTGAACAAACATTACTCCATTTAAAGAGCAAGTTACAGTGAAACACTATAACAATAACAATATAAACATTATAATTATGAATTTTATGTGTTCACTATAATTATTCTTATTAATAGTTCCTGTTTAAGTTGTTCTTTTGTATGATCTATAGGACCCATGATTCAACATACATACACAACACCAAATTACTTAACATTATTTATAAGTATTATGTTTTATTTTATATGTATGACTTGTACGGTACATTGACTTTACTTTTTATATTAACCCTGAGAAAAAAAGTTTTCATGTTATCAAACCGAAAAGAGCTACAACCGAAGAAATGGACAATGAATGTTAATACAATTTAATATATGTCAAAAAGAAAGTATCAATAAATGTTTATGGAATTGGAGAAAAGAGCTAATAGGAGTTTGATTCTTTAGCATAGCATTACATTGAAGAAGGGTAAGATTAGGATTTAAGATTCACATTAGATAGAGTTATATATTATAAAATATATCCAAAGAGTATAATATTGTTACAACGGTCTAACTGATCGTCGTATGGTACAGAAGAAAACAAAATATAAGACACCAATTTCGTCACTAATCACCAGCTTTAATTATCACAATTAAGCAGTTTGTAATCAACAAGATAGTCTGTTACAACAAATCAAATAAAAACTGTTCACACGCAATAAAAATGTCTACTGATATAAAACACAATTGTATTACAATTGTCCGCACAATTATAAAAAGAAAAACACATAACACTTCGCCACAATACTTCAAACCGCACTGGTATAAATCGCAACGATAACTCTCTGAGCGTCGCAGGGTACACTTGTATTTATACCCCACCAAAAATCCAGATTATTCCATACTGCGCGTTAGCTCTACACTACGACGTAATTAATTGCGGTCTCGACAGAGTCCGCGCGGCTGGCGGCGTCTAGAAAAGTCTCGCGAATGCATGTTGAAATCACGTACGCACACAGCATTTTAGCCGGATTCCACTGAATCGTTCGAGAAAGACGTAGATTGTTCTGTAATGTCGTAACAATATACAATAAAGGGCGTGATCTCTTACCCAAGGAGTAATAGAGCGTGATGAGCTATAAAGGGACAAATAAAATTAGACCTACCCTAATTAAGGATATAACTTGGATAACTGATGTAGTGGTACTGGTAAAAAGATAAAATGGAATTGTCAAGGCACACTGCTAGAAAGTGGACTGAACTGAGTACTTAATGATACCCCAGCGATCCAAAACAGAGGTAGGATCACAACCATTCCAGTGAAGAAGTGTCATTTGTGAGTCATGTACGAATAACGTAGATCCTATGGAAAACTGAAAGCAGTCAGTGGACAAAAATGGAAGAGGTCTTTTCTCAGAAATAATTTTGTTCCGAACAAAATAATTGTTACTGTGTGTTCCGCACGAATGAACTTTGTATTATGAATTACATGTTTGTATTTGAAAAAAATAATAAAAGCTCTTTTTATTTACCTATTTATTTAGGTTGTGAAAGAATTCGTCTAGTCCAAAACAATTATTTTCTCTACGATTAGGAATTAACACGTAAACACAAAAGTGTTTAGTCATTTATTAATTTGTGCGTAAGAGAGTCTATTAGAGTGACTGACACAACTATAGCGCCCAGCGGCACGCGTCTTCCAATTTGCAAGCTAATTGTTGTCACGTGCCTGCGACGTGATTAATGACAGTTGAGTAGTACATTCGCTGTGTCGCTGCCAGCGCCACACTTAGCATCCTTTGTTCTGTTATGACGTCATAAACAAAGCCACACTAATTTGCTTTACTCTTAAGTCAGAATTTGATGAAAGACTTGTATTTTGTTTTAAAGTAGCCACTGTTTTACAAAAAATATTTTCAGATTACTTTGTTCTATCCCAGGCGATTAATCGTAATTGGTATTGTTAATGCCTGCGTGTTGGTAGTTTTAAATTTAAAATACTTACTTGGCTGTAATTAAATTAAATTACATTTATATTTTATTTGTGCGCTGTATGTCGTTATCTGAACGTCGACCAACTCTTCGCAAACGGGCAGACAAAATATTCTGTTTATCGACCAACATTTAAAAGTGCAAATTTTACGAATAAAACTCTCTCGTACATTGTAGTGGTGTTATATTTAACCACTCGCCGTGGTTAAACAAAAATGTGGGTAAAATATAATCATCGTCTTTATACTGGTCCTATTGTCTCACACGAAACTTTCGGTTTCTCTGTTCAACACCTCGTTTTCGTATCTGATTCGTTATTCTTTCCACGTTTTGTGGCGGTCTTCCGTTTCCGTTACGTGGCCTGTTTCTGCAAACGTGTTAAACAGAATACTGATGCTTTTTCTCTTAGCGCGTCTGGCCAAATTGCTTACTTTGTAGAAAAGCTTAGAATCTAATGGCACTAAAGTAACAAATTAAACTTGATCTTTCATATTCCTGACAGTGTTTAGGGACAGCGACCCCCATGCGATACTCAAATAGATGTGTGTATATACACCTCCCTGTAATTTCTTCTTCTTCTCCTTTCTCTTATTTTTCTCCAAACTTTGAACCCTTGCTATCCATTGCGCAATTCTAGGTCCCACCATCTTAATTTCGTTAAATTTTCCCAAACATTGGTACTCAAATTAGCTCGGTATTGTGATAAACGATACACCCTGACATGGATTCGAACTTCCAGCGACTTGGTTTGAAAGCGAGTGTATTGAACACTGACCTAAACTATTTCAATTGTATTGCCGTCAATCAACTCGACTCATCTAGAAACCATGGTAACATATCTGAAGTCTCTATACCAAAGACATGTAAACGGTCTCCTTTTAACGCCTCATTGTCGTATTACAAAACATTTCTCTTTCACGAATGCATAGCGACCGGGTCAATAGATTTTATTTTATTCATGATTATTCCCGTTTAATTATGCAATAATTCTTACCTATTCTTCTTCCCAAAGATTTCTAATTTATGCTTTATCCACATATAGTCTACTTAGTTTCTCTAAAATGTAATTTTTGTAGCACATAATTATGTTTGATGCACCAGTGCCTTCCAGTAAGTGCCTGTTATGTGGAATCTTGTGGTTTTTAGTAGTTGTTCATGGATTTTCAGCCTATATTTAATTAATTTCCCTCGTTTTCCAACTTACTTACGTTGCAGTGTTTGATGCTTTGGATATTTCCGTTCCTTTTATTACATTTATCCTAACGCTTCATTTTGTCTTAAAAAAAAATCTGATTCTGCAAACTGCAGATTTAAGGCTTGACAAGTCTAATATCCTGGAACATGTTCTGCTATCGATTAAGACGTGGTAAGTATGGGTCGGTGATTCCTCAGTCAGATATATTCCAAGTGACATTATGAATAGCTTTTGGAAGTCATGATTTGTTGCAAATTGTATCAGTTTTTTCTATATTTTCGTTTCTTCTTTTATGCCGCCTGTTTTCCTGCTATTTGTTTGTTTCTCTGTGCGTGTGTGTGTGTGTGTGTGTGTGTGTGTGTGTGTGTGTGTGTGTGTGTGTGTGTGTGTGTGTGTGTGTGTGTGTGTGTGTGTGTCTACGCGCTCGCGTTCTTCCTTTTTTCTAACCTGTTTATTAAAATCTCCTTATATTACACCCCGCGATTTTGTCTACATTACTGTCCGGCAGTCTGCAAAATTCTTCTTTTCCTTCGTCTCACTTTTCGGTTGGAGTAGGTTCTGAGAATTAATAAATTCAGACACACTATTGATAATGAATGAATCATTTAAATTCTCCATTGTAACTGCTATAGAGTAATTTCTATTGTTAACTGGTTTACAACTATCATGCTTGATCATTTGACCAGACGTTTTTATAAATGTACGTCCTCGTACTCTTATTCTATAATATTCACTAAATTTTCGTCACGTATCCAAGAAATTAAAAACAAAATAATTTTATCGACAAGTTTTTATAACAATTTTTGAAATCATAAAATTGAATCCAATATAAATATATTTATGTGAAATAAAGGAAATCGTTTTCTTATACTGGAAATCTGACACCGTATTACTTACAAACGGCTTTACTCTAGATTTGAACTGTGCATAGAATGTGACAAAAAGTAATCAGGGTAATTTACTTCCCTTCGGGTAGGAAACTGAGACCATTGCAGTCGAAAGCGGAAGTGGATGAGAAATATTAACCCCTGTCGACTGGGCTGAAATCTTATTACCTGCAGATTTCAAGGTATCGCTCGTAGTGTGAGGATGTTACTTTACAACATTATATTTTTTTTGCAACGTCAATTTTTTCTTTCGGAAGAATAATTCCATGAGGATTGTCGTGACATAAAAATACCGGAAGAGTAAAGAGAAGTTAATAAAATTTAATTATGTTCTTAGAGAAATTAAAATAATTGTAAAGAATAAAGTATTGAGAGAGACACGGCTGAGGTTTTTTATAATAATAGCAAATCTAACCTTAGTACACTCACCCAAGAAAATAACTCTTCATAAAAAGATATTTATTTTATTTTATGACTTTATAATTACTTTTTTGCGATTTGGAGTAACATTTAAAGCTGTTCTTCGAATCTTAGCTTACAAACTTTACGATCTTTTCAATCATTCTCCTTTAGACTTCTCTGTGCCATTGCATACCTTATGTCTTCCATCCATGTTATGTTTTTGCGACCTTCTCTTATTCTTATTTCATAAAGGGTCTAGTCTAGTAATTTCTTTGGCTAATTATTATTGCTAAAACGACACTCATGGCCTTATCATCTCAATCTCTTTGCATCAATTGTATCATTTAGAGTGGTACATATAGTCAGTCATTTCTCTTATTTCTTCATTGTTAATCCTATCTTACAATGTAAGCCTACAGTACCTTTACCAGTATCTCATTTCCATGACTTGTAATCTTTTCCTCATAATGTTCTGTTATTTCTCACACTTCAGTCCACTGTATGGGTATATGTTACAATACTTTCCACTGTTGTCTTCTTTGTATTGATTTTTGTTTAAAGCCTTAGTTGATTGCTCCATGAAGCAGAATGTAACTTCCCTATAACCGTGTAAATTCCATGAAGCATGAAGACCTCTTTTGACGAGTTAGTGAACATACGTATAGTATAGTGTTGTAGAGTATAATATTAAAGTGCACAATCTTAGAACATCGCCGGACTTACCTTTGCCTCAAATATTCCTAAACTACATATCATGTTACTGCCTTTTTGTGTGACAAACTTCAGCGAAGCAAGATTAATATAACCGTGTCGATTGATTGACGTATGTGACAGAAACACGTATGAGAACCCCGTAAGAAGGTTGTAAAGCAAAAGTTCAGACTGACGTCTAGACAAGCAACGAATATTTATTTTTCCCAAGAGAAACGTTTTTCAATCGGGTCGCAGATTTCCCATGAATTCAATATTTCAGTGACAAGTAGATCAACGAATTCCTCACTGACAAACAGAATTCCTCAAATCGACGCAACGCCAGTACGTGTCAGCAATCGTTTGATTGTGTAAACGTCGTAAGCAGGAAAATTCGGTTTCATGCGTCAACAAATTTTGAAGGGATCAAACAACATGTTAAATTTGAGTGTTCGCATCGTTTAGTGGTGGCGACTAGAAAACATGCTACTGTGTCACAAGGCACGATTCTTTGCGAATGCTTTTGTTATTTTGATTGAAATGATTTGGAGTGTCTATTACGAAATACTGGCGTAGTAAAATTTGTTGAAACGAATAGTGTGTAATTCCGTTGATACTACTATTAACACTGAGTCAATCAATGACTACCAAAAAATTATAATTTATTCGCCCAACAATGGTTATAAAGTAACAAATTGATTAAATTTGTGGAAAGGAACCCACCTAAAGGTTACAGAATTCTTGCAAAAAAAACCCAATTTCGCCCTCATCTCTCCCCAGCAAAATACTGTACCTCCAATTTTATTATCTGAAGCTCCCTGTCTATAATAGCCACCACGACCATAATGACAAAGTCTTATAAATTTATGAATGTATAAGATTTAGTTAATAAATACAACGGTTTACAAAATAAAACTGCAAACATTTTATTCCATGTATATTTTTTGTATAAGATTATTGAGCACTCAAAAAGTGTAGTTGAAGAAAGCCTTATTATATTGGCAACTTACTTTTTAAAATATTTAACTTACAAGCCCTGTTTTCCATTTTTTTCGGACCAAGTCTAACAACTTTCTTTTGAGTTTTTACTTTTTTAATATTTTATTCTCAGAGCACTGCTTCACTATCCAATACGATCACTACCAGGTTAATTTTTCTATGCTAAACCACTCTTGATACTTTTTACTAATAGTTGAGGCGACTGAACTTATTATGTCGTAGGGCGCAGGCAGGTCTACTTTTGCCATGAACAGCGCCCTGGGCACACTGTGAGCAAGCGCCCCCCTCTACCAGGATCTCTGAGCAAACAGTAACAGCAATGGTATACCAGTTTTGGTTCGAGACTGAATAATTTTAAACTCTATTCTAGTCCTAAATGCGCATGTTCATAAAAACATTTTTTGTTTTCCTCGGAAAGTAGTGCCGCAACGGTGTTCCGCTGCGTTCCGGCTTCAGTAATCCACACCTCTGCTTGTTATACAAATAAAAGCCAGCATCTGAGGAACGTCAAAATTGGATCAACATTCTTTATGAGCATTACGAACAACGATATGGGTGGGAAAAGTAAAAGGAAAAGGGAAGAAAAAGTAAAATCTGGCCATAATCACTATCTTTCAAAACTACTTTTCAGTAGTCCTTTCTCAAGTGTTTACGTTTTAATAATGGGGGAGTGGAAGGGATGAGAAGGGGTGAGTGGTTGAGAAAAATTGGACCAGAGGGGAAGCTGCAAAACATGTATAGCACGTAGACGGAAAAACATAAGTACGCCTCTGACTGGAGTGGCTTATCCCGTCCATAGCAGGACTTACCCAAAAGGCTCTTCTGTTTTGGTCAAAATCAACATCCAACCTGGAGCAGATCTAGTACCATGTCCGTTCCGTTGGTACATTGTCACTGTATTCCAATACGACAGACATATACGATTCTCTTGTACCGTTCGTATTTATCATTATTTGTTGTAAGTTTAGTTATTTTTAACCGTTATTTTTAACGTTAAGGACGTTTTCTCATTTTCCTCATTTTTTTCTTTGCACGGACTTTGCGTCCCCAACCGTTAGCGCCCGGGGCACGTGCCCAGCGTGCCCTTTAACAAAATTGGGACTGGGCGCAGGATTACTGAATTCGTCTGTATATTTATAAATGACGCTAAATAAATATGATATTCTAGTCTAAACTGCCGGGAAGAAAAGTGCTGCATGTCTAGCAGTTATTAGAACAAGACGTCAGTATGACAAGAGTTTTAAGTACACGATGCATTACGCGTAGAGGTTGGCAAAGGTGAACGGTAGTTTAGTGAACGGCAGCTGAGGAGAACGCGAGCCGTCGGAGACGTGCGGTACTACAATTTTAAGCACATCGTCTCAAAAGTCGGTTATAAATACATCTGAAGACACCGCTGCTTCAACATATTATAGGCCTATGATAATGTAGTTTAACGTAAATTTGAAACACTATTGTGGTTAAGAACGTTTCTTTACAAGGATAGCTTTACGAGGATACTTTTCGTATAACTTAGGATGTCCAGTATGGTGGCTGTAGATTGAAAATTTCAGATTTGAGATATCAGAAGCACTAGCACGCTGTTTACAGCTATCTTAGTATAGAAGCAACGGGCAAAATGAGTAATAGCAAGGCTCGCCTTCTGATTTTATGATTACCTCAATACGCTGGATTACTACAAAACTTAAGTGTGGTTTATATATTATGCCAGTGAAACGTATCTGTGGTTTGTGTATTACATCAATGCAGTAAATACGTAAGTGTACTTAATTTGATAATTTATTCGTGAATATATTTGATTACTTTGTGTGCGTGTGTCGCGTGCGCGCGCTCATGTAAAGAGGCACAGAAAGGGAGGTCAAACATCGAATTGTAACCATTGTGACTCGACTTACTGTTCGAGATTTCAGCCCTACATACGGCTTCTATGAATCAACACAACCAGACATTAATGCGACTACAAAGGAACATACGCAGACATCTGCTCTAAGACTAAGTAATATTTGCTGTCTCTGCTTGCTCCATTCCCTGCTGAGGAGGCAGAGTTATAATAGAACAAAGAGACTTAGTTAGGTGTTTACATGATTACGTAAATATAATATTGTTACATTCATGACGTTTGTCGGTTTCTTTGGATCAGCAAATCGATAACAGGATCAGTCAAATTATGACAAGTCGATTAATCTCTTTAATCCAACTTAATAAATAATCATGGTTAAACGTCTTCTGTAAACTACGTGTAATACCTACAGCTACAAATATTATAGTTGGTAGCAAAGAATCCCTTAACATCACGCCGACGTTCTACACTATTGTAGAGTTAAACCTGTGGCGAAGCGTGCACTATTTGCCATTTGAAACGGCCGGAAAGCAAAACTCCCAACACACACCCAGCCACCCAATATTTACTCAGCTCCAGCCACAGTGGACTTACCTATACATTTTTCTTGAAGTTATGGGAATGTAAGCTTTCTTTAACCTATTGGCTATACTATTTTTTATTTCAGTATATTTAAAATCATATAATAGAAAATTATTAACACCATTTAAAAATGAAATGAACTAGTTACTTTATGGTTTAAACTATAAACTGTGGTAAATGGTTTAGAGTATGTAACATAGTAAATCACCATAAGAAAATAACAAAATTTAGCACCACACAGTAATTACATAAGTAATATTATACAATAGGATTAAATCTAATTGTAGCAGCTGACATCGCAAAAGTAGACAAAGGTTAAAAGGTTAACACAACGGTTATGCGTTTATGTTATACTATAACGAACACGAGACAACTGCACCAAGCCAGTATTAAGTCATTGTAGGGATATGGACTTCCCTGTACTAAAGTGGTAGGGGGAAATGAACTCCGTAGACACTCACTACTCGCGCAATCGGCGTATAGGAACGAGTATTCAAGTGAATCTCCTCTGGTTTATAAGCGCCCTCCATCGTCCGTCGATTAACATTATCCCATTTTGTTCAAACAGAAAACTTTTGGAATTTAACATTTGACAATGATATAAAAAAATAAGTGGACTTAACAAAAATAAAATACAGTTTTGTTTAGCACGATTTTTAAATTGTAAGCGGCGCTTACATAACATATTTGGACTCTTCGCCTCTGCGATACACAACACAACTGAGCTGACTAGCCGCATTTTTCTGTATTCCAGTTTCACCCGCGCTACTTTGAGATTAGAGTAATTACTACCAGTAATTTTTGTTGTTCTGTGAGAGATCAGATTTTATATAGGTCTATAAAATATTATTATATTATTGTTTTCCGATAATCGTACTAGTATTCTCGTGCTACTATGTAAAAAAAAGTACAATCCTTGGTAATGTATAACGAATTTTTAGTACTTACAAGTACACCTCTAGGTGTTCCAGTCGGTGATTTTTTGGATCTTATGTAAGTTTACTACATGATCCAATTGAAGATGGAACACAACTGTTCCGAAATTCATCTTGGATAAAAAACTAAAAAATCACCGACTGGAATACCTAGAGGTGTACTTGTAAGTACTAAAAATTCTTTATACATTATTAAAGGTATTCTCTGACTGTTTCATAAAAATCCTTGGTAGTTTAGTCAGCTGTTGAAGAAGTTGCTGATGAAGAATGAACTAGTAGTTTGTTAAAAAGTTCTTTGTTTCTGTCACCGGTTTGCTGTCTTCAGCGAGCTTTCTACGTTGTATAAAAATAAAAAAAGTAAATTAATATTATATTTATTAGCTTGTATCACATTCTTACAAGAATTTCACTGATTGTGATCTTAAAACAATGGAATAAATTCATTCTCCCTTTATGGAAGTGCGGTTATGTTTCCCATTGTTTTTGTAGGACGGACTTCTGGAGACAAGAAGTCTAAAAGACGCAAATTAGAAACTAGTTGTCTTGACCCAGTCTCGAGTCAATCTCCCAGTGTATCGTCTAGTAAACTAAAATTGGCAAAAGTTACATTGCTTATCTAGAATGACGAGCCTCCCGGAAAAGAGCCGAAGCGCCATTATATACTTCCCACTTTGCACTTTTATCTCTCAGGAAACAGGGAATTCTTGCAGAATACAGGCTGTGTAACGTAACGTCACTGCTTTGGAAATGCAATTTCTTTCAAATCACTTTCAAATTAACAATATTAATTAAAATACTTAAATTAAAGGTTAAGTCGATTGAAGCTTTACACTGAGGACGTTTAAAGCAATGAATAAGCTGCCTTGATAAAATGCGTTTTAGTGTGAACATTGTAACCTGCCTAAATGTGTACCCTGCCTTGGTTTTAGTGTGCTTAAATTATCAGTAGAAATACTATGTACATTAAACGTTTTTTGGGGTTAATGTAACAATGGTATGTGGTAAAGAAATCTTCATATTTAAACACGACATGACATTATAAAGCAGAATGATTATTACGGTTTCAATTGCCTCCTGAACGCTTTCTATTCAGAGTGGAACTGCTGGATGACAAAATACAATTTTTTCTTTACGGATATATTATCTCTTTTCCACTCGGCCCTCCCTCTCAGTCTGTCTGTCTCTGTCTCTCTGTCTGTCTGTCTGTCTGTCTCTCTCTCTCTCTCTCTCTCTCTCTCTCTCTCTCTCTCTCTCTCTCTCTCTCTCTCTCTCTCTCTCTCTCTCTCTCTCTCTCTCTCCCCACTCTCAGATCAACAGACAAACATTTTTAGAGACAGAAAAGCGAAGTATTTGGTTTTATACTGAGAGCATATACATTCGCAAAAATCAAACACGAAGTAATAGAAATGTAAGCCTACAACTCTGTTTTTCCCAATTCAGTTATTATTGTCAATGATTTTGTCATGCCGACTAAACAAATAAGGTCGGTTAGGCGTCCATGGTGCTACATGACATAACTCAAGACAAAAGTTTTCGTTTACAAAAGTGTAAAGGTCAAATCGGTTAACTTTCATGTTAACACACTTGTCCAGATATTTTAGTTCTGTTTCGGCGTCCACACTGAACTGAACGTATAGATAATACAAGCCTTGTACATTGTTAACAAGGAGATAAAAATTAACTTATATACCGACTCTACGGAATTTCTTCATTATACATTTTCGTAATCTTAATGTTCTGGTCACCTCGAATCGCTAACAATCTTCAAAATAATATGAAATAATTTGTATATTACTCAGTTAGTAACTCTTCACTCAACCACGCTCTGCGATAACAACTAAAAGTTTCCATTGCCGTCAGAATTATTTCTAAAGATTCTACAATGATAAGAAAAAGCCGTGGAAACAATTATAGATCCTTCCAGCCCATTCCAATTTTGTTTATGTTAACAGTGATTGTTAAGGACTAGGTTCATGTGACGGTAGTTAGTTCTGGCAGTTGTATGTATAAGCAATTAAAGTGGGTAATACTAGAGTATTATAGGTCTATAGTTATAAATAATGAACTACTGAATTTAATTAACTTCGTAACTTTTATTATTTTTTTGAGTGTATTGTCCGTGTCTGATAATTGTGTAACTGTGATAACTATTTGAATACGTGTGTGATTTTATTGGTTTGTTAACAAAAAATATGAAATTGATCGCTCTAGTATTTAATGTTTCTTTTAACTTATTTAGCAAAACAATAAACGTGATCTTAACAATACTATTAATTTATTACATAAAACAAAATGAATGTAATTATAATAAAAATTATATTTATTTTATCAAATGGATATATATTTTCCATAATATAATTAATAATAATTAAATATAAACAAGAAAAGAGTTTCGACTAAAATTTTATAAGGTAATAGCTGTTCTAGTGTTATTGTATGGCCATGAAATTTGGCATCCGGCGAAAAACATCAGAGTAGAATACAGGCATCGGAGATGAGATTCTTGCCGCCTGTTAAGGGCTACACATGAAGAGATAGATTTTACAGTGAAGACATTCGTATAGAACTTAACATTTTTAATATCCAAGTTCGTATTGGAGAGAACAAAGAGAGATGGGTTGCTGATCTGAATAACTGCCAGATGGCAGTACAAGCCTGTTGGACAACAAAGTATAGAAATATCTAGGAAGCGTTGGTGAAATGGATACATTCCTTTGGGACCGAAACAGGTGATTCGCCTAGTTCCTGTGTGAAGAAGAAGAAGAAGAAGAAGGAGAAGGTAATTAAATATAGGCTAAAGCATCGGATACCACCAAAACCGTATGCGATTTTAATTGTATAACCTAAGGAAACTATTTTTCTGCTTCTAGCAGTCTATTCGTAGGAAACTGCTAGGATACAAGAACTTTCCTGTCTCCGTTTAACCTTTGCTTATTAGATAAATTCATCCAGATGCGTTGACAGCGCATCGTGGGATAAGATGGCTGCTGCCTTATCGTCAGCCATCGTATTTATCATATCATATAGAAGGCACGCTTTGTTCAGCGACCGTTAAAAATTGACTCCACGTTACTTCGGACGTTATGTTCCCTGAAGATCAGTGCCTCTTCCGTGCACAACGTCCGTTGAGGTGGCCACGCTTAACCCTGAGTGGATATATCATCCAGTCTCTTTTTAGAGAATACGACCAGCCCTCTTCGAGACGGCATAGTGAGACTGATGAAGTATTCCGATTTTTCCTACCTTTATCATTAAAACGTTATTTGCTGAAGATCAGATTTTAATTAATATTATAAAATATTAATTGTAGAAAAGGCTATATACATTACAACAGATGAGCGAAACTTCGGGTTTTACAATCTGCAAAACTATAGTTTGAACAAAAATACCTCTATACAACATGTTGAAAGTTTTAAACATTTAGTCAGTACAGTTATTTATAAATGTGGAGGTGCAGCAAAACTAAATTCACTGTTTTTCAACAGATTTATGATGCAATAAATAGAGCAATGAAAAACGGGAGAAGGACAGGACAGTTAAGGATTTGTAACGTAGAGCGTTACCCGTTCTGTTAAACAGGTTGGAAATGTTGACCTTGACTCAAATTGATGACATTAAGAAGCTGTAAGCGACTGAATCAAAGTTTCTGAGATCATTAAAGGTTTGCATAGATTCAGTAGAATTAGGAACGAATTACGTTTGTCAGCATTCAGAAGAAACACCTATTACCAAAGGCAGCAGTTTCAACACGTAGATAGGATAAACAGCAACCTCATTCGCAAGAAAATATTGGCCTACAGCCCTAGACGGTTGGTGAAAGGAATCTAGAAAGGCCGGGGAAAACTTAGAACACGATGGAAGTTTCTTTTCCTGTACTGGAGGAAAAGAAAAGTGGAATACCTTAGCGTTTCTTATACCAAATGTCTTCTACACAACGAGTAGATAACAGTAACAGCATTTTGAAAACACTAGTAAATTGATCAATTTAGTTGTGAGAAGTACTTATGTTAGACAACATAAGTGTTTAGTATATTAGATTTACTATTACGTTTCAGGTAATTAGAGATTAATAATATTGTTAGATGTGTGTATACTAAATGGAACTGGCTACGAGAATAATGTGTAAGTACAACTGTGAAGTATTGAGCAATGCTACATTTCATGCTTGAATAGGTAAATACTTAAACTACGTACAAAAACACAACAGAACAAAAAATAAAACCAAAACAAAAATGAAACAGTTTCTAAAAATAGAAATTGCTTTTAAATTTTGTGTGCAAGATGCTAACACTGAAGGTATAGTACTTACGTACAGATAAGATTTCCTTAAAGCAATGGTCGCATAACGACTCTTCGATCAACTAGACTTGTACTGTGCTTGATACCTGAGAACGCACAGGACTTGGGATTGGAAAGTGATGGCGGTACATTTTTGCGCATGCGACAGTGGCTATACTTAAACTTACGATATTTATCGAACAGTGAACATGCATTGCTTTGGTGTGAAACAATATTATGATAAACATGTCAGGAGTCAGTGTGTGTGATAAATCGTTTGCTCCATTATTCTCTCGTGTAACGTTTCTTAACAACGCTCTGCATATACGTATCATATACACACGGAGTAGTTTCAAAACTGTATAGAGGAAAGTAACGGCGAGTGTAAAGTTCATGTTTTGTCTCGAAATTTTGATTAGACATCTATAAGCGAGAGTGAGTTATTTACATTAAACCCACCAAAAATTTAAATCCGAAAGGGACCTTGTTTTGCGTAAGGTGTTTTCTATAAATACTCGTTTGTGCCTTTAAATTTATATTTCCTTGAAGACAATGTGCATTAATACGGTTTTTGCAGGTAAACGTTACAAATAACATTTATACTAAATGTAAATTTATAATGTAATGTATTTTATAATGTAAATTAAATGTAAATTTGTAATAAATAACATTTATACTAATGACAATATAATATAAAATAGATATGTGCCTCTAAAAAAATTTAAAACTAAAAATTATTGGTTTTTAATGAAACAACAACAGGTCGGCAATAACACTGATTGTGGAACCAATTTGTAAGTCAGTAGTAGGGACGTTTTATAACATATTTGTGACTCTATAACAAATTTTACTTTTGAAGGTATCTATAAAAAATATATTCCACTACTTCTTTGGGAAAGATATACACTCGGCATGTTAGCAAAAGCAAATAAGAGACAGAAAAATGCTGGAAAGGGGAAGGAAACATGCAAAATGTTCATAAAAACTGAAAATATTAAAAAGATTAATCTCAGATTCAGAAAGTTTATTATAAAAGTTATAACACCGTGTGTCCGAATGACTACATAAATTGTGAAGCTCGAGGTTTGTAGAACCTACAGAAAGATTAAAGTAGGACGTTTGTAGAAAGTTTCAAATATAAACAATAAAAACTACAATAATTTCAGGACTGTCTAAAGTGAAGTTGTACATGTCACGAACAACTTGTGGTTTGGATAGGTTAATCATTGGAGGATCAAGGTAATCAACCCTGCGTTTCACAAAGCTAAACATCGGAATGCTGAGACAACAGCAAGGCTCTAGGTAAGAGTTTTATATTTATGTGTCTCAATAATATATTAACGAGTAAAAAAAAAAGGAAAAAATATTGAATAGAGGGTCCATACAAAGGAAAAGACACAGTAAGTTATCTAAATTTAGAAGAATAATGTAACAAGATTACGAGAAGAGAGTGGGTGGAGAAAGGGATTTGTAATAGCAAAGGTAGAGGGAAAGTGGGCAAGGAGTTGAGACGTATCCAAGTCAAAGACTGGTGAAGCTGACTAGAAGGAGAAGAAATTAGAGGCTAATAATGGAGAAAGCGAAGTGTAGCATTACAGCGCTATGCTATAGAGTAGAAATTATTTTAATGCTTCACCAACCATGTAATCAGAGAAAAAGCCTTCCAGATCAGTTACTTTTATCAAACCGTCTCCTTTTCTACTAAACAAATAAATATTCTATCAGACGTATTTGTCTATCGTGACATTTCATCACCGAGTCGATGAGACATATATTATTTATAAAAAATTCTGTAGCCTGCTGAACTGATACCGATATTTTTCCATTCCAATAGTTCCCACCCACGGAAAACTCACTTCTTTTTCAATTGGTTATAACATTAGTACAGACACATTTTTCAGCAGACAAAAACAATTTCGTTTATAGTTACCGGAGTTTTATGTCAAACTGCTATATTTTAAGTAACATATAATTAAACAATGGAATTAGACGACTGTTACAAAAGCATTTACAAATTTTGTCATGGCTGCATCCAATTGTTTTTTATCACATTTCGATCTATTACGGACTCAACATTCTAGGTGATATGATCTGCGCTTTCCCGAAACATGTACAAGTTCTCACACTTTACATATGGACCCACTTCTTTGGTTTTACATGTTTGGTAATATATTTTCTTTTTCTTCGCTTGTTGACTGTTAAGGTGAGCAGCTGACTTTTAGTTATGTTCTCAACTTCTCCTTTCAAATATATTCTTGACTCACTCAACTCTCCCCAAAAATGGTAAACGTTTAGATTTTTCTACCAACATTATTTCACATTTTCCCTACGTAGAATATATCTTGATCTTTCTCAAGAACCCCATTTTAGGTGGAAACATCTTACTCATATCGGTATCTTTAGTCTAAACCCGGAAGTTAATTTTCATCCAGGAATTAAAACTATAAAACTGGTGTTCAATTTAATTCCAACATATTTCTCTCTTTGCCTTCGCCTTTGCGTCCGCACTGCCGTTTGTAATCCTAACTGTTTATACCCGGGGCTATTGCTGAGAACAATTCCGGCTTTTCTTACCGGACAGGCTACAGGTAGTATAACAAAATTACTGTGGAATGTTTACTTTGGTATTCTTCTGTATTTCACTTTCAAGTTTTCAATAAACATTTCTTGTAAATCTCTATTGTACGCCTCCGGTTTCTACGTGCCCAACATGTTTTAATCTAAAAATTTTTGTAATCATAAGTATTTCGGCAGTATTAATTTTAGTCCTAAATATTGCACATTAAATTTAAAATGAAAGTGGTGGCACAATTTTAAAAATGGCTAAGCATCACTATAATAACTATAGGTTATATGCACCACTTTGATAAATGTGTCGGGCCATAAGTTAGGTTAGTACAGGCTGTAACATTGACACAGAGGTTCCTGAAACGAATTTTGAATTTAATTACATCAAAAAACTACAAAAAATCATGAGCAATAAAACTAAAAACAGCAATTATCATAATTGTTTAATGTTTAAAGAATGTAAGGTTTTTCTCTTTAATTAAAATGGATTTATCAGCAAACAAATGTTTCCACCGTTTAAATTTTGTTAATGTACATTTTAACTGCGGAGTATAATGTCATAAAATTCTATGATCATAAAAAAAAACTTGAAGAAAAATGTTGCCTTTATAACCCCGTTTACACCACACGGTAAGAAAACCACAAATGATAACTGGCAATTTAGATGTGATTGAATCCCTTTTTTAGTAAACTGTGTTTTATTAATTTTTTTAACATAAGCTTATAGTAATATATATAATTTTCGTTTAGTATGTATTAATGTAATGTTAATTCAGTTATAATCCAACTACACAGGCACTCGTTCTTTTATAATTTATTATTTTTTATTCTTGTTTGTATTAGAAATAACTTAATTTTATTAACGGATTTTAATAAATTTTAATTTAATCGTTCTTTCAAACCTAATTATTTTATTTAAGGGCAGTACAACGGTTGCAAGATTTTAATAAAATAATTGTCCTTTAAAAGGGTTATTTTAAAGGTTTATCTTATCGAGTTCAGAGATTCAAGTACATTTTGATGTTCTACTGACTGACATAAGTGTATGAATTGTGCTCAGAATAACATAAAGTTTTTGATGGAGTATTGCCACATCACTTCCAGTTATTTCTATATTTCAGGTAAAACTTCGGTTGAGCGTATTGTTAGTTGTTCGAAAGCCGTGTAATTATGGTAAAATATCATTTACGAATTCTCAGAACTGATCTGTTACTTGCTGTTGTACTCCAGCGAATTTAATTCGACACATACCCTCAAGTTGTAAAGTGAAAATTCTAATTGTGGACCAAAATCATAAAAGCTAGACTTTGTTAGAATGCCTCTGCAGTGTTAACGGTGGAAGTGTCTGAGTGGGCAGCATTGAATTACGTTATGTGTGTTAAGCCACTTACGCTTGAAAGCTTACAGACACAGCTCCTCTTATCGTAATTTGTATAAGTTGGAAACGTCCTTTATCCAATTTGTAGAAGTGTCTTCGTATCTTTACTGTAATCAAAAACTCTTGTTCTCATTTGCTTACCTGGACTCTTACCTGATGTCTCGAGACGACGGCATTTCTACAAACGTTTTACCTCTCGCCTACCTCAAAGATATCCATTTGAATCTATGTCTCCTTTACTATCGCAGTTGTCACATTGTTCTACGCATTCCCACGCACTCCCACGTTTCCTTGTTCTCGGCAAAAGACCAAACCATCAAAAATGTTGTATTATAACTTATGGCAACTCACTTTAAGATTGTTCCTCATTGGTGCATTCTTAATTTCAGTAGTTCAAGTAAGTTCTTCAATCTTCTGTAAAAATTTCATTTAAAGAAAAGGTAGGATTTTACCTTATAATCCTTGATTTTTTTTAAAGTTACAGTTTTATTGTTTTGTTTAACAGAATAAATGCTTACGCGATATAATTTTACGTAAATCAATAGACAGATTTTCAAAACCTTTTTGTAAGTGGCACGTGGTAATAAAACGAATTACATTTTTATATTGATTCGTGGTGACAATTTGTGTTAGATAATGACCAAATTAGTTATAGCAAAACACGTCTGTGCGTGAATGTGTGTGTGTGTGTGACACCCTTGCGCACACAGATGTAATTTATTAATCATTTTAATCCTATTTCAGATATTTCAACAATTTGTCTGCGCATAGTGTCTGGATACGAGCAGTTCATTAATAATCAACTTGTCACTAAATTACGAATCATAATTCGTCGCCAATAATCACTTCATACAACGTTGCACTGAACAACGCAACACGCTAACAAAACAGAATATCCCGGTCGCCGTTGTTTTTATAAAAGTACAATACTTTGCACTCAGAATACAGTAGTTCTTTTTTGGTACAAAAATTTCTTCGGCATCTTACAGTTTGGAATGCAGTCGTTATTTTTTTTCCAATCCTTTTCTAAGCTATTTAATAGCAGTTTCTTGTATACGATTCCCTTTCTTCCACGTCTGTATGATACGCACAGGATCGCCCTCGTTTTCTCCTCCGCTTTGATGACCATCTCATGATTAGTTGTGGTAATCATAGAAGAACACAGTTGTTTGGTTTCTATGTCGTTCCTCAGCTTTTGAGTTGAAATTTTCGCCGTATCCTAAATTCTCTATTTGCAACACTGTGTTTTTTTTTACTTTTGTCTTTAAAATTTCATTTCTTTTAGAATAACTGTTTAATTTTTGGATTGGCACGTCATGGTATTCTAACTTATATCAGTAGCCAATTATGTTCTATATCATCGTATAATCATAGTCTGTATTATGCAACACAAAACTTGTGTTTTTATTACTTTACAGATGCAGATGCAGATGATGTTTCAAACGTGGTTAAGAAACGTATTTTTCTTCTTCAGCTCTGTTAATTGTCCTATATCGCCTTGAGATTCCAATGATGATAAACTTAAATAAATTATAATAGATTGTAATGCCCTGTAATATTATAAAACGTAATGGTATCTAACCGTACGTTTAGACAATTTCTTCATCTTTAGAGGCAATTGTCTTCAGTTTCAGGACTTTAGCTTAAAAAGCTAACAAGAAGCGTGTAGAAATAAAGACAAAGTGGCACCTAGAGAGGCACCGAATATTTATTTTTACAGAATCAAAAACTAAAATTCTTTCCAATATTTCAGTAAAGAGTTTATCGAGACAGTAACTTAACGAACCGTTCAATACGTGCCATAACTGACGTATTAAGACGCATCGCTTGTCAGTCTTGTGCGTTTGATTGTGCAAACACTGCATGCGTGCAAATCCTGTCTTTTTCGAGAGTAACAAGTTTCAGATTTTTTTACGTTTAAAAGCTTTCATTTAACATTCACTAGTCGCGTCACTTTCATTCTTTTCTTATTGTTCGTATTTTATTGTCGCAAGAATGTGTAAGAGTTTCAAGTATAATCCAGGTCTTTTTTTAATTGGAAGTTTATTAAAGACGCAAATTTTTATCCACTCATACAGTTACAAAATGTATCGAAAATGGTGTATGATTCAATGAGGGGAGGGTTTGATTTAAATATTTTCAAAGGCCATTTAGTTGAAGTCTACAGAACTGTTTCCATTCGTTCAGATTTATTCTGTCTGTCTGTCTCTCTCTCTCTCTCTCTCTCTCTCTCTCTCTCTCTCTCTCTCTCTCTCTCTCTCTCTCTCTCTCTCTCTCTCTCTCTCTCTCTATCTCTCTCTCTCTCTCTCTCTATCTCTCTCTGTATATAAATATGCTTTCTGACACATTTTTCTTGCATTTCATTCTACGATAATGTGTTCCTTCCATAATATGTTGCAAAAATCCAGGTTAAGTGTTCTGCAGACGGATAATTATATATCTTCCGTGTCGAATGCAAACACGTATTTAAAAATACGTATCTATTGATACATTTAGTAGGTTCGTTCTTAGTTTAGTACATCAGAAAACGGAGAGCGAACAGATAAATTTTATGTATTGTAAAATTTCAAGTGTATGAATTTATGATTCAATGACATTTGTAATTTATATTTTAACAACTTAAGTCTACATTTTTTAGGCAATATTTTAGCCAAAATGTGTGTGTGTGTGTGTGTGTGTGTGTGTGTTGGTGAGCGCGCGGGCTGAGGACATATTTTCAGAAATATGTGAAATTTTATAAAGGACCTTAGGAGTGCCAGTATATGAATACTTGTTATAATATTATGTTATAATAATTGTTATAGTGTACGAGTATATGAAGATAACTATAAAACTGTCACGCAGCACTGCAGGAGAAAGAGTAAAGTCACTTTGTGTTTCTAATGAACGTACACAAACTGTGATTGTAACGGAAATGTAGTTTATTGCGCGTGTAACTAATGTCGATTATCGATACAATCGTTCTCTAATACTCTGAGGGATTCCTGTCTCTTGACGTTTTCCAGCACGTTAATTCTTGTCAGATTCCTTGAAACATAATAGCATTGTAAAACTTCGATAGCAGAGTTAATATTGAAATTATAAAACAGTTATTATTTTAGAATTGCCTAGTAAAAGAAACGTCTAAAAAATGTCAAATTTAAATAGGAAACTGTTTAAAATTAACGAACGTTAATGAATTACACTTTTAAAACCGAGTATTTAACATGTAGGCCTATATGTATTCAGTATTACTAAAATGCAAAATAATAACGTAATAAATGTGTTTTGACAGATTGTTTGGTAAATAATTAACGCTATTTATTTAACATTAACATTAATTAATAGATTTTTTAAATTTCAACTTAATCTCTTTCTGTGTTTTAGATTTTGCATCATTTTCTGTTTTTCTATTTAAAAATGAACATCTTAAAAACCTTATTTTTAAATTTGAAGGAAAACATGGTTGAATTTGAAAAATTACGTTTTATAATGCACAGTAACTTATAAATTTACGGAAACGGTAAATTACGTAACAGTAGGGGCGAAACAGTCGAACAAATTATGAATCACATCTTATGGAAGGCGTTTATAATAATATTTGTAGAAACGACGCGCGTGAGGGTTGGTGCACCCACACATATTTGGTTCTTACTTTAGTGTTTTATTTTAACGAAAATTAATGTAGATTAATCATACATTTTTGATGTTTCAATATTAAGAGAAATTGCGCCATACTTGGTCCAATTCTTGACCGTGTTTGTCTAAATTCAGTACAAGATTTTAATATTTCTTTTGTTTCTTCACTTTTTTTACTAGTTATACTTAAATCTTAATACAGTTCTTTTATATACAAAACAGTTTTTTTAAAAAACCTAACGTTTATATTTTTTCATTTATTTATTTTAATTTTATTACAAACTTGAACGTGGTATTTTGATTATTTTATGTTGTTTTGTTTTCTTATTTCTCTAACTTGCTTGTGTTTTCTGATCTTATTCTAAATTTTTTCAGTTTTTCCTGGTTAAATGTTCCTACAATTTTGGTCACCACTTTTATACAGCGTTTCCCTGCACAATTTACCTAAGTAGCCTCACACTTCCAAATATGCGCTGTCATTGCACTTATCGCAATATACCAAATTTTAAGTTTTTATCCTAACACTTGATTCCATAATAATCCTAGTCCAAATAATATTATTTCATGACTTGATGACAATCTCAATTTTGTCATGAACATAAAGTTTCGCCTCCCATAAAGTTGAATTTATGTGAAGCAATTTTCACTGAAACATAATTACTAGAAACTACCATTATGCCAAATAGTCTCAAAGAACAGTACAAAGTGAATTTTCCCTAAAAGGTACGCTTATAAAACCAATTTTTCTAAATTTTCAATCAAGATATCGAAATAATTCAAGGTCACAGTAAAGAAGAAGCCGCATTCTGTAACATTCTGTCTAAAAGAATTATATATTTTTATTTTATTTTTGAGTACCTGATACATCTAAAAACAACTGTCCTTTTATGCTTAAGGGACGATTTACTTAACAACAAACGTTTAGTCTATTCGACGATAAAGCATATCAGTGGCTCTACTCTGCACTATTCAAAACAAAAAATACCATCAACAAAATCATTAAATAATACGCACAGATACTATGTCGTTTTTTGTTTTCAATGACAATATTTAATATTATTTATTTTCTTTAATTTTACTTAAATTTTATATTTAATTTCATATTTCTTACTTGTTACTCACTTTCCGGTTTGAATTATTATTGTATTCTCGTTACTATTTCTTTTACGTATATAAATATATCTGTTTCAGCGCGTGTGTGTGATTTGTTTGTGATTTTTTTCAGAGATAACGTGTCATCCTTACAACATAATGTAATTTTTTTAATACCGTAGGACCTATAACAAATAGGAAAATTTTATGTTGATTTATTAATTGACATCGAGTTTTTTCGCAGTTCAGCTGACTGTTGTTTGACCTTATCACTACCACTGCTGCTGCTTCTGTTGTTACTACTAATATACTACTATTACTACTAGGCCTACTACTACTACTACTACTACTACTACTACTACTACTACTACTACTACTACTACTACTACTACTACTACTACTACTACCACTACTACTACTACTACTACTACTACTACTACTACTACTACTACTACTACTACCACTACCACTACTACTACTACTACTACTACTACTACTACTACTACTACTACTATACTACTACTGTCACTACCACTACTACTACTACTACTACTACTGCTGCTCCTGCTGCTGCTGCTGCTGCTGCTGCTACCACTGCCACCACCACCACTACTACTATTACTACTAGTACTACTACTACTACTTATTAAATGTCGATATAAAATAAGTATTAAAATAGTAGCACAAATACTAAAAAAATTACTAAACAACTAAAACTGATATATATATCAAAAATGTATTATTTTATAGCGGTTGTATAGTTCAGATATCGTGCATGTCGTGAATAAGCTGTAGACAGATACAGCTTATTGATACCATTCCTATTTTTAAAGCCTCTAAAATACATAATCATAATCTGACATAAAATTGGCAATCTGTATTATCGACAGAGTGTCATATAACTGGAATTGATGTTAGCGAATTGACGTGTGGACTTCTACGTAGAAGTGTTTATTGTAGCGACCAAAACATTCCCCACTCATCCAATCCCAGTCCTACTGTGTACATGACAGCCTTACTTTATATACACATTTTTCCCATTCTGGATTTGATGGTATCATAAGTTCTGATCAAGCTAATTCAATCCGTCTTATGTTTGGCCATTTCTATATATTTTGCCTATTCGGTTTAAATCAAGAAACTGTTTTGGTTATGGTTTCCGCTTCAAACTTTTCCACCTACATATCAGTCGATTTCAGACTTCTTCGCTTCTGTCGGTACTAATTCCAACAGAAGGTGCTGATAAAGAATTGAATGCTTTAAAACTTACCTCTGGTCTCAACGACACTTATGTATTCTTGTTTCAACGGGTAATGTAAAGTTTATGAGATGTAATGTTTAGCGACGAATCTTTTGGGCCACATATCTCTTTTTTCACTGAAATTACCAGAAACCAACATTATGCCAAATAGTCTTACCTTGGAGTCTGTTTTATAACATCTTAACTTGTGTTATAACCTAGGGAACCTGCATTAATTAGAAATGCCAATCATACAGGCTGCCTTCGTTGTGACGAGCTGAAAATTAATCACAACACCAAAACAATTAATATGAAAGGATTCTGGAAGGGGGAGACTGTTGATTTATGCACTCAGTTTAGTCGGTACTACAGATGACATCTTTTTATTACATATGGTATTAATTGCTCTACTTAAAATTCTCAACATATATGGTTCAACAGCTTACAGTTTACAAGATGATTATATTTTATTCTTTTACAAGGGCCCTCAAAATAAGATGTACATCAATTTAATTAATTCCACGGATCCGGGATTGAATATAGTATGTTAATAATGGTCACCTTGCCATATACAATCTTTAAAATTGTGCCATTTGAAGAATGGACTTTATTAATCTTTTTTAAAACAATAAAGCTTTCAGTTTAAACCTTTACTCTTTTACTACAAATAAGAATACAATTACTGTCAGTACTTAAAATGTCTTAATGTTGTTAATTTAATTGTCTTTGGTTGTATATAATATTTAGTATTTCATAACCACGGAAGGCTTGCCTCCGTGTCACCTTTTGGATGTCCTCCAGCTCCTCGTTATTCCAGTCCTCGGTCCTCGGTTGCAGCATGTTTGATGTAAGGCAGGTATCTCTCGTTATCTTCGTATCCGGGGATGGTGTAGTCCTGAAGTCTTTTAGATCATTGTGTATTCTGGTTCTCTGCTCTTGGCTAACGGGTAGTAATAGCTCGTTGATTTGAATGATTAACACAAAAGTTTCATTCACCTGTATCCACTTCACATGACTGTTTATTTGTTGCACTTCACTGTATGGTCTTACCACAGTTTTAATTACATAAGTTTTATATTTTAAGATTTTTGTAGAGATGTCATAGGCGCTAAATTTTCATTATTCTTTCTTACTCGTTTACAACATATTTATATGAATCGCGGTTCAACTATATTAACGCAACACATTGTTTAATAGTATAAAGAATGCCTCTGTGTCTTAACTGACGGATTAATCACTTTAGGAAACAAACTATTTTTAACGTTCCACATTATTGCTGTGCGCAGCTTACGGGTTGACCACTCCATTTCAAGTGCGTGTTTTAGTTAGGGGTGAGAGTAGTAATCTCGCGACATTTACCAATCAACATAAAAGTAGTTCCATGTTTCTTCTTTATTTAAAGGATTAAAGTTTGACTATTTAATTAAGTGAGATATTCTTAGTTACAGACGTTATTAAAATACATTACATTGGTCTTATTTAATTATTTAAATAATGTCAAAATTTACAAGTATATTTAGTTTGTTAAGGGGTCGGAAAACAAGTTAATTCTGGTTAGTGCCTGTCTATGCAGGATTAATTAACAAGCTTTACCCTTTCTGTACAATCGTATTTCTTTTTATTTTATTATTAGACTTTTTATTGAATATTATTATTATTAATGATAGCAATAAGATTTAGTTTAAATGTGCGATTTTATTAAAAATTTAAAATTTCTCAGCCTACACATTACCTATTTATTAATTACCATATTTTTATTAATGAAATCGTCACAGTTTCACTAGTCTCATTATTATCTGACCGTTTGTTGCACTTTACTCTTGATAGTGGTGAATTGCAAGAACGTTTGATTCCAGTCCCCTACAGCACGAGCTCCATTGTTTTCTTTTTTAAGGCTGTTCTTATAGATATTAATGTGTTTTTTAATTTGTTACATGTGTTAGACACAGGTACAATTCTTTCAATATCGTAACATTTGTTGCAGTTTTTTACTGAAGATTTCCTACCTTCCTGCGCTCAGTTGCATAGAAAGTTTTTTTGTTTGTTTAAAATTCCGATGTGTCCTTAATTCTTAAGAGATTGAACTAATTAGAAAAAGGTATGTTTATGACAAAAAGTCTTTTTTTAAAATTCATAGTTCTACGTACACGAAATGAAGCAGTGAATTATCACTATCACGAGGTTTGAACCACATCCTGGTAAACTATTAGGCGGAGCCGACACAGAACGTGGGAGACGAGATGGTGACAAGGACTACAAAGGAAAACTTTAGAAAAGGACGAGTTTGGTGACGGGACAACAGAGAACGCAAGAAACTTGCTGAGTGTCATCGATTGGCCTCTAGTGACACAGAACAGAGAAGATTGGACGCGGCTGTAGAGGGTAGTTGGAAGAGTTTTACCCCACGTATGCCACACAAAGAAATTCATTTAACACGTTTCTAATATTGTAACGGCTAATATTTGTTACGAATATAACTTTTAAGAAATGTTTATACATACATATTTACGGCGTAAAGAAAAAAATTTTGACTTTAAAATACAAAAATCTACATCTGCACGTTTTTTAAAATTTATTTGTGGGGATGTAATACCAAATTTTTCGAATCCATTATGAGTTGAAAGTTCCTAGCTATTCTGATAAAAATGTTTTTCTAACCCACTGCACTGCGATAGATAATTATAGTATACCTTTTGATCGTTTTACGGAGGCTGCATTGACGATAGAGTTTTAAATTCGTGAATTAGTAGAGTTAGGGACCGGATTATTGTATTTCAGTATACGTTCGATAATTTTTGGAATTAATTTATCTAATTAATTTTTATCTAATTTTGTCTATGGTTTACATTACATTCAGGTTAACACACTTACTTATGTGCGTGCGCGCGCGCGCGAGTGTGTGTGTGTGTGTGTGTACGCGGAAACCACGTAACAAAATATAACGCGTCTATGCAATATATACGTTGCAATGTAATTGTATAGTATTTTACAGCGCAGCCAATGTGTTAATTTGTTAGTCACTTTACATCATTTGCATTATGTGTAAGCATTTTATTTGAAATTTGTTAAGCACAGTAACAGGTAAAGTACGATTTCCATTGTGAAAATCAATACAAATTGTCTATTATTATTGGAGCAGTCTTCTATAGGCCATTATTTAATAAAACTGTAGTAGAAACAATATGCCAATTACTGTGTTATTGATAGATTCACATTAAATACATTCTCGCAGAGAAGAGAAAATCAAATCATGTTACAGAAAGTAAACATTTCTCTGTACATACATTCTTCCCTAGTGTGTCTGACTCAAGCTAAGAGAATAAGACGACTGCGTCGCGCCTGTTGTTAAGTATTAAGGAGTTTCCTATCGTTTTCCGAGGAAAACCTGATGTATAAAACCAGGCATCAGACATAAAAGAACTTTCACTGATTTATAAAACATCCAACAACACAGATATCTAACATAAATATCCAAAAACAAATTCCATTTATATATAAAGGCGCAGGAATTTCAAACTGGTTGTGTAGTAAAAATGCAGATATCGTCTGGTTAATAAGTCCACGAGGTGTAAAATGAATTACAATATGCATCAGCGTTCCGCCAGTTTGAGTATTGGACTATTATTGTTTACTATTGGACTATTATTGGATTATTGGACTATTACCGCTAGAGATTATTGTTTTGGAATTACAACGTGATTTTTGGAGATTATTTGTTATTGACTACTTTAATTATTATTTAAATAAAGACTATTTGGTGATAATTTTGTGTTACTGTAAACCGTAAATTTATTATAAAGGATAGTTGTTAAATTATATTAAATCATCCTAACTTACTGCGTTATGTCTCGTTTATTATGGCTTATTCTGCTTCATTCAGTCTTTGTATCCCGTTATTTTTAACCTTTCCCTTCTGGACCTACCAGTTGCTCTTCTCCATAAATCTATACAGCTGCAGTCGGACTATCTGCGTGTTGGTTGTTCATTGGCTACACCTCTGCTCCATATAGCATGATACCTTCTAGGATTGGTTTATTACCAGAACTTTTCTTCTGTCAATAATGAATACTTATTTTCTCACGTAACGCTGATTTTTTTTTGCATTGATTACACTTTTTGAAAATTTCTCTATTTGATGTTCGTCCCTGTCTGTTGTTGACGCAGGACGACTTTTCCTCCGTCGTTGAATAGTTCGCCAGAATTATTATTGAGATAAGGGAAATTTAAACCAAATATTTGCTTGTAATTTCTAGAAAACAGAATTTTACTCTGTTCGCCTTGCAAACAGATGACGGAATATGTTCACTGTTGCTTTAAACTTGTTATGGTAGAAGAATTCGCCATATAAAAATATTTATTACAGGCAATTACGAGAAATTAAATGAAGAAAATTCCCGACCGTGAATCAGAAGAAAACACATAATATTTTTAATCGTCAAAAAATAGTGTTGCTGCTTCAACGTAGACAGTTCGATTTCTCTTTTAAAGAATCGTTTCCTTCTGATTTAATATTTTATTCCACGGAAATCAATACTGTACATCTTTCAAACCATAAATAAAAGAGACGTACATTTATTTTATATTACATCGTTCGTGAAGTAAATTCCAATAAGTTTTATGTTACAAATAAATTGCCTATAACCTTTAATACTAGTATTTGATTGGCAAGAATAATGCAGTTAAACAGTCTGAGAGTTACGACTATTACGTTTCCAAGTAAGCCTCTCATAAAGAGTTAAAAGAATATTTATGAAACTTCAAGAGCCAACAACGAACAACAATAAATGATGACTCGAACACGTGACGTCTGTGGAAACTGTTATTGCCGGCACGTCAGGCCGTTCCAAAGGCAAACGCGGCTTTCCTATTGGATGTGCACATATTCTGTATGTTTATTGCAGACATTTATAACTTACAGTTGAAATAAAGAGGTCAAAGAAAATTCAATTGTTCCCCGTTATATATTGTTCTACGAGATGTATCGTAACAAAAGGTAAGGAACATGAAATACGAACGGCATGAATACGTATTGTTGTAAACATGTCATCGTAGGATGCATTGTTTTTACTTCCTGACAGTATTCTGAATGTAATACTCAATGTATACTGTGTTTTTGCAAATGTATTCGGTTGTGTGAATGTACGGTGTATGTAAGTTCCGCGAGCGCGCGTGCGTGTGGTAATTGTAATAACCTTTGTATGTATAACGCGGTGACTCAAGGATCTCGATAGCAGAGATCTGTAGGCACTTATCCCTCGTCTGATCTCCAGCATCAAAGACAACTAAATTCTTAGCCAGTGTATCAACAGTCCAGAATTTCACAGAAATATGTGACACGCCTCTCCTCCCCCTCATTAATTACTCCTACCGAAAGAAGTCTAGTCTTAGAGATGTAGTTTAGTCATCTTATGCTCACAGTCATTTTAACGTCTTATGTTCGGAGATAACGGTTTTCAGTTACAAGGTGAAGACATGACTAATCCTGTTTCGTATTCTTTCTACACACCCTAGGAAAAGATAACTCGGAAATCAAATTCTTGGTGCTCCCTAAATACACTTGCTGTACATAGAGATGTTGTTTATGTCCTTTTTTATGACAGCCGCCAAAGAAACCAAAAGAACACATTTGAAATAAATATTTTATTTTATAGATATTGTAAAAATATAGCCATATGCCTATTTCTGGAATTATAAAATTAAACGTACGTTAACATATAGGGAATTTTAGGAAGTTTCTACCATAATACATAAGTGCATTCCTTTATTTGATATAATGAAAAAGTGCTTAGGTAATAAACGATTTTTTTCTATTTGCAACCAATTTAAAAATATTTTCTCTATTTTGTGTTTAAAAGTAAAATACCTTTATATTCAGATGAAATTAAAGACGCAAAATTGTTGATTTCAACTGGAATTTTGCATGAAGAATTCATGAAAAAGTAATTTCAAAATTATATGCCTTTCATGAAAAGCCTGTAAAAATTTGTAAATATTAATTTAAATTTGTATTTGTTAAAAAAATACTTCAAAAGTACTTCAAAATCAGTTGTTCTCTAAATCTATTACAGAAATTAATTTTGAGGTATTCGGGTAGAAGAATAACTTTTATAAATGGTTTCAAGAAGAATGTATAAAAATGGTTTCAAGGGTAAATAACCTGTACTTTTATTGGAAACAATAGCAGGAAATGCTGGTTATATATCCTTGTAACCGTTTCCTACACCTAATAATATTGTTTATACATAATTGCAGACAATTAAATTATCTACAATATTAAGAGAAAACCTGATTCAATCCAAAGCATTTTACAGTGGTGTACAAAAAGTGCATATAAAAATTGTAGCTTCGGTTTATCTTTTGAATTATTATAGAATTATAACAAAAAGTAAAGATTTATGACGTGAGCCAACTTTTTAAAATATTTAGGTAAATATTGTTACTGGATCACATGCATGCAGTATCGTATTTTTTGCCTTTGCGACTAAAGAAACGGAAATTTTTAATTGGGCATATACAGAAAACGAAGCAATTCTGGACCTGTGTTCATATATAATTTTTTACATTATGTCAATGAAAGGAATATACTTGTAAAGTCGTGAATATCCTGTATACAGAATACAATATTATTTTGACTTGCAAAGTCAGGCCCCACTATTTTTGCAACCCGTGTACTACTAAACATATACCCATATGTCTTCAGGACATGAGAGCTGTAGCGAATGACTGACCACCTATATTCTACTCACTCTTGCCGTCTTCCTCAGTCCAAACCCTTTGTCAGAAGCGCAGTACGCAATTATCGTGGTTACGATTATTCTCCATTGTTATGATCACTGGTGGCATCCAGGTGATTCCCAGTAAGCTGATGAATCGTCTGTCAAAAATCAGCAGCCTCTTTCTTTTATGTCGTCACGGCGTCTCACCACATCGCACGGTATGCATAATGCACATTGAGAGTTTTATTCTGCATACTGTTCTCGGCTTTTGAGAAGGCCTCCATTTTTCATCACATGTTTTTTTCCTACATGTATTTCTTACACGTTCTCTAATAACTTCACTGTAACCTCTACTGCAGTTGCAAAGACTGAAAGATTGCAGTAGACAAATGCCAAAGTGACAAATCTAGCATTTGGTCTAATAATATTTGTCAGTTATCGGATTTAACATTAAAAGAATAAGAATAATGTAATTAATTTTAACCAAATAACTTTATAAGTTATGGGATATTATGAATATAAGACCCTTAACATGACATTATGGACATTATCCATGACCCCTTTATCACGATTGAGAAAAATGTTAACACAAGCGGAAATAATGGTAAGTTCGTAAAGCAACTAACAACAACAAGACGGGTAAGATACGGTTATAGTATACCTCTTACTTTGTTTAATTTATGCATAAATCACATAATCACGGAAGAGTGCATGTAGGTGTTGAAACAAATAAGACCGCCATCCTAAACTAGCAATTTTCGCCAGACAATTTAATAACAATTCAAACTAATCACATTAACCTACAAAGATAAACATTAGATAAAGATTATCTCCCTAGAAATATCATCAAAAAACCTACAATTATGGCGTTTCAGGTACAAAATAAACATGACCATGAAAAAAACATCACGTTTTTCCTATTTACAATCGTATGTCAGCTTTCTCAAAGGACACAATATAGAAAGATTTAAGTACGTAGGAAGCACGATAAGCAAAACATTAGTTGCTTACGTAATTTAGAAATTTAGAAATTACAACCAGAGACAATTAAAGTTGTATAAAAGCTGTACCGATCCCGAAGTACGGCCTTGAGGACTGGGTTCCCGCAAAGTGTGACAAGTCAAAAATTTCACTCAGCTGATATGCGCCTTATATAGGTTGAACGACCAGAGGCTGCACACGGTTGGGCAGGATACGTAATAACGACATCCGGAACGAAATAAATACCTACAGTCTGAACCAACCAATAAACATCTACAAACAAAGTTAGAAACACGTCGAGCGAATAGACAAAATCATGTTCCGAAGATAAATAAAATTCAACGAACCAAGGGCAAACGACACGTTGTATGACTTTTACAAGATATAACTTAATATGACGTATGGAAAACGTCTTTGTGAAGACCGAACAGGCATTTTTAATTACACCATAAAGTAAAAGAAAAGGGAAGATCGATTTCTTGGAATCCCCTTGGAAAATACAATGAAAATGTACAGAATAGGAAAATATTATTTTTGTACATAATTCTAACAGATCATCAATACAAACGAATCAAAGACATAGGTAACGTTTCCGCAACTGTAGTGTTTCTCGTGAACGCAAACGATTGTTGCATTAAAGCAAACTTTATTGCCTGTATCTGTAACGTCGGTGTATCGATATTCAACGTTATCCAATACATACATGTATGACACGGAAACGATTCTCTCACTGGGTTTGTGCTGTAAGACTATTTTATACATACCGTCCGCGACAGAGTAAGCTCAGTGAACTTCATATAATTTGCTACTCTTAACGAATACAACAATCAAAATCCTTTTTCTATTATCTGTTGTTGTTACTTATTGTTTGTTACCTGCAACTTATTGTCACTTTTACTTTTTATTTTTGAAGATTTTAAATCCTGATATAACGTTTTAGAGGAACGGTAGAAACTGATAAAAAATTATATCGAAGGAGACACAACGGTAACAAACAAATTACCTCTATCATATGCAATATGTATTTTACACGAATAAATGGGATAAAAAGAATTAAATTAAAAAAATTAGTTGAATGTCTGTAAAGTCGGTTTACGGACTATAGTTTTACGTGATAACGTCATAAAGAAACATTGATGAAAAATTGCATACTTTTATGAATTGAATTGAATTATTATCACTGAATTATCATTATTTTGTATAATACAAAGAAGGAGTTAATTGAAAATTACAATTTTTTTCGATAAATTAACATTTATTTACATTCGTTAATTCAAATATTTTGAATTAACAAAAATTAACAATTATGTAATGTCATCGAAAAACGTAACGCTTCCACACTTTCGATTCCCACAACACGCTCAGGCTCAGACGGAACGTGACACTTTTTCGTGCGTGCAGCCGGTGTTCATCAATTTATAAGACGTTATCACGTCAAAAAATTTGATTTACAGATTTGTAGAACTACAATTTCTAAGAAAAAAAATCAACAAGCATCAAAGTAATGTAACCTAGGTAAATTGGTTTCATTACCTTATAGTTATCCAGCTACGACTTGAATTCTATAGCCTGAATATTTACTCTATGTGTATCCTTAAAGGTATGCTTCAGGTAAAGATATACTCTTATTATTGGTAATAAAGAATATAATTTATAATATTAATTACTATTAATAATTTATGTTCCAATATTTGTTTATGGGTCCTGAAAGATAAAACAGGAAAACATAATACAAGTTTTGAAATCAGATACTTAGTGTTAGAGGAGTTCTAAAGAGAAATAGTAGAATGGGAAATTAAAAATTACAATTACAGGCTCAGTGATAGAATCTGCATTTCAGTTGATAGGAAGAAGACACTTGTGTTGTTAGATGTACTTAAAACTAGTAAAAGAGGCAAGATGGGTAAGACGAATTCGGGAACGTAGTTTGATAAATTAACGATTAATGAAAGCTTATATAAACCATAAATTACCAGAGAAACCTTAGATAAATTAGATACACCTTAAATTACCAGAATCCTTGATGATGAAAAGAAAACCTCAAATAGTAGACACTACAGTAGACATTACATTAACTTTAAAATACAGCTTTAGACTGTTAACTGTCGTCTGTTTAAATTTTTTTAAGCAGTTTTTCAGCGAAAAAGTTTGAGTTTTAAAATAAAAATAACATTTCCACACCAAAAATAATTTACTAAAATGGGACTGTGGGAAATCTCTTCTAATATTGGGAGATTTCTCTATTTTCTTGCCGTAACGTTCGGCCCTGAAAGAGTGTCTTCCAGGTGTAATAAATGAAGACTGCTGATATAAATTTTCGTTTAACATTACACAATATATTAATGGTCTCCTTCGTATATTATATGGCTATTAACATGCCGCTACATTCTTATTTTCAATTGTTTAAACACTGCTACTTATCATCAGCTGTCACTATTCACGATGAGTTGTAGAATGATCGTAATGTTACGACTCTCTCACGGGTCGTCGTGTTGTACAGTCGAAACGGAATAACTAATCAAGTCAGAGAGATGAAGTCACTAATCTTCATAGAGATGAAGCCATTAATTACAGCTTTAATTTCAGTTGGGCTATAAATAAGCAAAGACACACTTATACAACGATATAAGAGTTAAATAAATATAAATATAAATAAATATAATAAAAATGCAAAAAATGCAAAAAGTTAAATTTGTTCAAGAAACAACAATAAATATCACTAAGTTTTGTAAGTTTTGTAATAAATGACGTTTAGTTTTGCTCTAAGTGCCAAAATAATCACTTTTCACAAAACCACAATCACACCGAAACGCCGGCCGCCGGAACATTATAAGTTTGCCGGCCGCTGGTTATTATAAGTATTTATACCTCGCTGAGACTCAGGAATAACCTGTCACTTTCCGGCCAGCGCATCGAGAATAATTGCGTAGTTACAGCGCTCTGGAACTCAGTAGAAGCTAAATCAAAGACTGCCTTTGACACATCTCGCCGACCGAATGCCGCCATGTCACATAAGTTGCCCACTTTATTATGTGTAAGACTGCCGCTCACACTATACGCGCAAAACGTCACGGATGTTTTCTGTCTCCAGAAAACAGCGCAACAATATCAACTCATTTTGTTTATTAACTTACAGGGTAGGAAAGCAGTTGATTGGAGTACATGGGTTTCAAGCTGTGTTTGAACTTTCCATTTTCAGAAAAACTAAGCGATTAAATATTTTGTTTTTTTCTTCAACGTATTGAGCCAAATGTACATGCAACGTTTATTTGAAAAAAAAGAGAATAAAACCTGTCGAATATCTTGCAAAAACATAATAATATGAAAGTCAATCTCTTTGTTCGAAAAAAGTAAATTCAGCGCTACATAGCAACGTCTGCTTATCCAATCGGTGTATTTGTCAAGTAGCAAAAGCGTAACATTCTGTTTTTCTGCAGACGCTCTGTAGTTGCCAAATATGTATTTTACCGACTGAGATGTTAGAAGAAAGTCAATTCCTCTGCAATGCCCTACTTCTTTACAAAGTAATAAATACTCAGACTCTCCCAGCTGTCTTATTTTCTCTCACTGACCTTCTCCCTCGGTATTGAACACTGAGGTAAAAGATTTTTCCACCTGTTGCGTTATTAAAATCTATATAGAAAAAGATGTGCCGCAAGGGCAAATAGTTTTAAAGAAAGACGATGTTTCATTCTACTGTGAAGAGTCGTTAATTGGAAGCAGTTGTAACTGGGTACGGTTCCGACCATCGATTTGTTATGTTTATCGATCCTTAATTAGACCTAACCTACATTAACATACTTTATTTTGTATAACATAAGCCTACTGTACACTAACAGTTATGTTTGAAAGAATTCGACACATGTAACACCAACATAGTTCATTAGTTTAGAGAATTCAGCAATTTTTCGTTGAACGGTACATGTATTCTTTACATGCCGTTAAAACTCTTACGCGTTTCGAAAAAGCAACTGAGTTTAATTGGACTCTTTTGGTTTTCATATATCGATAAGAGTTTTGGCTGCGCTAATGCGTCGTTATGATCGGTCTTTCGGAAATGTCTTCCTCAAAGGTATCGTTTCCGTCAGCGTCTTCTAGATCATAAGATTGTTCACCAATAGTACAATCCCTGCTTCGTTTAAAATTTAAAACCCCATATTTGCTTTGCGCGATACTGAACATCATGGCCTATTCCTTTGCTTCACCTTTTATAAAAGACAACACAAATGTTTTGAGCGTTTCGGTTGCCGAACGGTTCCGACTATCAACTGTCCACTGCATTTTTGATTCACTGCTTTTCCGCGTATTAAAATTCCAATGGTCTGGATGTTTAACAATTTTCCCGTTTTCACAACAGATTCCACGTCTTTTTATTTCAGAGTGCGAATACACCATCAGGTACTTCTCTTATCCTACCATCGATTGTAGTCTATCCTTCCATTCTTCGTCTTGTTGACCCGCCATCCCCTAGCATTTTGTCATTGCATTGTCCCAAGATAACCTTTGACTTCCTTTCTTCCGTCTCTTTTTCGCTTAGGCGGTAAAAAGAATCCATTATCATCGAGTAATGTATATACACTCTCCAGAACCATTGAGCTGTATTGCGCTTAATGTAATCATTAAGAGAGAATACAGGATCTCCAGTTTAAAAAGCACGCCACACAAGAACGTCAGCGTAGTCAGGAATATTTTTGCTAGCACGCTAATATTACTTCATATTTAAAGCTAGATTTCCAAAGGCTTAGTCCGTCTGCGTACTGGAAAATGCCCACTTTTTATTGTCCCGAGATTTAACTTACGATTTTCATATTACTAGCTTAGTGCAATACTCACTAGAGTACGTACAGTACCTACAAACTTACAAAATTGTAATATAATTCCTCTAAGTATTCTAACACACTCACAGGTTTATCAAAATAAACGACTCGCCGACGAGGAAAAGATTCTCCGCTTTCTTGTTTCTCGTGAAAGCAGACAAACGATTGTTGCTGCTAAAGGAAACTTTATTGTGTATATGAGTAACCTTGATATACCGATATTGAACGTTTTCCAATACAAGTCGGAAACGATTCCCTAACTCCATTTATAACACAACACTGGTCTTCTATATCCAACTGAAGTCTCGTCACACACAATATCTACGACATATTAAACTTAGATGAGCACAAATAAATTTATTCACCAAAAATTAAAAATTGTTTTTGTTTGCTATTCCTATTATTTTACAAATAATGAAGGGTCCATAAACACGACAACACATGACAGGATGCAAATAGGAAATAGGGCATATTATGCCAACAGCAGACTATTGAGAAGCAAATTTATTATTCGTAACACAATAATAAAAATATAAAAGACCGGTTGTTACTTATGGAGGCGAGACATGGACATTGGCAAAAAAGGAACAAGAAACACTGAGAAGGTTTGAGAGACATATCGTAAGACGAGTTTATGGGTCGGTTAAATAAGATGACGATGAGGGATAAGAAATAACCAGGAGGAAGATAAGCTACTGAATCATGAGGACATTGTAAGATTCTTAAAGGCTCAACGAATACAGTGGCTAGGTCACCTAGAGCAGATGAATGATCGGCGTACGCCAGATAAAATCCTGAGGGCTCAAGTCTATAAAAGCAGAAAGAGAAGTCGATCGAGGATAATGTGCTAGAATATCTCAGAAGAACGGATGTGCGGGATTACACTGAGATGGCAATGGATAGGAGAACTTGGAGAAGATAGCCTGTAGTGCTGAAGAAGAATTATTTTACGAATTTTACGTGTGAAATGTTAAGAGAACGGGAAAAATAAGATCGGCGAAAGTGATTCATCAGTGGAAGACTTTTGACTATTCAGTACGTTACTTGGGATTCAAAACAGAGCTTCAGACTCTTTCAATCTCAGAAACAACGCGCTCAGATATCTCGGACAATTTTTTAACATATATTAACCAAAACGAGCATTCGACATGTAGAAACATACAACATGGAACTCAATATCTCATTTCAAAATAAGGAAATTCAGCGCGATGTAGCGAAATTTGCTTATCCAGTCCGTGTGTTTATCAACAACAGAAACAGTAATATTCCGCCAGTGCTTTATTCATACAAGCTCTGTTCTTTCTGAATATTTATTTATCAACTGAAACGTTGAAAGGAACTCATTTTCTCTACAACGCCCTAATTTTTTTCTTTCAGTTGTTATGTCACTGAATACGTCCAAGTGTTACTCGCAAGTGTTTTTTCACCTGTTCCGTACTGAAAGTTTATAAAAAATTTACGGACATTGTACAAATGCAATGCACAGAGAAGGGCATTGAAAATGGTTCAATAAATCTAATAAATATATATATATATATATATATATATATATATATATATATATGTTCATTCACCAATCAATGAATTCATTCTTCATTTACCAATGTACAGATTCACCACAAAAAAAAAAAATGCAGCCGCTGTTAAATGCAGTCGCATTCATAAGCGAAGTTTTATATGTGTACTACGTTATTGACAACAAAAAAGTAGTTTGTATGGAAACTCACCGGTTCCCATTTTCGATCACGCACCAGCGATCGGCCGCAAATGTGCGACACGTCCTTATAAACATTTTCAATGTTAAAAGGTTGTTAAGATTTTTCATATCCCGGCTGTTAGGCCGTGATCGACTGTTGTTATTAATGACAAACGTTTCGGCCCTACTATCGGAGGGTATCTTCAGTGTCATAGTTTCTGGCAGAGATTCGCCGATTCACCCCAGTACTCAGACCTCAGCACTGGGGTGAATTAGCGAATATCTGCCAAAAACTGTCGACACTGAAGATACCTCCAATATTGGGGCCGAAACGTTTGTCACTAATAACAACAGTCGACCACTCGAATAATCTTAACAATGGTGACGACGGGCGTGAAAGCTTAAAAAACGACATTTGTCAAAATGTCTAATTTCTTTTATTTAAAATAAAACTCTTTCTTTCATTTACATTTAATTTTGTTACGTTACGCTACATTTCCTATAGATTAAATTATAACGCTATGTGTCTATGTGTGCGTGCGTGTGTGTGAGAGAGAGAGAGAGAGAATGAGAGAACGTAGGTGTTTGTTAAAAAAAACTGCGGATACACAAAAATAATGATACAATTTTACTCTCCATAATAATTTTACTCTGTTTTTTTTTACTATTGCAGTAAAATACAATATGAAACCAATTTGAGGTGTCAGGTATAGAAAGAAGCCACTACGACCAGTATTATTTTTAACCATCCTACTATTACGTTAGTTATTCTAAATATGACTACTCACACACTGAGTCCAAAAAATAATTTTTTTTGAAGAAAGAAAGGGACCATCTGGCAGCGTGTAAAATGACATTGACGTATGGGAGAAACAATAAAAGGAGATAATACAATTGATATAACAGCCTTCAACGTCGACGTACAGATGTCTATAAGTATCATAAATCTAAACAAAAGCAGATGTTCGGCAGAAAGAAAATTTACCAGGAAAGACTACAGAGGCGTGTGAACAAAGTTAACATGTGCAGCCAGAAGCGTGTTGAAATTAAGCGATTGTTCTGAAAGTAAGGCAAACAATCGCCAGAACGAAGTACAATTAGAAATACAAAGAGAGCCACACATCAGAAACTTACGTAACATGCGCATCTGGACGAAATAAGAAACAAAGGGTACTCTTACTAAAATGATAGAAAACGCCAGAGAGAAGCACTACCAGATATTCCAGGAAGAACGCAACGGGGAGGACTAAACTAGTCGACAAGCAGGTGCACGCGAGTACACTTAAGTGGTGTCTTGCTAAGAGGCATGAAAAACGCCAGAAAGAATTATGACTATAACATGTTGAAAAGACTACAGCAGGGGTGGAACTAATTAACAGATGCAGCTGCAAGCTGGACAGAAGGTAAGGATGTCACTGTCAAAAGGCATAGAACAATACCAAGAGATTTATGATCGTGGGATCGGACATACTGAAGCAAAGGGTAGCTGAACCCAGAGTAAGAAATTGGTGGGAACAGAAATCGCCTATCAGAAAACAGCTTGTAATATAGGCGGGTTTCCCGAAGGGACGTTCTTGGAAAACCAGAACGTAAAACCAATTAAAACGGAGCAGATTAACTTGTGAGAGTACTAGGAGGGAATTTTCTTAGAAAATATAGAGAAGAACCAATGGAAACGAAGCAGGAGGACGAAAAACACCTAAGTGGGGAAAATGTAAGAAAGTAGTGGGAAAAAGAAGGGTAGATAATAAATACAGAGAACGAAGGTGAGATCGGGAGTCTTTGCTAAAATTTCGGAAGTCGATGACTAAAGTTTCGGAGAGTCGGTAGAGTCCGTTATAATGGTTTCGGAGTCGTGACTTAAACACTTAGGAGTCTTTACTTAAAATCGGTAGTAGTCGGTGGTGAAAGTTCAGCAAAATGATGTAACACTTACGTAAAGTTAACTGGTGTAAATAGTGTGAAGATTTATAAACGTATGCTATAATTTCGTAAAATCAATATTAACAATAATGCATGTAATACAGTTAACATTGAAGAGTAAGAACTAAGGTTATAAATTTTATAACTTGTAAAACAATTAGGGTCGGAGCATGTGTTCGGAATCAGTCGTGTGTAAACTATCTCTCACCTAACACATGTAACGACATAACGCTATAAACTAGTGAACGGTACAAATGTAATATCAGAAAATGCCGAATAGTATGGACTAAAGTGGAGTGATAAAAGTGTGAAACCATTATTCACTACGCTGGTAGACCTCGATTGATTCAGCAAAATGAAAATTCATGAAAATAGTGAGCAGCGAATCACCATGGACAGCGCAGATATAAAGAGCCGGAGATAATCCAAAGCAAATCAACGGGCCGTAGATTGTGGATAACGTACCAATAGTAAATTTTATGTATTATTTGATATTTGCTCAAACACCTGTCTGTCCTACTGAAAGAACCCATACATACAACAATTAGTACTAAAGAAGTTACGCATGAAGTAACAATAAAACGTACAACAGTATGCTTATAATTTAAATAAGGATTAAAATTCATATCTTAAACATGAATCCATTGAGATGTTAAATATGTGGTAATATGAAAATTAACTAAGATAAGTATTATTCATCCTTAATAAATTTAATTTGAACCTTGAAATATAGAGATCTTAGAAGAAATGTCTATTGATAGAAATCGTATTCTAAAATAATGAATGATTATAATATGTTAAAATATAAGATAATTGACAGTAATGACAACGAACGTAAATTAATAAATGCAGTCATTAAACTGATAAATGTGTATGTGTCTCGTTATTTAATTAACAACCTGAGGATGATACGACAAAATTACTTATTTAGTATTCTTGAACACAACAAAATATAATTTGTACTCATCACTCTTAAGTAAACTTAACTAACATCAATAGACATCTCCATAGACAATAATAAACAATTGTTACAACTTGTCTTTGTAGTTGCGGAATTTACTCGCACTCTGTAGGTTAGTGGCAAGCCCAGTATCCACTAAATCCGTACAGACAAACGTAAGCCACAATTGAAGGGGGGGGGCTTCGTCTTCACGTCGATTTCCTTCCCACGTGTCAAGATGCGGGCTTGGTGTACGATCTTGTGGCGATACATGTTTGGAGGCTCAGTGCTCGTCTATCACTTGCAGGTTGTCTCACATATTTGCTAGAGTCAGTAATTTAATATAAATGATCGAATTTTGAACCTTCTTAATAATCAAAAGCCACTTAAACGCTTCTTAAGGTCACGCCACTGAAAATCACTTCCGCACCTACCATTGTAACACTTACTATTGTGTCTTATATCCCAGCGAGTTCATCATCAAACGGTTCCACCCGTTAAAGCTAGAATATTATACTATAATAAAAACCACGAAATTTGCAATATTCTATGTTGTCAGCACTAAATGTTATCCCGGGGATTGAACAATGTATTAAGTTAAGTAGGAGATCGCCAATAATGTCTGTAGCATAAGCGTAATTGAAGACTGAAAAAGATAAAGGATATAAGTACCAAACATTTAAAAATTGAGATTTTGGTTTCAGTAGATTCACGTCATTTCAATACCATTAGAGCTATATGTGTAGCTAAATATTTTAGTTATGATAACCATCTGAAAGTAGCGTTTGAATAAGTCTATCTGACGTTCTAAAAACCCCTATTTCTCAGGTAGCCGTTAAACAGGTTCAGGATCAGGTTTCAGGTTTATAACAAGCCTTCGAGGTCAATTTTATGTTAAAGAACATTTTCTCGTACTATTTAAATACGTAATTGGGCTTTTGTAGCCAACAGCACTTAAATAGAATCCGCTGCTAGCTATTAGGCTGCACGTACACAATTTACGAAGGAAACTTTTTGATTACTGTAACATAGGCTTATGAATCCAAGAAATAATGTGTTTCATATATTTTTTCTTCGTTTTATGTGAAACGTACAAAAATGATAATGATATCTTAGACTCAAAGAATTTGTAAATAAATTTGTCTGTATAATAAATTAATTCAACGTAACTGAGAGGATATTCCCTTATCCAGTCGAGACGGGTTTGTCAAGAAAAGCGACTGTACGTTTCATTAGTGTTTTACTACAAACTCATTGTTTGCTAAATGCTAAATGTGTATTTTATCAAGCTGAACATTGGAAGAAACTCAATTTCGCTGGCGACGTGCTATTTCTTTGCAAAAAAGTTAAGGCCCTCCCTCTTTCTTTTTGTCGTTTGGCTTGTAAACGAATACTGACTTGGAACAAATTAAAAATAAAAAAAACTATTGCGATATGAAAAGTGGCAAAAGTTTTGTATAACGAACTATAATAAAGAATACTTTTGTTTGTGTATTTTTTTTCTGGGTATATCAGATTAGAGAATAGATATAGAAACCTGTGTAGGAAGGTATACTTATAAAAATTTTAATAAAAATGTTATCGTAAAATCATTGGTATTTGTCAGGATCTCTGAGACAATTCTGTCTACCAAATATTATCTTTCTTTATCTATCAAAAGATGTAAGTGTTAGTGGTAAAATCAAACTTTATTTTTCGGACTAATTTTGTAAGTAACAAACATCTCAATGAAAATACTGTGCGAAAAACCTTATGCTTGTTCGTGTTATTTACAGAATGTTTTGTCACGTTTTATTAATGTTTTTTTATTCACCTTCCAATAAACCATTGTGTTTCTGTCTGTTGTCTGCTATATATTTAAACCAACACATATAACAATTGTTTGTCTATCAGCAAAGTTATACCAGAGTTTTTGAATGGTATGTTCTATATTCTGTGTGAAAATAATTCTTTCGGCACGATCTTTAAACCTAAATATGTGTTGGATGTATTCCAAATGTTCGCGGAGCATCGGAAAAAGTCGTAGGATCGCAACGAGGACTGCATACAGCAATTCACTCCCGTGACAGTTTGGGAATGTTCTGTGTAACACCGAGCCCAAAGTACCTAAATTAGAGTAAAAAAAATATTATATACAGCTCCCGTGTGTACGGTACTTCGGCGAAACCTCAAGACCTCTGGTGGCAAGTTTGGCAAAACATTAAAGAAGGCAATCCTGACATATCTAAATTAGCTGAACACGTAAGGCCCGGTACACACTTGCTGCAAAAGTTATCGGGACGTTGCGTCATTTTCAATCGCATAAGAAGAAATGCAGACCAACTGCTGTTGCGATTCACACGGGACGCCGATACCTATCTGACGCCGACGTCATTCCTGATAGTTATCGAGGTTGCCGCAGGTACCTGTGAGACGCGCGTCACATTCCTATACCCCGATAGCTGGCAGTGCTCATTTGTCTATAGGGGAGTGCACATCTACCGCAGCGTCGTATCTCCTATCGTATCTACAGCTTGTGATGTCACTCTACACGATGTCTGATGAAAATGTGGATGTCGAACTTTTCATCGAAGAAGTAAAAACTCGCCAGGATAATTTGGGATGTTAGTCATGAGGACTATAAAGACCGAATAAAAAAACAGTCTGCTTGGGAAAACATTTGTGAAGCCATTATTGAGAACTTCAGCCAAAAAACGGAGAATGAAAAAAATGCAACCAGTAAGTACAATTTTTTACAACTTTTATTAAAACAAGTACATTGAATAACAAAACTTTTAGATGTTCTTTAAGTGGGTCGTTGTCCTTATAATATATTTAAATATTGAATTAAAATTATTGAAAATGGGTTTCTGAGAATAAAAACTTGTCTTTAAGTAGAACAAAAAGACAAGTTTTTTTTCTCATAAACCCATTATCAAGGTGCTTCTCAAGAAGCGGAAAGAAAAAAACAACTATTTAAAATTATTGAATTAAAATGTAAGTCTATTAATTTTATTTATATAAAATTGTCTTGCCATGGCACTTGACCAGCTTCACTCTCAAAGTAGTTTGCAAATTCATTTCTAATAGCAACAACCGCAGGGCCAGATCGTGCTTGGTTGGTAGCTGTGTGTGTTTGTTCTCCAAGTCCTGTTATCGACAGCGTTTCAGTGAAATTATATCCATCCCTTTGACGAACGTAATTATGAAGGAGGCAGCAAGTCTTGACTATTTGTATAGCTAAATCTGAATTTACGTTGATTGGTCTGTGAAAATTCTCCATTTATTAGCAAAATTCCAAAAGAGTATTCCACGTATCGGCGGGCTCGGGTCAACCGATAGTTGAATACTCTCTTTGTTTTTGAGAAGGTTTTTCCTTTGTACGGACGCAAAATGTGAGTAGAAAGCCCAAACGCATCGTCACCTACAAACACCTAGGGAAGGTTTGGGCTTTGGGTACCTGGAAGCGGTTTATTTACTGGGAATTGTAATGATTCATTCATTAGATGTTTATAAAAAGTAGAGTTTTCAAATACAGTGCTGTCCCCTTCTCTTCCAAACGACCCTACATCTATGTAAATGAAATTATAATTCTCATCAGCCACTGCAAATAAAACTATCGAAAAAATTGTTATAATTGTAGTACAACGACCCACTTTTTGTTGGTTTAATTATTCTTATGTGTTTTCCGTCGAGTGCGCCAAGGTAATGGGGGAAGTTCGCTTTTTTTTTAAACACTGAAGAAATCTCCAACCACCTTTCAGTACTAAATGGAGGAAAACACTCTTCTCTTAAAATTAGCCACATCACTGCACAAACTTTCCTGACAATTTTACATAAAGTTGAATGTCCAAGCCGGTAAGAGTAATGAAGGTCTTTGAGGTAACATCCACTCCCTAGATATCTGTAATAGCAACAAAACCAAATAATTGTTAGAAAATTAGAAAAATAATAATTGGGGAACCAAAATAATAAATAAAATGTAACAAAATAAATATAAGAAAAAATAATTACATTAATAATAATAAAAGTTTTATGAGAGAATGAACTTTTTATTTATTGAGATGAACTTTTTGTTAGTAATAATTTGTTTTTTTTTTTTCAGTTAAGAAGCTCGCTCTAAAATGGAAAAATTTGAAAGACAACTACTCGAGGAGCGCACGAAAAAAGACAAAATCAGGGCAACCAGCAGGAGCTGGACGACAGTATATATACGCAAGACAGTTGTCATTCTTGCAGGCATCGATGGCTTTGGCGACCACTCAGTCAACTCTTGAGAATCCTTATAACAATGACTCTCCTCACTCGCAATCCCAACAAGAGGAAGAAGAAGATAGATCCCTATCAGAATCTGCGACTTCCCCTGCAGTCACACTTGCATCCACTCCACCATCCACATCTGCATCATCCACCGGAGCAGCGTCCAAACGGCAAAGTGAGTTTGAGTCGTCACTATTGCAATTCATAAATTCACCCATTGCTGTCGAGCCACCGGATGAAGACAAATCATTTTTTGATTCGTTAATTCCAACCATAAAAAGTTTCAACGAGGATCAAAAGTTGGACTTTAGAAGTGAAGTTCTTGACGTTGTCAAAAGAATAAAACGTCAAAATCAAACTCAGATTCCATCCATGACATTTCCTTCTCAAACGTATCATCCAATGTTTTCCCCGAGCTACCAACAATTCAGGCCAATTCAGTCACAGCAAATTAATTTTCCTCCACCTCAACACAACCTCCCTCCAACTTCATCCATTCAATATACTGCGGCAGACCCCACCTTTTCATCAATGTCTGCTACTTCTTCTGTGCTATCTTCTTCTATCTCGACTGCAACTTCACCAGATATTCGTACCGGTTTCTACCCATCGCAGGAGCCTTTGCCGCAACCACCCCAAACTACAGGCAATGAAAAATTTTTCGAAAACCCCTAACCTATAATTACTTAGATCATTAGATTTAGTGTTAATGACTTTTTTTATTGCTTCATATTCTTTATACTTTATTATTATTATTATTATTATTATTATTATTCTTTGTACTTCGTTCATTATACATTTAAATATAATATTGTTTAATTAATAATGAAAATAGCGCTAATAGCAAAATGCTGATGCGCTTAATGTAAATAAAAAAAATAAATGAATCAATCTATAATTTTTTTCACTTTCACGATTTACGTACTTGTACACTAAGTATGAAAAAACAACTTTCTTCTTAAATATTTTGGCGCGTGTACGATCCATCTCGGTTGGTGGCAAATGAGAGACTGTCGCTGTGGCGTATCACCGTGTTTTCAGTGTGCATTGGAACGCCGATAAGACGCAGATTGAAATGCCGAAGCGTCCTGATAACTTTTGCAGGAAGTGTGCACCTGGCCTAAGGAATAAGGAACATAAGATCCTGTGGGAGCAAGTATATCGTTGGGCGGGTAAATAATACTCATAGACGTAAAATTGTAGAGCTATATTTTATGGGTGTAAATAATAATTATATCAGTTAGTCTAGGAAAGATTTGTCTAGGATCTGGATTAGAAAGTTTACGTCGCGGCAGGCGGGCCCAGAGTGCTTAGTTGTGCATTTAAACAGGGCGTTGCTTGTTCCTGACGTTTCTATACTTGCGTCACTGTGGTTGTGTTTCTCTTTTCTAGGTACCGTGATTAATTTCAACATTAAATACTATTTACATACATTAATCGTCCACTTTACTTAAATATAATTTTGATATTGGTTGCTTACATGACAGGTCATATTTACGAAGAATTAATGTTAAGAATTGTTTATTCCGACAGTATATAGCTGCTTGTTCTCTACAGTGAGCGTGTTAAAAATTTCTAAGAAATACTCACTACTTCCTACTCTGGGTTTACGTGTTATTACACGAGTCTCGTAATCAGTTCTTGCTAGGGAAATATTAATATACAACATTTACCGATATGTATATCCTCACAAGTCTGGATTACATCGTCAAATAACCTATACCCGTTCAATGTGATTATCTATTTTCGTAGCGAGTTAAATAACTAAGCTATTAAGTAAACATGATCATTTTGATAAGTAATAACGGCTTGTCGCTAAGTGGAAGAGTCAGAAAGGTAAAATTAAATCAATTTCAAGCGTTTGGCAATGAGAGAAGAATGCAACTATTACACATACCATCGAACCGAGTATGTTGTCCCAGCAACTGTTTTAGAAGACGACCTAAATATATTTGAACCTATCTTGATTTGGACCTTACAAACGCGTTTTGATATTGAGACGTTGACATTTGCTAATAATCGGATCCTCCGTACCAACAGGCAGAATTATCATACTATCACGCCCACATTATAGTAATCAATTTATATTTTGATGAAGATACATTATACAAAATGGGGGGGGGTTGCTAACTAAAACTGGTGGGAGCGGCTCGTTACGTGTGGGTGTTGGAGAGTTTATTGTCCCGGCAATATATTTCCGTTAAGTCCTCCTACGCTAAACATTCTGCTCGATAAACAATGTCACTGCGTCACTAAACAACGTCTTCTTATGTTTCTCATTACTTGATTATTCAGAAACGGTAAAATATAAATGTCTCCTTTTCTGACATGAGGAAAATAAAAGGTAGAGTGGTTATTTGACTCCTTTTACCTAGTCAGAAGAATTTTAGATTTCCAAAAAACCTGTAAGTACTGTAATTGGAATATCTCGTTCTCCTCTTTGTCCTGAGTAACCCAAGACGAAGATGGTAAAATAGCGTATCAACTGACTAAATAAGTTGTAATTATCAAGTATAATATGTAGCTAGCAAATGTTACGATAAACAGTATTTTAAAAGCGTTACATAATATAAATATTATCTTGCTAATTTACCATACATAAGTATTAAAAAATTAAAAAATGTTTTATTATAAACTGAAAGAACAACCAAGTAGTACAAAGAAAAGTTCAAGACAAGCGTGAAGAGTGACACTAATCAGTTGAATTATTTATTAACACTCCTATAAACCAATTACACTCACCAAAAATTTTCCGATGTCATTATTGATACGCATCACGCATTTATACAGCACATAATAAAAGTCATAAAGTTAATAAATTATGTTTCACCGCATACAGTTACACAGGAGTGAGTTTCACTGTAAAATTTTGACATTGAATTAGTGCAGATCCAAAAGATCCAAAGGTGAGTAGTATCTAGCTAACCTAGCCTACTGACTTGGAAAAACACGAAACCAGCGGGACATTGCTCATGATCATATGGTTGATTGATCACTAGTGGCTAAGTAAGCTACAGAGCTGTCCTGTATCAGCACTCAGGGTAAAACAAAAGAATAGAAAAAAATACTTTAATTAAATATAACAACAGTTACAACATAGTACAAGTGTTTGCATGGTCTATCAATACAACTGCTTGCACAAAGTACATGCAATTATTTAACGAGAAAGGGTTCATTAAGAGTGGCGCCGGACGACACAGTGGTTCCGTTTGCGACTCACAATCGCATCGGCTGTGCTGCGGTTATGTGGGATCGAAACAAGGCCAAGATTCGGTCTGCCTGCCCATCACTACCGTTAGCAAAAAAATACTACAGCGCTCTTGTCTGGCATGGTTCGGCTGGATAAGTAACTAAGGTACACTTTCACTTCACAAAACACCCTCTCCCCCGTGATTACTATAAGGCTGATTTCTATCTGGCGGTGCTGAAAAGTGGGTTGTAATACAGCCTCCATTGTTTGAAGGGTGTATTAGAGTGCAGGCCTAATATAAGAAGAAGAAGAAGAAGAAGAAGAAGAAGAAGAAGAAGAAGAAGAAGAAGAAGAAGAAGAAGAAGAAGAAGAAGAAGAAGAAGAAGAAGAAGAAGAAGAAGAAGAAGAAGAAGAAGAGAAGAAGAAGAAGAAGAAGAAGAAGAAGAAGAAGAAGAGTTTATCACGAAAATATTACCTTTTGAGTTCGGCATACGTGAAATACAGTTACTTTCTTCTTTACAATGTTTTTGTCTGGCGAAGGATAGCTTTTACGCATCAACCAAACAACGTCGCTCATCCATACGACAGGTAAAAAAATTAATCCAACATTATCAGATATTATCAATATCAACATTATCAATATTTCGTTGCCATAATTAGCGTTCTTCTTAGAAGTAAATTATATAGCGTTCTAGGTTGAATAAGAACTGCTTATTAGTCACACGGTTAGAGTCGGATTAAACAAAAAATATTAGCAACACATGTTTATCTTTGGCTAAGTGAATGCTTCTCCGGTTGTTCTCCAGTGATTTCCAGTTAGCTGTACCGTAGGACTCAACTGTCGTGCATCTGGCCTGCAAAAGTGTGGATCTATCGTCATGGTGATGTGTTTGCTTCAGTTGGTACTTAAATTAGCAACCTATATGGCCATCCTCTGTCCTCATTTCTACACAAATTTCCGCTTAGGCTATATGTTTTTAATATTATTTTGTGCTTATTGTTCCTCCATTTTACATTCTCATATGTACGTCATGAACTCAAACGACGTTAATTTTTAAAAGATGGAAAATCAATTCGTGTACCTTATAATACAATTCAAACACAAATTTAAAATCTACTACGCGACAACTTGAATAGTGTTCCAGATGTTACAAAAAATGGTTGTGTCGTTGGACACACGCCAGAAATGAGAAGATCAGCGTTGACGAGCGGCGAATGAACTGATTCAACCTGTAAAATGTTGCTCGTATGTATTTTGAGTAAGAGAGGTTTTTGTTATAATAAATTAACATTCAACAAGAGTGTACGAATAATTAAATGAGACAAGGGCTTAGTAGGGTTTATGTGTATTATATTATAAGAAATCAATATGTACAATGAACATAAATAAAATCAATGTCGTAAAATCACACATCGTAATATTTTCAGTGTATACATATATATATATATATATATATATATATATATATATATATGCTACATATACAAACAATATGTAACAAATAATTTTTTTAATGTAACAGTACGATTTACGCAATATTTATTTGAAAAATTGAATGTGATAGGTACAATATAATAATTCGATTTTTCACAATTATAAAGTAGCTAAGTCAGTAGATCGAATTTTGAAACATACAACATTTTTCAGCCAAATACAACATAAAAACTAGAATCAAGCTCACGGATTAACTAAAAAACATAAAAAGTAAACAAAGCAAATTATACTCTTCCGACATTTCAAGCATGTACTAAAACATTTTCATTGACGGTACAATAAATATTATTAAAAAATAGGTGTCACTAATTTTAAGTTGTTTTTATGAATTAAAGAATTGGAAAGTTGTGTAAATATATTAGGCTAATAATGAACTAAAACCAACAACAAAATTTCAAAAGTGTTCAGCTTGATCTCTCGGCATGTGATTACAGTTCCTTTTACAAATAATATTTTCTAATATTTACGTTATTTTTGTAATACTATTTAAACAGTTATTATATTCTCACATTCTATAAAATATTGCGTTTCGTTTGAAGCACACAATTGTGGCAGTGGGAAAATTTTTGGTAGCTATGTATGGTAAAGGTTTGACTGACCTCGCAACACTGCTTTTTCGTTTCATCTATTTCGTTACACCTTGAGTCGGTTTACTGCTCAAGGAGCGCGAGGTGTACGGGAGTGAGCCGGGCACTACAGTGTTGTATAAGAGAAGTTTTTTCAGAATAAATAAATATATTACGATAATAAACCAAATACGAATCAATAAACTTTACATGTATATCAGCAATTACTTTATATCACGACTGGCCATTTCTTGCAAACCATAAAATATAATATTATTTTTCGTGCATCTCCACAGTCATGCCCTTTATTTCCATAGTAACACCCGTTGATTCTTTCTCTTTAGTCTATGGGAGCCACGTCTATTTCTTCAAAGTGGTATTCGCTTAAACACTAACGCCACCTGTTTTCTAGGATCCACCACAGATAGGCTACCCGTACACAGTCAGCTTCTTTCTCTTTGTGTTGTCTGTGATTCAACACTCAGTCTACTTTTAAATGTTGTAATTCTGATACGGCCCAACCTTGTTTGCGTACAGCATCTTCTAAAATAAGATCTTCCTGCCGCTCGAGTGCCAAAGTTGGACACTCCCGTTCTAACCCAATGCAAGAAGAACTATCAACCATTCTCCTATATAATTTACTTTTGTCTTTGTCCGTTTTGTGATGACTCAGTAGCAAGGGAGTAAGCTAGCTCGTTGAATAAACTTTATTTTACGGAAATATATACGAAATCCCTCTTATAAGGTACAAGATAAGAAATTCTATTATTTTCTATATATTCCATGAGACGTAAGCTCATCAAAACAAACGTCTCGGTTGTAGGGGTAACGTTTTCCGTGGGTTTAGTGTTTCCGTGAACGCAGACAAACGATGGTTGCAAATAAAGGAAATTTTATTGTGTACCTGTAGTGTCGATGTATCGATATTGAACGTTTTCCAATACACACGTAGGACACAGAAACGATTCTCCCACAGATTTATGTCTTTCTACATTCACACTGTTTTGCATTTCTAGTTAAACTACTGTAGACACAACCTCCGCGGCTGATTAGTGAAGAACAAGACCGTTTTGGCCTCTAATAAAGTATTATTAGTTTATTACTGGTTCCTTTTAATTTTAATATGCGTAAAATAAATAATGTACAGGAAGGTTATTATGTACTCAGTAGTGATTCGTAAACTAATAAATATTTTTAAAGTATCGTCATCGTACTTATAAAAATTTGAAATCAATGGTAATGTTTTAATTTACTTTCTGTTATTGTTAAAATTTGTGATTCAGTACCTCAATAGAATATTATGTGTACATCATTGTATAAAAATTAGCATTCACTGTTATATATTACTATAAAATACTGATAATATTAAGTCCATACTTTGTGGTACATATTACTGTAAACTAAAATTTAAAAAATTTTAAAGGATAATTATTTCGTCAATAAAATCATCCATTATTCCAGATATGTTGATGATACCTTTATTATTTTTAACGGTAATGCCAGACAAATAGAATTATTTAAAAATTACTTAAACAAAATTCATAACAAATTAAAATTTACTATGGAGATCGAAAACAACAAAAGTATCAATTTTTTAGACCTAACTGTATTACATAACGGGAATAATTTAAAATACAAAATCTTTAGAAAACACACTAATACTGACACAGTAATACACTATGATTCACATCATCCCGTTACACAAAAAATGGCAGTATTTAACAGTCTTGTCAACAGACATTTAAATGTTCCCCTCGAAAAGGAGGACTACTTGAATGAGGTTAGCACTATCAAACAAATAGCTACAAATAACGGGTATAAATCTACAATAATTGGCAAAATAATAAATAGACATAGAAAACGTTTAGAAAATAAAAATTCAAACTGTACAAAAGCAAGTAATAAAAATTATAAATATCTTTCTGCTAATTTCACCGGTATTATGCCATATATTTTAAGACCCGTTCTCAAAGATAATAACTATATCTTATCATTTAAAACAAATAATAATTTGGGTAATTATTTCAAAAACAAAAATAAAGTACCTTTAAAAAAGAAGTGTGGTGTATATAAAATAAAATGTGATGATTGTGAAGCGTTCTATATCGGTCAATCAGGCAGATGTTTTTATAAAAGATTTTTAGAACATATTCCCAAGCCAAGTAATACTAAGTCCAATTTTGCACAACATTTAATATCAAGCGGACATAAATATACGAGCTTCGAAGAAAATTTAACAGCGTTGCATTTTTGTAAAAAAGGTAAATGGGTGGATAGTCTGGAGGAATTTGAAATTTATAAAGCTATAGAAAATTGTACCACTAAAAACAGTTTACTAAATGACCAGATAAATTTTGCATCAAACTACCTGTTCGACACTGCCATCGGTTTAGATTAATCTTTGACCAGTCGCGTGACGATCGCGGTTGTGGGTGAACGCATGCGGGAGCTAAGGCCGTGGTTAGTAAAACATATCACATGCGATTTATAATTGTATTTTATTTTTATTTAATTGACTTGACCAGTATCATGGTCGCGATTTTTTAATGTATTAGTTTATTATATTGAATTAAATGTTATCTGAGGATGGGACTTAGTCCCGAAACGTGTCATAACTGACGAAACTTTGTATCACTAGAGTGGATAATAAGGTAATTATATAATTATAATATGTACGCGTTATGTAAGCACAAACTCAACGGGTTATTTCTTGTATTTTCATTATAGCATATTCATTAAATTTCAGTAATTAAAGTTTGTTAGTACCTGCCAAGTCATGGGTTTCTTTATTTCGTTTGGATATAAAATTGCAAATAGTTAAATTTATCTGCTTACTAATATATTAATTAAAGGAATTAGCCATTAATATAATCAGCCATTGAAATAGCTTATATAAGATAGACTTCGAGTTTTTATAAATGTATGTGGCATTCTACCGTAGGTTCTACAACATAATTCATTATTCTCCATAAGACACGTTGTAAAACAACTGACTGAATGAGTTGTGAGCCGACTGAATTAGTTGTGTCGGCTCACAACATATATAGAGGCTTACAAGCGTACATGTGTTGATCACAAGTGAGTTATACTTTCTGTGTTTTGTTTGTTCAGGAACAATTCTCACCTACTAAGCACCTCCCTACAGATGTCATAAAATTCGCCGGATTTTTTCTAGCTACATTAACATAAACTTGCTGTGTCCCATATATCTACTGTACATTATATATCACAGTTTATTTAAATGACAATTACGTTTTGACTGTCCACGCTTATTGTTAGAGTATACAAACGTAAAATATAATTTATAAGCAAAATACATTCATTTAATATTAATAACCAGTGACTTCATTATGCCTTAGACATGCCAAACAAATGTCAGGACACAGTCTAAATAAGTCTCTCTTCGAATCATCACCTTTCAGACAATCGTCTGAAATCGGAAGCCCACAAAAAACAAATTCACAAATTCACTACTACAGATTCAAATACAAATTACAAACACAAACAAATTCAGTACAAAAACCTTACAAATTCAGTAGGTTGCTACAAAAATATTTTCTGTACCTCCTACCCCGTTTCTTCCTGTACTGTAACTGCTGCTGTCGTCTCAACGCTGTGTCAGGATTCGCATACCATTATTTCTAAAAACGTTCCTGATATCAACATTATCTTATCGATATTTCCGTCATAGTCATCATCAGGTTAGTTGATGTGTATTACATTTTATATTATGGATCTCTACTTATAACGCCTACAAGTTGTCACTAATATTTCATGTTTAAGCAGAACTGCCCATTGTAAACATTACCCACCTACCTACCTACTTACCACTCGACACTACAGTCCTTGGCGAGCATATACAGCCTTCTTAACAACCCTTACGTTTGTATCATTAATATTTTCTCTTTGTACTATCATTTTCATTATTTTCAAATACACATTCCATGCACCGTAATTTTTTCCTTCACCCCTTCTCATACTTTGGTTTACTTTGGTTTTCATAATCATCTTAAGCATTAGACTATCGTCTCTTTGATCCACGTGATCCAGCCTCTACGTCGTGAAACCGAAAAAGCAATAACGGCTCTTACCCTGATCTATCATCGGCGGTCGCAAATAAACTTCTATTCCGAAGAAATCGGATTTTCTTTAAGCAAAATAGCCACCATTAAGTTCATCACTAGCTACCATGTTATCCGCGTCCTTACGTTCCTTACAATAGAGTGAAAAAGATAATCTTAAAATAATCTTTCTAAGCACATTGCATGCGACACATGTATCTTTGTGAACGCGGCATGAGAATCTACATAATGTTGTACGTATAACCAATTCAAATTTCAATCTGTCACCAAACGGAATACACAACAAAAACGATATTTTCTTATCCAACAGGAGTGTGTTTATGGAATAGAGGAAAACAGCAACATATCATTATTGCTCTTTTATAGGCACACGATTCCTATAAATAAAGATGTATTTTATCAACAAAATGCTGGAAGAAACTCAATTTCAATAGCGAAGTGCTATTTCCTTACAAAGTAATAAGCATCAAGGTTGCTTCCCCGCACCCAACCAAACTCACTCACTCACTCCTCTCTTATGTCTCTATCGATCTGTCTCTCTCGTTTTCATCGATTTCTCTTATCACTGAGTACTGAGTGGCACGAATTTATTAGCCTGTTACGATATGAAAAATTATAAAAACGTTTGGATGAAATGGCTTCGTATTTACTACGAAGTAAATATATTTATCTTATTTATGATTTTAGATTTCTTTTCCTAGTTTACATGGTAATGTTGTGTGTGTGTGTGTGTGTGTGTGTGTGTGTGTGTGTGTGTGTGTGTGTGTGTGTGTGTGTGTGTGTGTGTGTGTGTGTGTGTGTGTGTGTGTGTGTGTGTGTGTGTGTGTGTGTGTGTGTGTGTGTGTGTGTGTGTGTGTGTGTGTGTGTGTGTGTGTGTGTGTGTGTGTGAACTGGTTCTTGCGTTCAAGTCATGCGTTCTTGCGTGTGTAGATAACAAAAACCTACAAACTAAATTTACAAAATGATTACTGTTTGTCAATACATCTGAAAGCTACAATGTTTAAAAGTATATTTAGCCTATCTTCCTTTGTTTTTCTCGGAAATACGTTCCAATGGTCAAAAAAGAAACTTTAGTAACTCAAACGAAAGTGAATTATGTATTTAAGCAATGAAACCAAAATATAAAACACTGAAAGGAAAAATCATTAAATCCAAAGACGTTGGTCATGGTTTCTTTGTAAACTATCCTAAAATTATAAAGGAGATATTTCCGTTTCAGACTGGTGAAAACAATTACATAGTTAATGGATAATGGTTGTCATGTTCTGTTTAAAATGCCAAAGGAAATACCATAATCCAGGATTTGTTTTAGCGAGATTATAGCCGAAAATCCGTAAAACCTTCAAGTAGTTTATAAATTTGTAAAATACTAAATGCCAAAATAATATTTGCGTATCCTCCCCTTTTCAACATTAAACGTTCTCTATAATCCGTGAGTATTAACCTTATGTAGGTTAATCAATTACTTATAGACGGTGTTTGGAATTTTTAAGAATAAATAACTTCATTAAATATCAGTAATTATTTCTTTGATTGTAAATTTAGGACTTTGTTTTCCCTTACTTTGTCCAACAGGGAAGTATCATTTATCAGTGTTTTTTCTGGGTGTTTTACATGACATATGTAATTTATGGTGAATTCTGTTTTGGGGTTAAATCCGAAATAAAACGTCTACCTGGAACCTGACCTCATTTAGGTTTAAAGACATAGAGCATGTAACCATTCCCATCCCAATTGGTAATCCTTTTTCAACTTTCATGTATTGTGAGATAACTACACGACAAACAGATATCTAATTTGAAGATGAATGTTACGTTAAAAAATGTACTATTTAAGTTAAAAATTGATTAATGATTAGAAACCAACTAGCTATATTATTATAAGCTTTGTAACTAAAACTAATGACAGAGTCTCGGTGTGTGGGCGTCATGGGTTCGTTGTTCCGCCAAAATGTTGTTTCCTATGTCCCCGCCTACGCTAATCCACTTGGTTTGATACACACTGTCACTGCTCCGTGTACGTTACGAACCAGTGTTTATCCAACTTTGGCGTGACTCCTAACTGTCAACAAATTACTTATAAACTTACTGATCCTTGTATCCAGAAATTATTATAGGATTTGAGACATCTTAACTACAACTGAGTATTTGTAATAAATTAGGTGGATAGTATTATCTGGAAGAGAGTAGTAGTTACATAAGGAACAAGTAAATACAACTCGTCCATGTGATATATACTTCTGAATTGAAATACGTGAAAACTAATAACAAATTATTTATGTGTCTGAACCTGAACAAGAAAATAGTGATGAAAGAATTGAAAACACTGAAAAAAATATTAAGGATCGTGTCGTGACCAATTAAAGATGGAGATCAATAGAAAAGACACCATAACACTGAATTTTATAATATTTTTTTTAGAAAATTAAGAAAACGAATTATGGACACTTTTAAAGAATAAATCCCAATAGAGTCACAGGTTCTTTACGTACCTTGGAAAATTAAAAACGGATATACATGGATTAAACCAAAAAAAAAAAAAAAAAAAAAGAATAACTCTAAATTACCCAAAAGAACATCAAAGAAAGTGTTTCCATTGGGGAAATGTTATATAGCTCTTCAGGATTCTAGGCAAACCCCAAAAAGAAAAAAAAAACGGTGGCGTTTGGACTGAGGAATGAATAAAAAACGTCGAGAGAGAATGACGGGATGAGGGAGATAAGGAAGAAGGAAGAGAAGAAGCAGTTAAAATAAACGTAGTCTACACTGACGCATGCTGTCACAGATAAGAACTGTTTTTTCATCGTTGAGCAGACAGCAGAGAGAGGTTGCCTGCCTTTGGTAGCCTATTTGGCGCCCAGCTGCCATTTATTTTCCAAAGAACTCAATTCTAAAAACAGTAGTGTCCTGAAAACTGTACAAAATGCTGTGTTGTCCTTTTTGCTGTAACCGTTAACACATCTAGAAATCATCAGATCACTAACAGCATGTACTATTATTGCTGTTATTATTGTTTCACTATTATCATTTTCATTATCATGTCCGTAACCAACATGTCATATTAAGTTCATCTATTTTTTCTAATGTAGATTTACTAATACTGTAGACATTTTTCCGTCCTTATAAAATATTGGCAAGTTGAGGAATGTTAAGAAATTCTACATCTGTTGTATTATCGCCGTTCACACAAAAAAGCGTTGTTCTCAGAAAAAACGGGTTCGTTCGTCACAGATAATCACTGTAGCACAAAGAGACGTGTTTTAATCCATATTGTAGCTTTATATTAATATAGATTATTAATGCAGTCATTTCATTTTAGGTTCATAGTGTTATTAATGATTATGGTCTATATATAATCAATTATGTTTTGGCATGTATTGCGACAAAACATATATTAGGCATAGTAATAATTGAACAATATAGTCAGTTATCTGGAGCAAGGTTATATATTTTAAACCAAATTTTTAATGGTTTGTAATTCACAAAAATATTTATTTATTTTATATTTGTCTCTGAATATCAGACTGATCTGTTTAAACAAAATGTCAACTTGTTACTTGAATGTTGTTTCCAAGTATGTTGATTCGTCTCACTGCTGGTCCTGTGATTCGCCGCAATCTGCTCCTTTCTCGTCACCACCTTTCTGCACACTGCCGCTTCGCTGACACTCCTCAAGTACGTACGCACGCCGATACACCGATAACCAGTCTACTCTTATCTCAGGGCACAGAAATTGGGCTGTAATTTAATATTATTTATTTTTGGTGCTTTAAGCGTGCACCTTCCCGCGTCTTGAGGTGTCCTCGCGATAACACAGGAGTATCCCGGATGGATAAACCTCTCCTATGCGGAAATCTTCACTCACGCGAGACTAGCACTGTTTAAAAATTTAAATAGTTTATTTTTTTGAACTAATAGTGAGTTCGTACCCAGTCAAGGTATTAGCTAACGGGTAACTCGTCGCTAAATTTTCCTTGATCACTCTTACATAAGCACGTTTCTGTACGAAAAACTCGCACAGAAAGCACGTCCGTAGTACTCGAACTGCAGGATGGAACTCACTAGACATTCGTCGGCGGAGACCCAATCTTAATGCAAATTGGGGCCGCTGATTGGTCGAAACAGCTATTGATGGGTAAAACTGATAGACGACTTCTTGAAAAGATTTGCAGATTTCTGCAGAAGCAGGTATAGATTTTATCTATGAATTTTCTGACTTCTGAAAGATAAGGAATTTATAGAAGTTGCTTTTTACTAACCAAATCCCTATTAATATAGTACGTATCAAGTCTCTGACACCCAGAAAATATAGCGCTATTTAAGATGCTTGCTCTGCCCAAATCTCCGTTCGGTACGTTCATTTATAAAGGAGTTATTCATAAAATACGAACGCCACGCGCACTCGCGCACTCGTACATTTAACTTGCACATGACATGATCACAAATACATTTATGGGCATTTTGATACATAATAGCCTTTTACCCAATTCTTATTTCAATACTTACATCTAATTTACATACTCAAACACAAATCAATTTTTATCTTGTCTACAACGTCATAAACCTGCTGTAACAGCATGTAGTCCTTGCTACATCTCCTTTACTGCACTGTTCTATTGCAGTATATTACGCCAGTAGCATGAATAGCCTACGGGACCCTCGTCACCTATTTCCAGAGTTATATCTACTGCAAATTAAGCCAAACAAAGAGGTTACTACAATATCTCGATAAAATAATCTCCGTATAAACACTCAGTGCATAAAAATTAAAGAGCATAAGAAACAAATAATCAATTAAAATGTTATGAAGTCATCAATCTTAAATACGCTTAGGACAAAAATAAAGTTATTCTGTATGGCCAATTTTAAAAACCGCCGGTGAATTCAGCCTCTTGCAAACTTTTCTTCTGCCCCACCAAGTAAGTAGCAGAAGAATAAATATAATAAAACACAATAATAAGTAATAATAAGGTTTAGGTGATAAGTGGATACGTTAACAAAAATAAGTTGAGAAATTACTTCATGAGATTACAAACGACGCCTCCATACGTAGCAAATGTAGTTGTTACCTAGCGTCGTTTGTACACGTGTATTCGCCACGCAAGTTAAACTTTGAAGGCACAATTAATCATTCAGTGGGCTACATGAATACCTACTTCGGTTACAAAACTTGTAAACTGCAGAGTCGTGTATGGCTGTTTGTACAATTTAAGTCATCTAGGAAATCTACCTGTTAAGTAATTTATAACACTTTCCAACTAGATAAAATTGTAGTCGTTAGAAATTTGTTAGTAAAATTTTAAGCTATTTAATTCTCCTAAACGATTAAATCTTTCACTACACAACACCTACCTTTGACAATTGGAGTACTTTCATTTTATTTGTGTATTTGCATTTTTTTTTTAAATACAATTATGTCGCATCTTTCAAGAAACAAAAAGCAATAATACAACGAACTTCAGTAAGAAATGCATTATTATACAATAATCCAGCTTAGCTACAGTTTATTTCTTGATGTATATGATATATTTAATATTTATAATGTCTCAACATGTATTATTTCCTTATTTGGAACATGTTTCGGGACGCTTTGTGTTCCCATCCTCAGCCTTCCTAATTTTGAATCTTATTCAAAATACAAGATTCAAAATTAGGAAGGCTGAGGATGAGAACACAAAGCGTCCCGAAACAAATTCCAAATAAGGAACAAATACATATTGAGGTAAAGAAATTATAAATATTAAATAAATTATTATTATATATTTTATATTAATAACTTATGTCCTGAAGATATAATAAATATTTTCTGGAGATAAAACTAATTGAAACCCCCGATATAGTGTACACACAAATAAAAAAATTATACATTCTTTTAAAAAAATATAAAATATTGTTTAATATTAAGCCAAATATTTATAATATTATAGTGACTCTGAGCAATAATAAATAGAAATTCAATAACATATTCTTTTTATGTTTTTTAATAATTATACTTTTTGAATCGTCATCAGATACACAAACACTTACAATGAGTAACATGATTTAATTACCAAATTTTTTGTATTGTTAAAACACCTCACTGTATTATACCTAATTCACATGTAGGTATCATATAAATATTTATTAAAAGTTAATAATATAGTTACTGAACAGTTATTAATCAAAGTAAATTAAATTACTTGAATAATGATAATTTAATTTTTATTTTGAATTTGAAAACTTTATCATTTTAAATGTATAGTATACGCGTATATGCGTATAAAGTAATAATACGTGTAAATGTTACTGGTATTTGAACTTTCGTACTTTGTATTCAATGTCATATGAAGATTTTAATTAAATTTCTGTCAACCAGCAAAATAATAAGGAAATTTAAATAAACCGATGAGAAAAGCTTTTTCTTCGTAAGCCACCACGACTCTCCTGATTTGTAGCCTAAAATAACATAAATCTTATACAAATCGTCGCCACAGAAGGCTTTGTTTACTTTCCGGGTCACTGCAGCGTATTTAGAGTGAAGCAAAGTGTTTTCCGTTCCTTGTTTGGTCTTTGAAAGCAAAAGTGTGTTCTTCTCCATAGAGAGAAGCACTAGGAAGATGTAAATGCTAAAGTTTTTCACTCACACGTTATTTAGAAGGGATTTACATTTTCATTGTTACGTGCTCGCGGTTCTTAGATTAGTAGAAGTTATAATCGGAATTAGAATTAGTAACACAATAATTATAACTATTGTCCAGTTTAATACTTAAGTTAATGACTGTTTCTACACTTCTCTCTCAAACTATTGTCGTTTTACTGGATTAAAATAATACACACGAGCGCGCGCGCGCACACATAATGTAGCGAGTATCGGACGAACATCTGCATCATAGTGTTACGACGGTCTACTTGATCGTCGTAGGTACAGTGGAAAACAAAATACAAGACACCAATTAAGTCACTAATTACCACCTTTAATTTCACAGTTAAACAGTTCGTAATTAACAACACAGGCTCTTACAACGAATCAAATATAAATTGTCCACACGCAATAAAATGTCAACCAATATAGAACACAATTGTATTACAATTATACCGCCCGATTATAAAACACAGCACTTCACTAGTAACCACTTGAACGCACACAGTAATATCGCCCGATAATAACTCGAACCGCACTGTAAATATATCCCGACTATAACTGAAAACTAAGGCCGGTGATGCCTTGTATTTATACCGTTATTCACAGACTAGAAGATTCCAAACTACGCGTTAGCGCCAGTGTGTACGACGTAATTAATTGCGGCCTTGACACAGTCCGCGAGGCTGGCGGCTTCCAGAAAAGTCTCGCGATCGCATGTTGAAATCACGTACGCCACAACATTTAGCCGTATTCCACTGGATTCATCTGGAACATTCGACAAACACGTAGATTGTTCTGTAATATCGTAACAATAGAATAGACCTATATCTTTCTTTAATTATTAACAAATGAAATACATACATGTTCAATCGATCAATCCATATGATATCATCCTCTTCTGGTTAAATATATTTTTTCGACACATTCCACTATATCGATCTTTATGTCACCTCGATCTGTGGAACATTTTATTGATCTCGCACCACATTCACACATTCACTCCTTGAACGTCCTCCTTTTTAATGATTTACCTTATTGAAACCGTCCAGTGACTTCAAGTTGTATATTTATGACGCGTTTCGAGTCATATGACCCTTCATCAGATAGTTATCACTCACAAGGAGATCATCAAATATTAAAATTCACAAAAACACACATATGTACAATTGTAAAACCTATACAAGCGTCCGACACAGTGCACTGCGTGAGGCCCACTGGACTCTGAGCAAACGCGTGTCACGCCGTGTGTTATCTCATAATCGATTGCAGCGCGGTGTCATACAGCGGGTTTGATTTGAAATTTAATTTATCGTTAAGTATGCCATCATGAGTAACTGGGTTATTATGTCCACTATAGATTTCAAATTCTTCCCATGCATCCATATAACGACCCTTACTACAATAATGTAAGGGTATTAAATTCGTATTAAAATTCGTGTACGAATGGTTGCATGTAATTAAATGTCTTGTGAAATTAGATTTTATATTATCTATAGAAACACCTTTATTGATGAAATTATGTGGAGTGTTAGTGATAACTATCTGATGAAGGGTCATATGACTCGAAACGCGTCATAAATATACAACTTGAAGTCACTGGACGGTTTCAATAAGGTAAATCATTACTATATAAAGTGACTTGGACCGTATAAAAATAATAATGTCCTCCTTTTTACTCGTATGTATTGATGTCTTATGCAATTGTTCCACTTCCGAAATTCATAGTACTCCATTAATAGTTCTTATAATGCTATGTACAAAAACGTATGTCTCCAATATAATCTAATTTTTTTATCAGTTGGCTTTATCTATATAAATCTTATAATCTATCTATCTGAAAAAATATTTTAATTGCTAAAACGAAGTAGTTTATTTGCGGTCGATATACCATTATTATTTGTTAAAATAAAGACTGTAATAGTTGCTTTTAACTTATTTTTTAGGAACTGAAGAGTTGAGTGTCTTTAAGTGGCACGGCATCGTCTACCAATACTATCAAAGTTTATTTATTTCTTTTAAAATTACTTCTTTCTGAATAATAAAATCGTTTCATATATTGATTGATGTCAATCTTGGTGCAAGGTCTTGTGAAAGCTTCAACGTCTTAATAAAAGAGTAGTTCAGGGTAAAGTTACGAGCTATACGCCCATTGGTGAGAGTCTTGATTGAAGTGTTTCGGCGTAGGAGGTGTCAATCCTGGAGCGTGAGAGAATTCCCAGCTGGCGAGCAACAATCACGCGTTGTTGGAGGAATTACTTTTCAATTTGGAAAAAATACTTTCAGATTCCTGAATAATGGATGTGACTTTGTTACAGTACGTTTTGTGTATTTTGGTGTGTAAAAATATATGACAGAGCGCATCAAACGCTGGCTTTATGGAAAACTAGGTTTTTTAAGTTATGAAGGTTACATACTAATGGGCGAATAGAAATATGAATCATACTGTGATTAGTGAAAGTAAATCGGACGCTCTTGTATTGAGAGCAGAAAACATTAATTATATTATTGAGTTTAGTTTTAAAAACTGATATATTCAGGGACGTATAGTCCATTTACGAATTAATACAACCAGTTTGTCTTTAATGATATGCTATAAAAATGTGTTTATAAAATTACAGAGAGGTTTTGCAGCAAAAATTAAGAGATTGTAATCGTCATTTAGCGGGAGTGGAATTAATGTGACGCAAAAAGAATGACGCATTTTATGACCAATGACTCTGTAGCTTTCATTGCCATGCCTTCATTGGCTGTGAAAATACTTTTATTTCTATAACAAAATTTCCCTTTTCGTTAGTTTTTTGTAAATTATGGACTGTTTTGCTTTCAAGACAAGTACAAAATTGTTGCTTAGTTTGTAATCATTTTACTTTACCGGTAAGACTAAATTTATTGAGTTTACAGAGGATTGTTAGATTTAGATTAACTGGTAATATATGATCTCCAGACAGCAAAGTTCAGCCTATATTATCATTTTGCATCACTGATTTATGAACCATTCATGAAAGTTGATACGCCAACCGTTTTGGAAACTTTCATAACACCTAAATCCTCATACTTTTCTATTTTCCACCTATTAAGAATATAGCCTTGTATTTATTTTTTTTTTACGAGAGACTTTAGTTTTTTTAACATTTTATCTTCTTTTCTATATTTTAAAGCTCATAGGCCTATTTTTCATCACATTTCGTCTTACTTAAGGCTACATACATGCTTATATTTCTCCTTCTTCAAGACTGCGTTTTCTGCTGCTTCTCCTGCCATCCCAGTGATTAATTCTCTTGTTGCTGTTGTTGCTGCACATCCTTGGCTTCCATCACCAGTCGCTTCCACTCCTTTCTTCCTCCTGCCAGCGTCTCCAATTCCTGATTCCCATCCATTACAAATCTGCTACCACCTTTGGTAGCCATCGACTCTTGATCTTTCTGCCAGCCACCAGTTTCACTATGCAGGATACTCTTTGGTTAGCTATCTTATCCCATTCTCTTCACATGGCGTAGCCAGCAAATTATTTCGAGTTAGTAAATGGTATTAAGTCTCTTCCTTCGATGTAGTATCTAGCTCATAGTTGTTCCTCATTCTCCAGATTTTTCCTTCTTTTTTAGGGCCATAGTTTTCCGAATTTTTTCTGATCAGACACTTTTAAAGTGGAGATAACTGCTATTGTAAGGGTCTAAGTTTCTGATCCCTATGTTACCAGAGTTCATTTGAGTTGATCGGGACGATATTTTGGATCGGAATAGCTCCTTACTGGCAGGGTATGTTCGGATTCCAGCAATTAGTCTCTAGTTAGTTTCGTGTAAAATCTGGCTTATGTTATTCAAATCCATTCAAAAATATGTAACACCCTTCAAATGGGTAATGCTCGAATCTACAATTCCGAGTAGTTCCTGTTGCCTCTAATGCACAGATTTTTATGTAGTTAACTTTGTGTTCATTTAATTTCAGGCCTACTTGACATTCCTGTATCTCTAGATTTTGAAAGATTTACACAAAAATTCCTGGCAACCAAAACAATATCACCTGCAGTGATTCACGTCCACAATGGACGCAATGGGCTCCGTACCAACGATTTACTAAAGGGTTTTCTTACTTCTGGAAGAATGCACGAGTGCTATGTATCATCCAATAGTTTAGTGAATACATAACAACCGTATCCTTAACATAGAATCCTTGTACACTATTTATTTTTCTTATTTCCTGTATTATACTGCAAACTAAATATATTGTCACGACATAACAGAACAATCTACGTGTTTATCGAATGTTCCAGAGGGATCCGGAATGTAATGCGTGTGGCGTACGTGATTCTCGACGCATTAGCTAGACTGTCACAAGAAGCTGCGCGGATTGTGTCAAGGCCGCAATTAATTACGTCGTATGTAGAGATAACGCGTAGTTTGGAATGTTCTGGTCTGTGAGCGGGGATATAAATACAAGGCGGCAGCGGTCTTAGTTTCAGTTATAGTTGCGATATATTACAAGTGATTACAGTGTGCGTTCAAGTGGTTATTAGTGAAGTGTTGTGTTTTATAATCGGTCGGTATAATTGTAATACAATTGTGTTTTATATTAGTTGGCATTTTATTGCGTGTGAACAATTTTTATTTGACTTGTCGTAAGAGACTGTGTTGTTAATTACGAACTGTTTAACTGTGAAAATTGAAGCTGGTGATTAGTGACTTAATTGGTGTCTTGTATTTTGTTTTCCACTGTACCTACGGCGATCGAGTAGACCGTCGTAACAATATGTATGTGTTTACTTGTTGTTTAAAGTTTATACAAAAGCTTGTTTATTGTATATAGTGCGAATATAGATCGCAGACTTCACCGCTAAAATTAGTGGTTTGTGGGTTACGTAACATTACATAAGCGCACTTGTACATCAGGAATTTATATACCACTTTATATATAAAATGATAACAGTAAGTGAAAGCAGACAAGTATGTTACATAATTCATTATACTAATTAGCATTAATATTATCGACTATTACAATTACTTTTTATGATTTAAAGTAAATGTATATGTATTTATAATGATTTGTTTTGTTTCAGGTAAATCTGATCTTATCATAATAGAAGAGTGTTTATAATAATAACAACTTTAAATCTTCATTTCAGGTAGACATTTTTTTATTTATTTGTATTTTCTAGTTATTATGCACAGTGTGTGTGTGTGTGTGTGTGTGTGTGTGTGTGTGTGTGTGTGTGTGTGTGTGTGTGTGTGTGTGTGTGTGTGTGTGTGTGTGTGTGTGTGTGTGTGTGTGTGTGTGTGTGTGTGTGTGTGTGTGTGTGTGTGTGTGTGTGTGTGTGTGTGTGTGTGTGTGTGTGTGTGTGTGTGTGTGTGTGTGTGTGTGTGTGTGTGTGTGTGCATTCATATGCATCCGTGTGAGTGTGTCAATACATGTTTGTATACTATAAATACTGTATATGATTCAGTAAACTAACTATTCAAGTTATATAAAATACTATTCAAAGAATAGTTTGAATAAATTCTGGATTGTGGAAAATACTGCTATCAAATAGGTGACCATCCCGTTAGAATTTCAACTGAGAAGGTTTTCAAGAGAACAAAAGTCATTTGCGTTGTAGAGATGCGACGAACAACTCTGAAATCAGTTTATAAGAAATGGCAGTCCCTGTGGCAGTTTATCAAAATGCTCTCCTTGTTCTGTGGGCGCGGGCTTATACGTCCTAAGCGCAACCCCATGCTTGTCGGATGTTGTTTCCGACCGATGGTAATTTACCCGGTTTTGCATATGTGATTGTAAAAATACCAAATACAGTATACTTAAAGAATTAAATTAAGTGGAACTATCTTGTATAAAAGAAGAGACAAGAGATTCCAAATTCTCTAAAAGTATTATACCTTTTTAACTCCTAAAGGCAATGCCTTGTTGCTGTAGCCACGTCACTCTATCCCTTGCGATATTCTTCATTTCTCCATAGGACCCACTATTCACGACACTCAGTGTGCTGCGGAAGTATGCAGTTCTTGGTCTTCCTTTGGGCTTCTTCCCCACTACTTTTCCCTCAAAGATGTTAGTTAAAAAAGCACTATGTCTGATCACATGCCCTATCAACTTAATCTTCCTCACCTCTATACTCCTAAGCAGTGTTCTATTCTCATTTATTTCCTCTAAGATCTGTTCATTCGTCTTCCTATCTGTCCAACTAGTTTTTGTCATTCTCCGCCAAATCCACATCTCCATTGCCTGAAGTCTGTCACTCTCCACCTTCCCTAAGGTCCACGATTCACACCCGTAAGTTAAAACACTCCATACAAATACCTTAACAAACTTTTTCCTTGTTTCAATACTAATATGGTTGTTTGTTAATAAGTTCCTTTTGCTCTGGAATGCTTGTTTTGCCAGAGCTACTCTCCTCTTAATCTCTGCCAGACACTTATTCCCACTTGTAACTATGCTACCCAGGTAACAAAATTCAGTAACGTGCTCCAATATTGTGTTGTTCAACATAATGGTTGATTTAATGTCTTCTCTTTTTTTACTTACAACCATTATTTTAGTTTTCCTAACATTTATCCTCAATCTCCAAGCGTGAAGAATTTTGTTAAACGTACCTAACATTCGGGTCATATCCTTTTCTGAGTCAGCCATCAGTACAATATCATCTGCGAAGCGAATACTGTGTATCTGTTCCCCATTTATTTTAATTCCCCTAGAACTCCTTTTCAGCTGAGTTACAACATCTTCTATAAATAAATTAAACAAGTACGGTGACAGTGGGCAACCTTGTCTTACCCCTCTTCTTATTATTGCTTCCTTTTTACATCCATTTATGTCTATTTCAGTACTTTTCAACCTATAAATATTGAAGATTACCCTTCTAACTTTCCAGTCAAGTCCTGACTTCCTCATAGTTTGAAACAACAGCTTCCAATCAACATTGTCGAACGCCTTCTCGAGATCCACAAATACTAAATAGGTTTTCCTATTCACTTCAATTCTCCTCTCCAAGATCTGTCGCAGAGCCAAGATTGCTTCTCTGGTTCCTCTACCTGCTCTAAATCCAAACTGATCCTCCTCCAAAGTGTGATCAATCTTTCCTTCCAGTCTGTTCTTCACTATGTTCAGCAAAATCTTAGCAGCATGAGATATTAAGGCTATCGTTCTATAATTAGCACAGTCGTCTACTTTACCTTTCTTTGGTATTGTGATTGTTCTACTTTTAATGAAATCAACTGGCAATACTCCCTCTTCATAGCACCCAGAAATTATTCGAAATAGCTGGTCTTTCGTTCTCTCCCCTACATTTTTCAAAAGCTCTGCTGGTAGACTGTCAGGCGCTGTCGCTTTTTTCATACTCACACCTTTAAGGGCATAATCAAATTCCACCCTGCTAATTGGCGGTCCTACCATATCTCTATCTACAGCATTCTCATTTTCTAGAAACTCTTGCGTGACTACAACAGCTTCCCCGTCATATAGTTCCTCTATATACTCCTTCCAACGCTCGCTGACCTTATCATTTTCGAAAAGTATTTTACCATTTTTATCCTTAACAACATTACTTCGAGTCTTATGCTATTATACCTTAACAGAAGTTTATTATACTTCAACATTAAGTTTATTATATTTCAATGGTTGCCTATAATTCTGTTGTCATCCATCCGATCCGAATGTTAACAATATATTGGAATCTACATTCGGAAAGCTTCTCATTTAAGCTGAAGATATTTGATTTTTTACAATGTCTTTAAAATATTTTATTCTTCAGAATATGGCTTTGTTATTAATGTTAAAGTTTTCCCGGTAACCCTGTGTAGCAGTTTACTATGTAGGCCTAAGGTGATTCAGATTTCTTTTACTGTTTTGGTTTAAGAATCAGTATTTTAGACCATTCAGCCTTATACTTATATAGACGAATAGATAGATAACCACTTGTGTTTTATAATTTATTTATTTGTAAATCCCAATCTTAGCGTTAAAATTCACTTAGAGCTTTCCGACTTTAAAACATACTTTTTTACATAGGGCTATTACATATTTGTTGATGTATCATGCAAAAGATATTTATTAAAATTACTTCGTAATGCAAATCAGCTGATAATATGCCCATGTAAACGTTTTCATGTAATTTACGAGGATAAGATAAAGTCGACTATCAGATTCCTTGAACGTTTCGCACTTTCACGATACGTGCATATGCGACGCATCAAAAAATACCCCGTAATGTATTTACAGTAAATTATACCCATGGTATTGCCACCAGCGGGGTGGTATTAATTGCCGCTCTTCAATATATTATCTAAACATCACGTGGTTCCGATTCGCCTTTATTCTATCTAGGTCGATCTCTCTTATCCCATCAGTGGTTTAGTGTTGACTACATTTTAGTGCTCTTTATGCACGTAACCAGACAATCTGCGGTAGGCCTAATTGTTCTACATGTCTCTTCCAGTTCCACATGTTGACGTTGAAATGACACTGAAAGAACACATGTGACTTTTCCTTGTTTATCAGTACATTCTGTGGATATCCAAACTCCTCGTGATTTCCGTGAACTCGACCTTTAATGTCAGGTGAATTCAGTGTGTGAAGCATCAGTTGGTGTCGGTGAAGCATCCCAGCTTTCCTGTCACTGCACTGGTCTACTAAGAACGCGCGCGAGTGTGTTTATATGTGATTTGTTATCTTTCATTAAATTTAAAGTAGAATAACGGTATTTAAAATTCAAACGGTGAAGAAAGTGACATGCATAAAGTGTACAAATGCGATATACAAAGGATTTTAAATTGAACAGCTCATAAAGTACAGCGCTGTGTTTACATAATGAAGTCTTTGAAAGACACGATTATAGAAACGGGTTAAGAGTATTTCAACACATATTGATAGCCTTTCGTTAGTGATTTTTTAATGGTTGGAAAACATTAAATTAATTGAAATGTAGGTCAACAACATCATAAAGACTTAGATCTTTAGTGTATTAAAGACTTTAGAATAAGACGTCGTTTAAGTACACCTTCGTTAGCTGCATAGCTAATTCTACAAGAGTATTCTTTACTCAAATTACTTGAGCAAACAAATTCTTGTTTTCAATTTGAAATATTACTATTAATGTACTCATGTGACCGACTTATTTGTATGTTCCCTACTCATGTTCCCTACAACGATCTTCATCAAAATTTGTATGTTAATAAAATAATTCAAAATAATTAAATTGTTTCTAAAAAAAATAAAAAAAGTACGTTACTCGTTGACAGATTAAATATAAAACAATTTAGTTATCTTATATAAAGTAGTTCACTTGGGAAGCCACGCATTTAGGAGGAATTCTTAGCATTGATCGTATGAGTGCGGAAATATCCAACTGTGAATGCCTTCAGCTACCCCATCACAATATTTTAGATGTTCTCCATACTTTAAAAATAGACATCTGAGTTTACTTTTCATTTTTATAAACATGAACTAACTACACGGACTAATATCAGGAGCGTAGTGAGGATGGGGTACTACAGGAATGCCCTTCTTTACCAAACACTGCAAAGTATTGAAAGTGCAATATGATATTGAGCACTATCACGACGAACTCATCGAAGAATTAACAATCTTTGGCCTGACTCAAATCTTGCGCCAAACGTTCATTGAATAGTCGGGTGATCTAAATGCAGTCACAACCAATCTTCGACGCCATGAAACGACGATCAGGATTGACGAGAACTCTCATCTTCCATTCATTTTCATCGGTTTGTGTTGTCCTTGGTCCAGATCAGGTTTCATACTCCACAGCTTCTCAGGCAGATGGCCCGGTAGCATTGTCACAATTCTTTGTACTACCAACCGAAGCCCAAGGCAGGGTTTCATTTCCGTTAGCCTGTTTTAACTTGTTAATACTTGTGTCTTGAAATCTGACATATAGTATAACGCTGCTCAATAGTGTGAGTTCTATTTAAATATAACGGTGCTCAATAGTGTGAATTCTATTTAAGTATAACGCTGCTCAATACTGTGAGTTCTATTTAAGTATAACACTCCTCAATAATGTTAATTCTATTTAAGTATAATGCTGCTCAATAGTGTGAATTCTATTTTTGTGAATGAAGGGAACACGCACTTACAAAAACTATGCTACAGGCAAATCTGGCAAAGTCGAAAAGGTAAAAATATTGTAGTAAATACTACAAATAAAATTAAATATAATTAGATAATAAATATTATAATTAGATAATAAAAGTGTAATGAGTTGATAAGTAAAAATTTGTTTTTTTTTGTTTAATTAATTAATTGTATGCTTTTCAATTACTTCTGATTAAATAGGTGAGATTTTGCGTTTTGAAAATATTTGTTTCTATAGACAATCTATTTATGTTGTCGGATTTATTATCCTCTCATCTAACTTTGCTGTTCTTCTTCTTCCTTCTGGTATATTTCTTGAACGGCTCTAAATAATTTTTAGAAGAAATAACTAACTAATATTTTACTATACAAATAGATATAAACTCATGTAACTAAATAATTATGTTTATTTATTAACATTTAAAATTATGCGCCACACTGATGCGCGTGGACCAGGCTTTAGTTGAGCTCCGCTAGGGTCGCTAGTGAACAAATGACAAAGTATAATGCTTACAAAATTAAATATTTCGGATTCTTTTAACTGTCGAAATGGTCAGAGAGGGCAAGGAACAAGATACAATGCTTACAACTATTTTAAAATAAATTATTATTGCTGAAAAAAATAACAGTATTATGCAAATTGTCAATTATTAAAATGAAATCGAACCATCCGTAGAATGACGTCACTGACTCGATAAGGCTATGTTCAGTCACTGGTTAGTAATTCAAGTATGGCCGCCGTCACCTCGATTTCTACGATGTAATGCCGACACGATGTTGGATCTTCTCCCTCAGAAATAAATAAGAATTCCTTTCTCTGCGAAGTTGTCGTATTCCTGGAAAATAGTGTGGAGTGTTCTTCCTTCTTCGGTGATGTTGTTCTGTGATTGTTGGTTGCTGCAGTGTTCGGTGTTCAAATGTGTTGGATTCGTGTTCCGCTAATATGGTTTAAAAATTCCTCAAAATGGTTGTTGCTTTCTCGTTCTAGTAACTGGTGTTATTATTGTAGTTGTTCTGGATTAGTTTGGTGTTAATTATCAAATGTTCGTGTTAGATTTCGTTTGATAACCTCTGTTACACTTTTTGAGGTTGCACTCCATGTTTTTTCACTAATTCATACTTTTTGGTCTTCTGTCAGTAATTTCTGAACTATTCACATTAACGATTAACAATAGACTAATGACTGAAAGTCGTCGTTTTGGGGTAATTTATAAAATGTCTTTTTCCTCTTCCCATTGTCTTTTTATAAATTTGCATGTCTTGGATTTGTTTCAACACCTAAATATACATAACAAGTTTTCCTATTTATTGCTGTAACTCAATTATTTATTAATTTTACGAAAATCTAACTATTCAGCAATATTCTTAAGTTAATTTTACATAATTTGATATATAACTGGGTCTGTTTTAAGTTCAGATAAGCCTAAAATTTACAATTTTTGATATTTATTGTAGGCCTCATATTTTTTACAAATTTAGTATTTAAATGGTTTACAAGTGTTTTTCTATTAATATTTCCATGAAATAATATTACTCACTCCATAATTATTGCTGGTTGTTAATAATTTGTCGTTATAATACACCAATATTGATTAATTTACTTTTTATTTGAGTTGAGTACTCCTTAAGCCTAGTTTTACATATTTCCAAATAAAGTTAATTTTCTTCTTTTGTCATTACATTTGTTATTATTTGTATCTGTACTGATTACATTTTCATATTTTTGTGTTGTATAGACTAGATTCTATTCATTATATTATGAAGTTTGATTGAATTTATTTATTTGAGTTTGACTCTATGATAGATGATGTTCATTCACAATACTGGTTGGTTTTTCTATTGTGGGGTGTTAGTTAGTTTGACTTATACTTTTTATATGGTTTACAATTTAATAAATAAAATATACAACATTCCTATTACCTACTTGCCTTCTCTGCCTTAACAAATTTGAAAATTCTTTAACATTATTTTGAATAAACATAACATCTTATATCTACTAATTTTTTTATATCACTTAATCATAACAAAAATATCTTATGCCTATTATTTTTTATATATCATTTAACTATAATGGAAATATCTTATTACTAACAATACCTTCAGTCATTAACTGTCCTTTGTTTTTGTGTTTTTATGTTTCCCTTTGTAACAAATTTAATTATACTAAAACATCTTATTACTAGCAATACTGTCAGTCATTAACTGTCTTTTGTATTTAGGTTTCTTCTGGTAACAACTTAACTGTGATAAAAACATCTTATATCTATTAATTTTTTATTATACCTAATCCTTAAAACACTTTTATTACTAAAACTATTCTCCGTCATTAGACTGTCTTTTATTCTTATGTTTTTTACATTGTATCTCTCTACACTGATGGTAGTATTTTTTTTAAATAATTTTTATTTCCTACACTATTTTTTATTATAGTGTGTCACTTGTTATTCTCTACACTCACTGTAGTCTCTATCTTTTATTGTATTTATTATGGTATTTCACCTTATATTTCCTACACTAATTGTAGTCTTTTGTTTGTTTTTACTCTGTTCTTAAATTAGGCTTACATTTAGTTTACAATTTATTTTAATTGCATTGTATCTTGTAACTTGAGTTACTGGGTCTAACATATATGGGTTTTAATTTAGTTTCAATTGGGTATATATTCCTTTATCAACATTTTGGGAATAGCTCTTCTTATTTCTATGTTCTTTTTAGGAACCTTGACATAGTTTGTCTCTTCTTTCTTATTATATAAGTAAATTCCTCCTCTTGTGTTTTCAAGTCTTTGTGGCATTAATTCAATGCATCTTAGTTGAATATTGTCAACTTGTTATTGGTTTCGTGTCTTGGGTTTCTCTGCTTCTTAACTTTATAAATTTCCCTTATTAAAACTGTGTTTACCTTTTTATCTTTTTTCTTTCCTTTTTACTGCTCCCCCAACCTACTGGGTATACTGCTGGTTTATTGGGTTTTTATATTGTAGGTTATTTGTCTATTGACCAAGAGTTTTCTTTGTTATTTAGTGTGATTTTATTACCATTTTATTGACTTAATGTACAGTTTCTTGGTTTAATCTAATCATTTATTATTCTCACTCACTATGGACATTTTCTTCTTTATTTATGTTGTATTAAGTTAAAATTTTAATGTGATAATTCTGTTATGCTACAATATTTATAAAAGTAAACATACAAAATATTAATTTCGTACATCTTCAGGTCTTGTATTGTTTATCTGAAAATGTTGACACTTTGGAGATGAAAATTCAGTCTCACTTTTTTCACACAGAGAGTTTGTACTTTTGGGATGGATAAGTCCTACAAGTGTGATTTTATATTTTGGACAGTCGTTATGTTTTTTTTAATTTGTTTTACCTCAATTTGCTATATTGTTCTCACCCACTTCAAAATTCTGAAGATTTTAAGAGCTGTTGCTACGGCATGGGAATAGTAATATAAAACGGTATACTCTACACTGTACACTACGCAGATGGTCAAGTCACACACACACAAAAGAAGACTGTGTTTCGAAAATTGCAAGGAGTACTGCAGATGAGGCCTACAAATCATCTTCTTTTAGCAAGATGGCAAAGTAATTATGGTTGGATGATCAAAGATATCTCACAATAGACAACGAGTAGTCAGAGCCAAAATGTAGCCATAGTAAACAGCAGAAACAGGAAATCGCGAATAACCACTAACACATGGACAAAAAAGAACAATGATAAGGAGACAGCATTATTTGTAATCAACCAATATATAAGAGAATTATGTGATATAAATAAATAAGCTTATCGCAGGAATAACAGTACATCGATCTTCGGTTACAGAGACTGTACTGCAAATACAGAAAGGGAATACGGGAATACTGGAGGAGAAATTTTTTTTGACGAGTTCGAATAGAGTGAGAAACAAAAAATATGAAAAAACAGATACTTGTATATACTGCAAAGGCCGTAAGGATCAAGCAATTAGATTTGGCCACATGTACAGAACGCCAGAAATAGGTTACCCCAATAAACTTAAACTTTAGGGTATAATACTTTATGTTTTATATAATATTTATATAATAAAGTTATAGATAATACTGTTACGTAATGCGGAAAAGTGTTACACCATTACAAAACATTTTACGTGTTTCCCGGGTGTTCCAGTGGAATCCGGCTGTAATGTTGTGTGCGTACGTGATCTCAGCATGCGTTAGCGAGACTTTTCTAGACTTCACCGGCCGCGCTCACTGAGTCAAGGCCTCAATCAATTACGCTCTAGTGTAGCGCTGATGCGTAGTATGGAATATGCCGGAATTACAGCGGGGTATAAATGTAGGCATTCAGCGGCGCTTAGTTCAGTTATTGTCGGCGATTTACACAGTGCGGTTCGGGAGTATTGTGGCGAAGTGTTATTTGTTTAATAATTGTGCGGGACAATTGTAATACAATTATGCTTTATATTAATAGACATTTTTATTGCGAGTGAACAATTTTTATTTGATTTGTTGTAAGAGACTATGTTGTTGATTAGACACTGTTTACTTGTGATATCCACTGTACCATACGACGATCAGTAGACCATCGTAACAATACCAACAAAACACAGAAATAAAGGCCGACGAAAATTTTTATTAATTTTCATCAGGAGGCCTACAGGAAACCGACTGTAAGAAGAGAAGGCAATAAAAACTAAAATCCAAAAGTCATGGAAAGTCGTAGAAAAGTGTGTGTGTAGGGTGAGTTAGGAACTTTATTTCAATTTTCAGAGTTTACTATACAGGTCAAAGTAAAAACAAAATTGTGTCAACATATTTTTACACAAAAAACAACAAAAATTTTATTCTCAAAGATAAAGAAAATGAGATCGTAAAATCTTATTCTGACCCCCAACGGAACATCGAACGTTATCAAGAAATTATTAAAATTCCCAAAAATAGTGAGTAGAAAAACACAGTTTCCAATTCATGGTCAGACAACAGTTGCTTTCTTCCTCTAACGCAATACACTCACAGCAACTGCTACACTTCTCTAAGCTTTCAAAATTAGTCAGATAAGGTACTCTACGCACAATTGTTGATCACCTCTTAAGACTGTACAGACAACATACAAAAATGGTCCCAAATAAATTTTATTATTGCATTTGTTTTTTAAAAAAGAAAAAAGTTTAAAACAAATCGTTTCCAAAAATATGTTTACATGATATTTTAATCTCTACTTTGAAATGTAGAATATGCTCTAAATCTAGGAATACAACTTCATAAATTATATTGCCTGTGTAATTTCACTTCCTACATAGATATAAAATAAAAACGTTATAATTGTTTCATAGTCGGCTACATACGCTTATCAAATGACAACGTCGGTGCGATTTTTAAAAGGTAGACCTAATAGCAAATGCATAAAAATGCAGTTCATTATTAATCAAATAATATGACAAGCTTCTTTCAAGCCATAGTCTGCTATTGTTACAAACAGATCCAAGTTAAAGTAACTATTTGAAATCAATCCATATTTCTGCCTCAAGTGTAATGTGGTTTCCAGTTTCTCTGGAGCTACAGAAGATAACCCAAATAGAAAGTGAGGGACAAACGACGGACTCTCATTTTTATGACAGGCTCAGCGAATGACAGACACAAGAACTGACACGTGGAACCAGCGCACACGTGTCATGCATATGAATACACTTCATGCCTCCTGTGTTTCATCGTATCGCTACTCTACCTCGGTAGAATCTTGTGAACACTGGATTTACATGCTGAAATACTTTAATTGTAATCTAAGTACTTTTATAACTGTGACATAAAAGATGGATGATTTGTGGAACTTCTTAAACATAGAATCATTTATTGAATTGTAGCAGACAGTTAGCAATTAGTATTGTAGTAGAAGGATTCATACAAAATGCAAATACCATCGTTTCTGCTGTTTTTTTATAAGAATAAAATTTTTATTTTCTATCTGTTCTACAAGTCTCGACATGTTTCTGGTAAACTTAAACTTACAAACCTGTAATAATTAAAAACGCGTTTAGAACCTGTAATCGTGTTCACTACAATATTTCTAGTTGATATAAAATTTGAAGTGACTAAATAAAGTTTTTCAGGATGACATGGAGAATGCTTATCACAATCAACATTAAACAACAGGCGTGCATTACAGCACGATTAAAGAAAAAATTTTGAACATTTGACTTGTCCATGACTTAAACGTTTCAAGGCAGGATGCGGAGTTTATGCACATATATAAATTTCCTTGCGGATAGCAATCTTTATAAGATTGCAGCTACTTTCTGCAGGAACCTCTTGGTCGAAATAAGATCGAAAGTAAGTTCTTATCATCGAGAAATAATATTAACTGAAAATACAAATCCAAACATTCAATATAATTATTAAAGGAGCTATTGTACATCAACATTAATCATTCAGACCTTAGGAAGTATAAGAGATTTTAGATTTTTCTGCTGACACACAGACACATTATTCGGAAAACCAATGAGCGGTTTACATATATGTTGTTGGTAAGCGAACAGTCGTCCCTGTCATGATTCGTTAACGCTCATCTTGTACTGTATCACTCTTGATTACGAACGTCGTGATCCATTAAGCGCCTTCAATGTGCTGATAATAATTAATGTATGAAGTTTTTCGGATGACCTCTGATTTGACATGATTTCATGATTGACAGATAAGCTAATATATTTCGTTTTTCATCCACGTCGCGTTTATTACTACCGTCTTGTGAAATGATGGCTTCACAATAGGCTTAATATTTTTTGACAATACTTAACATTAAAGTCGGTTTCTCTTAGTGTCTCTACAGATATAACCTCCGCAGGATTAGCATTGACGTGTTGAAGCAGACGATTTGAAACGTTTCTACCATTTACAACAGTTTGTACTTTGAGTCAGAGTTTAAATCCGGAAGTTGTATTCGCCAAGATTAAGTCAACTGATGTTCGTTTGACTACCACATTTTTGTTGTTATGATTAGAAATATCGTTCCTTTAACTTCTTCTTCTTCATAATTCCCTAGTGTTTGAAACTTTATTTTCTAGTTAGATAGTTTGATGGTTAAACTGAAATCTCGTCTATAATAAATGCCTAAGAAACTAAAGTGATAGAGCCTTCCGGAATCATAAATGTATTAAGAGACGCATTTATTCTAGTCAACATTTTCCTGAATAAAATCATAAAAGAGTTTTTCATATTATATAATAATGCTAGGAACCATAATTAACAAGGCACTACATATAGTCAGTTACTCAGGTGACGCTCAACATAATTGAAAGGTCAAAAGTAGCAGCTGAAGAGACATACGTAAAGCTAAAAAAAGGCTGCAATCTTCTAATTGAGAATAAACGTTGAAAATACCAAGGAGATGCAAATGAAAAGAGGGAGGAGACTAGGTCAGGACTGGAACATTCGAGTCGACAAAATTGAGGTTGTCCAATATTGAGATAGTATTAGAGTTTTGAAGGATAACAAGACATTCTGTTTGCTTAAGTCCTGTTGAAACGCAACTCAAAACTTGAAATGTACAAAACGATAATAAAATGTATCGTAGATAATACGTAGATACGTAGAAGAGATAATGGGTATATTTCATCGCAAAGTGCTGACAAAAATGTTTGCCAGTTTTATGACGGAATAGCCTATTCACGACTAAGACAACTGTAAAAAGCAGTGTAGATTTTGTTTGGCTACAAAGTTGAAGATGAGCAGGTTGTAGAGCGATGAAATAGCCAAAAAAAGTCTTGACATGTCAGAAAATAGTTATCAGACAAAAAGAAAGTCCGATTACATAATATTCACCAACAAGCTCAGAATCTTATGGGTGTAAGGAAATGGTAACTAACCGCTTGAGATCGGTCGGTTTGTTGGGAGCAAAGTTTGAAGATGGTCAAGGTTCAGTACCAGCTGCCGTACCACTGAAATTAAAGAACCTGTCATTAGGTTTCCGTGTACTGCTGGGAGCCCTAATTTACTTACGATCATCGGGGAGCTGAAGTATTACTGATATATTAATTAAGTATTACTTTTGTTGTTACCGGTCGGTTTTTAAACCGTCAATTTTTAAACATCAGCCCGAGTCTCATCAATTTGCTCTAATAAGAACTAGCATACTTTATTCTAAGGATACGATAACTTTTTATTTTTGTTCGTCAATCACAGACATCGATAGACAGACACGCACACATTATTCAGAAACCGAATACTTTCGTTTCTAAAATGGTGATTTATGAAACTTCCCTCAAGCCTAAATATGATATCTTGAACTCCTCACTATATTGCCCGATAAATAACATTCTTTAAAACTAAATGGATGGGCGTGGTTTGCTTTGACATTTAGATTGACGTTGACGGACAGGAGCGATGTTATTCATATCATGGCGATGGAACACAAACGAGACTAGGAAACAATTTGGCCGCAGACAATATTCGCAGGTGTGTCGTACGTGATTTTAATACACCATCGCATAACATTCGCAACGGTATTTGCAATATCATTAGTGTCATGAATATTACAATATAGTTTAATAACCGGTTCGAAAAGTAATTACGACGTTCTGTATCGTAAAATCTATTTCCGTTCCCATGTGGTAATTTACCTCAGGCGTGTGAAATTAAATTTAAAAGCGATCAGTTAAAACTGAACCAGCGAACCAGAAAATTGATCAATAAAAACCGTACTTGCCAATTATTATCAGAATTGAAAATCAGCAATACTGTATAAAAATATATATAATAATATATTTTATTTATACTGCAAATTTAAAAAATACATTTGTTAAATTACAGTAACTACAAAAAAGGAGTCAATAAAATAAATTTAATTTAGTCCAGAGATTGATATTGGCTTTGCTTTATTAAATCGATTAATGTCATAATCGGTTAATATCATAATACTACTTCCTTATCTGACCATTATTGGAAGCAGTGTCATTATCTGTTACCGGCTGTTGTAATCATTGTGTAATAAGGTTTTGCCAAAAAACGGCTATTAAAGTCTGGATAGGAATTTCGCATTTTGTGTCCTAACAAACAATGCTTTACTTGTGAACCTTAGTTCTCTAGTAATGTAGCTGTTAAATAAAAAAGATAATTTAATGTTCTCACCCAAATCAAAATTTAGTCTTCTACTTCGGTTAAGGCAAATATGATATTTCTTAGAAACTTACAAAAACATTCGTCTGTGTGGTCTGTTTTGAAGAATGGTCTTCCGACCTCTTTTGGCTCAGCTTATACATACCATGCCAGTATGGTCTATAAAATGGGTGGTGAAAAGGTAACCTTCAAGCGATGTCTTCATGTCGACGATATCTGTTCCGATATCCAAACATTCTGTCAGCCAGTAACAAGAGTAAAGACACTTTTTTCAATTGTGAGAGTAAAGAACACACGGGTGACTGAACTCGCTCGTTACTAATAACCAAAAAGGGCATTTAACTTAAAGCTTGTTTCCGAAAATGTGCACGCGCTGTAGGGCAAGTGGAAGTATAAAGAAGTTGTCTAGTTCATTTTTGTTATTTACGATCTGATGATGAGCTGTAAAGTTTGAAAGCGCTAATCAGAATAATTTTTCTATAGTGGTGTGCACAGTGTTAATTCTGTTTAATACAAAAATTAATTTGCTTTTAGTGCTTACTACAATACTCTAGAAATATAATGCAACGAAATTTGCTTCCATTTCTCTAGCGGGATTATCTTCTGTAAAAGTCCGGGCAATAATACTAAAATATCTGTAAGTCGGTACCGTAATGCTTTCTCTGCCGTTTCACAACGATATAATTCTCAGCTGTAAATCTTATTTAATACCATATACACTCGTATATTCTGGACTAAATCTTCTTTTTACTAAAAAAAAAAAGAAATCGGCGTCTTCAAGTCAACAATTTGTACATATTCCTATTAATTTTAAAACAATCATTTTAAAAAATTTTCCTTGTTTTTAGAAAATGAAAACTATCTTCTTCTAAAAGTACCTTAACTCTGTTACAAAGTACTTTGCCGCTCAAAGCTCATTCGGTAAAGAGTTGAATATCCCTTACGATTATCTCTTCTTCAAAGGTTATTGTATAATGTTTCAAAAATGTTTAAAACCGTTACGTTTGGTAACGACTTTAAAAGGTAGCTGTGATAGATTGTAAATATTTGACTATAAATCTCGTTGGCAGACATTTACCGTCACAGAAACGTTTAAACGCGACGTTCCGGCCAGCTAAATAATTGGCAGTCGTCTTCAGGCTAAATATTGTGCAGCTCCAGTCATAAAGCACTTTAGTTGTTCGGTGAAATTAGTGGTTTCTGCGAAGGCGGTGTTTGCCGCCTACTTTCACATTTGCTATAAAAGGGTTGGGCTCGTTTTGTCCTTGTCGCAGTGTTTTGCACCTTGTTGGTGTGCAAGTGTTCGTGTGCATTGTGCTTATTTGTTTCAATGTATATTGTGGCATGACAGATATTCCACCACTAATTAATTCATTTAAGATAATAACAAATAATTAAATTAGTTACACTAAAAGAATATCGAATGAAATTCAATTACTTCAAAGGAAAAAACCACAATAAAAGAAAAACAATCATTAAATTATAAAAAATACCACTATTAAAAGTAAAAGAAAGAATTAAGGAAAACTCATATTAAACAACCAGGAGATTACCCAGGAGGTTAAGAGCAGTAAATAAACTAGATACCCCAAAATCAAGGAAAAATAATCAGATTGGGAGTGGTGATGAACAAAATACCCGCCACAAGAAGAAAGAAGAATAAGGTTTATTATCAGGAAATAAACAATACCCTGAAACCAAGAAGGAAGAATAAAGTCAGTATAAAAAAAATAAATAAAAGAAGATACTCCGAACCAACCATCAGTCAAGATAACACTGAGTACCTTGGTTTACCCAAGAAGAAACACAAGAAGGAAGAAGAGAAGAAAGGAAGAAATAGGATGGAAGAACCATTATAAAACCTATTATTAACTACCATAAACCCCAAACCCATAGATACAATTAAAGAAAGTATAACATCCCGAAACCCTATAAAATTGTAATTATTAATAAACAAAAGTGTTGTATAGTATGATAAGAGGTGCAACAACTAAAGTTATTGTGTGATTAAAAAAAATAAACAAATCTTCACCGTCCATGATGACTAAAGGTCTGGTCTGAGATAATAACACTCAATAAGTCAGAACCACCAGTGAAAGTGTATTAGTGTAAGTGTTTTTTGAAATATAATAAACTTGAAGTTGTAGCATTACTATAACTTAAACTATATGCTATAAAACAACTTTTTATTTGATAACTAACAAATCATGAAATAATAAAATGGAAGGTATTTCCAACATTTCGAATCCAGGGTACATAGTGCGTATTTGTATTTTATGCCTTATTGCTTGACTCCTTATTTCATCGTTTCTCAGGCATCCGTGCACACGTGTGAATTGAGTTTCCGAGGACTGTATTCTACTCGCTTCTTTTTTCGTGACTCTCCGTGTCTCGCTACCGTGCTATAAGAATGTGGCAGCTACCACCTTATAAAATTTCATTTCAGTTCTTTCTTTCTTAACTTTGTTGCCCTTTAACATACTACGCATCGACTTATACTTATGAGAGTTATTATCAACGTGGTTATTAAGAAACGTATGGTTATTTATGAGACTATGGGGAATAATGTATTATTGGCAACGCAGTCGTCGAAGACCATAAAGTGTTGAACGTTTATTTGTAATGTGGAAAAGTAAAACAATACTAATAAATAGAGTGGGCAAATACTATTAGAGTTAGGGCGTTTTACGCTGAGGTACATAGCTGGAGAGGAAATAGAAGTAGTGCCCGAGTTTGTTTATTTAGTCTTGAAGACTCTGCAGAGAATACTGCAACCATGAAATCAAAAGACGTCTGTTTATCAGGAGGAAAGCTATGACAAACTTGAACAGTGTTTCTCAAACGTAGAAACATTATTTTAACAAATAAGTTCGTATTGTGAAGTCCACGGTTTTTCCGGTGGTAATGTACCGTAGCGAGAGCTAGTCATTAAGGAAGGCTGAACGACGTAGAATTGGCGCCTTTAAAGTGTGGTAGTGGGAAAGAATTCTGAGAGTCCCATGGGCTCCCAAGAAGACTAACCAGGCAATTCTGGAACAATCCCATGTTGGAGAGACAAATATTACACCTGAATCTCTGATACCGTACTTTGTTAACGAGGAAATAGAACTCACTAGAAAATTTACTAAAAAAAGCGGAAGGCAAAAGGAGATGACAGGAGAAGACTAGGTGGATCGACGAAGTGATTGAATTGAAAATAAGAATACAGAAGTTATCCAGGAAATAACGCAATCCATAAGAGCTTGACGATACAAGTTTCATGTAGTAGCAAAGAATCGGCCACGTCTGAACGACAGAAGTAACTACTTCACAGTATGAAATATCGGTATGGGGAACCATACATGACTTCCATGTTCTAGATTTATATTTAAAATCATTTTCAAAATGAAATATTTCCATAGAAATACTTCTTTCTTTAGCCTTAATCACAGTACTGTGGTCACTAACGTATACCACCTCACATTAGCGCACTCGATTTTCACTGATAATGGCAGTCAGTGGCGTAGCTAGGCTTTTTGGTGCCCGGGGCAAGAAGATCGTCGGCCGCCTCACCTTCACTATTAAAGGGGGATAAAAGAGCAAAAATGGAGGCTCATCCAGTGAACAAAATACTTAATAAATGCAAATGTGTAGATTTTTGTATGAAAGCAAGTCCAGTAAACGTCTTGAAAATATTTGTTAGGTCAAAATCAAGAAATTACGTATTATAATATTACCGGTAATCAATTTGTATACATTTATTATTAACAAAAGTAGGCTATAAAAATGTAGTAATATAAAAAATGTGAAACATACAAATGTTGTAATAAACAACATACATAGGTCTAAAGCGCATCGTCGAAACATCCTAAAGCAACATAAAGTTAAACATAGAATTACATTAAAAGTAATAAAATAAATCACTTACAATTACAGGTTAATGGTTCCATCTTCTATTAATAAACACTTAATATTTATTTTTAATATTTAATGAATATTTAAAAAGAGACATCTATAATGTCGAAGACGAAGCAATGTCGTTTTCAGTTGAAAGTATCGCTAGATTTAATACCCTGTCCTGAGATATTGTTGATCATAGGTACAATTTAATCAATCTAAGCTTAATAAACGATTGTTCACAAGAAGACACAGACACTGGTAAAGTAAGCAAAATTTTTAAAGCTGGTGCTAGTGTTTTGTAGGCTTCTAATCTCGTTGAAGAAATGTATTGTAGCAGTCCTTGAGTTGTAAAGTCTTTTGTTCTCCGTTAACTTTTTCCCTTTTAAATAAAAGTATGACGTCTTTCATGCCACTGAACAATTCTTCACTGTTTAGGTCATGTGGATACAGTGCACTGTGCACTTAATATTAATTTGGGAAAGCTGTTCCTTAAAATGTATATCAAGATCATTTACGTACGCATCAAATTTTTAGAGGAACCCAAAGCGTTTTACTAACTCTTTTATGTTAGAGAAACGGCTTGAAATTTCAACTGACAGTTTGTCCAAATTTCTATTAGATAATGTCGCATTTCTTGCCGAACGGTTAACGCAGAATCCTCTGTATACTCCCCTGGCATCGTGCGCTTCCTTATTATCGTTTTTGCGATACTGACACTCCATTCATTACATATCTGCTTTGCCTTAGTAACGACATTGTTACACAGGTATTTCCTCCATACTTTTAATTTGTCCGTTAGCGTCTCCAGAAGTGGCAATGCTTTATTTATCCAAAGTATAACAAAGTATTTTAACACATTATGCACAAAGTGTATTTTTATACGTTAAAACTTATCCCAGTATTTTAACAAACCCAGAAAGTTTCCAGGATTTCGATCGTTAGTAAGTGACTCTATATGTCCTAGCAGTAACATATTTTGTTATGCAAGAGTTTGTACTGTGGCAATGATCCGTTCGAAGATTTAATTCCATGTCTTAACTGCTTTACTCATTTGTTCCTGAAGTAGATCATCAGTAAGTCCCCCTGTTTAAAGAACGTTCCAATTCCTTCCATTCAAAAAAGGCAGAATGATGAGCAGGACTATTTTCATGATCCTGAGTACGGGAATTTAACTTTCGCCACGACGGAAAGCCATTTTTACTATTGAAATGGCTTTTTTGATAGTTTTTTGTGAAAGTAAAGTGCAACAAAAGCAACATAGAGATTTTCTAGTTGGAGAAAAAAGCATCCAAGATTGATTTACCTTTTCGCCATTTTGCAAGGTTTTATCAAACCAATACTTGTTTAAGGATCTTCCAGCTTCATCTTCAGGAAAATGGCTGTCCTTCTTCTGCAACTGACTTGCTCCTCTGTTCACATTATATCTCGGAAGGATTGAGATTTTTCGCTTGGCCAAGCTCCCATATCTTGTAGAGTAGCACCGGGAACACGGTCTACATTGTTGCTAGCAATATTCTGTCCTTCATCGCCAGCAATTTCAAGACTGTACGATGCAACATGATCCATGCTACTAGAACCAACTGAATCTTGTAACTGTACTTTGACATTTCCACAGTTTGAAGTATTCACATATTTAACTTTACTGTATTTATGAAAAGCCTCAATTGTAATATTTTGATACTCAGGATTCGATTTTCCTTGAATAAAAGACTTTATAAACTATTTGGAACTTATTGTAGTTCACATTCTTATATTAAGAAAATCTTATATTCCTGTAGCTCCTAAGGAATAGTCATGTCAAAGAAACATGTTGTTTATAGTTTTTCAAATCTATGCTCACTTTGCCGCCCTCCTGGCTATGCCACCCGGGGCGGCTGCCCCTTCGCCCCCCAAGCTACGCCCCTGATGGCAGTCGATGGCACTGCCGAAATGTCTGGTTTTGCAGAAAACATTGGACCACGGCCAAACACCCCGGGAAGGAATTTTAACAACAAACTACTTCTGTGTCGCCGATAACGTAGCACACATAAAAAATTATCCTGTCCCCCTCCATCTATCATTTTCATTTATAGAAAATTACCTCCTCCCCCCTTCAACTACCCTTTCTATTTATAGATACTTCATCTACCTTTCTACATTATGACCTTTTTTTTTCAGGACACTTTATTTATCAAAATTAAGTACTTTACTCTTGTTAAAACATAAAACGCTGCTGGTAAACTACTCCTTCCCCTTAACCGATCTTCACCAAAATCAATAGGCCCTGAGTCCTCCACAACTTTTGCCCTCAACTTTTTAGCAAAAAATTATTTGACTCTGTTTGAGTTTGCGGCAGTTATCGTTCGCCATAGAAAAAATTATACACACAGACAAACAGACAGACACACACGCACACGCGCGCGCGCATACACACACTTTTCAGATAATTAGTTTTCTTCATGTTTTGAGGGTAGTACAATCAGAATCAGTCCTTGTCTGGAACACGATTTTTTTTCGCCATCACCATATTTTCATTTCCTTACGGAGCAAGGAAGGAAAAATTAACATTCATTTGATTTTTGTCCATCTTTAACGGTAAAAAATAATTAACTTGTGATAATTGAAGTGTTGACAACTTATTTACCCGCACAAAAATATATATATTAGTTTTGACTAATAAATCAAAAACTATTAAATTTAATAAATACTTCGAATGCTTCCTATGGCTTAGAACATAATCTTTAATATTATTTTTAATTAAATCAAATTGTTTATTTTCCTTGGTATTTGTTAATTACTTGAATACACCCTGATAATATTCGTTGATAGTCGGCGTTCATAAATGGTTCACTGAACAAGAAGTGTACTGGTGTCGAATTAATTATTGTAGCCTATGGATTCTACAGAATATTATGTAGGAATCCTACAGTCCGATGATAAGTATCATGAACAATGGAAAATATCCATGTACGTTACACTCTGTTCTAAAATTATAGTCTTATAATATATAGAGGCAGGCAGATAACTAAGGGTTTATTGTGTTTACTTAGCCATCTGTAGGTACATACAAACAAACACGCGATATTGCTGATTCCACTTACTTCAGCAATTCAAACACGCCCATATACAGAGGTGGACACGTAGTACTTCTTTGTTTCGCTGCAACGAAGGTTTAATGTTTGCAATTAATTGTACTGTATTTGTATAGATAAATGGAAACTAACGTTCATCTCTACCTACACATCTCTACCTACACCTATGGTTCACGCGGATCATTTTGTTTATTGTACTATTTTCCTGTTTAAGAATGTTTACATATATTGCATTTACTTTGTCTCCAGGTATGTTTACAGTGTTACAGTTGTGTCTAGTTTCTTTCCGCGTACAATCATTTTGCATTTACAATCATTTTGCACTCACTAGGTTTAGGCCTCCATTCTGTTAAGGGTTAATATGTTTTCACTTAATTATTTTTGTATGTTTTTATGGAATACATAAAATAGTAGGAAAAACGTAAAAGTGAACAAAGGAAATCAAATTGTAGAGAAAAAAGGATGAATTTGGCTCCCATTGACAGTATCTCCCAAACTCAGTTACATCTTGAAAAATCAGAAATATCCGCAATATTTCGAAACAAAAGTATTTAAGCAATGTGTTTTCCAGTTTTTATATATGGACAAATACTGACAAACTAGCATGAACCTGAGGTCAATAGAGACGCGCAACAAAAAACTCAAGATGTCGTATTGTAGAAGAAGTTAATGGGCATGAGTGGTGAACATTACAGTAGTGAAAGGCTTTCCAATTGAACAGTAAAACTAAAGTGGAAATTCACCAGCCATAACGCCAGACGAAAGGATGAAAGTTGGAATAAGACTAAAATAACCTGCAATGGCTGATTTGGACATTGTGTGGCCCTTAGAACATTATCTTCAATTTTGTTTTTAATTGAATAGAAATGTTAACTTTCTTTGCTATCAGTTAATTACTTGGTTACTCCTTGTTAACTTTCTTTGCTATCAGTTAATTACTTGGTTACTCCTTGTTAATTTTCTTTGCTATCAGTTAATTACTTGGTTACTCCTTGTTAAGTTTCTTTGCTATCGGTTAATTACTTGGTTACTCCTTGTTAACTTTCTCTGCTATCAGTTAATTACTTGGTTACTCCTTGTTAACTTTCTTTACTATCAGTTAATTACTTGGTTACTCCTTGTTAACTTTCTTTGCAATCAGTTAATTACTTGGTTACTCCTTGTTAACTTTCTTTGATGGTAGGCGTTCATAGATGAGTATCCGAAGGCCCACCCTTTTTAAACAAGAAAATTTATTAGCCCATTTTAACACATTACCATTACTAACAGTTCCGTATCGATCGACTCCTTGAGCTTTGTATTAAACTTTTATTTCAGTAAAAAATATTTTAAATGATTTATTTAAAACGCACCTTGTATTAGAACACTTTTGTGGAACTTTACAAAATGATGCAAGATCATTTAAAATAAATTAAAGACAACTTAATAAAATTACAAAAGTAATTATATAGCAAGAAATTACCATACATTTTCAGCTGTGTATTTACTTAATTACAAGTCAATACCATTGTATTATTACAATGGATTTTAAGTAAGTAATAAAACTATAATAAAAATAAGTAATTATATTTGTTTATTTAGAATATTAATTTTTATTACAACAGCACAGAACTTTTTTTAATTGTCCAAAATTTAATATTTCATTGTTAAATATAAGTCTACACTCTTCGATGGTAAAACAGATCATTTTGAATAGTTTGGTGATATGATCCAAAAATTGTTTATCAAAAAGTAAAAATTTAAAAACCACAGTTACGTACGTTAGTCTATCACACAACCCCCCCCCCCCCAGGGCTGCGGCCCTAGGCAGCTGCCTAGTCTCCGTAGTCGGAAATCCGCCGCTGATAACCTGAACACGAAGAGAATCCAAAAGCGAAATACGAAGACAAAGATGAGATGGACGGATGACCTGAAAAGGTGTGTCAAGTTGATGCAGATACACGTGGTTAAAGTTAGAGAAAAGTAATGTAAAGGCCTGTATCCAACATTTCAAATCTAAAGAAGGAGCAGAAGAAGAACAAAAACTACTACAGTAACAACGTATATATTAAAACATGACAGTAATGAAGAAGTTGTAGGGAATACGCAGTATTTTAGAGGTAAGAGGAATTATTCCAAAATAAGCGATAATTTAAAAGGCGAAGAAATATAGGAAGACTCATATCGAGGGTAAAAATATATCTTTTAAGTACATGTCAGATAAAACACAAACTCTTAAATAAAGGACTAAAGACGGATACGAAGTAGGATGAAAAATAATGAGAGGAGGAGGAGGGGAGAAGAAGAAGAAGAACAACAACAACAACAACAACAAGGACAAGAATGAAAATAAGGAAAATGTGGACTGATGCATCCAAATGTACGCTAATATGACGCTGTCGTTGATTCTTTTGAACTGGCACACCTAGATAACTGTTTCTTCTTAAGGTTCCACAATATTAATTAACTGCTTGCCTGAACTAATTATCTGTACTGACAGTTCTGGCATAAGTGACCAAAGAATTCCAGCGGACACAACCAGCTGGAAATTTTCTCTGTTGTCGCCGTTTTTAATTGATTAAAGTTCATACGTTTAAGCAAAAAGTAAAAAGTCCGATGGATATTTAGGGAAGGGAGATTATAAAAATGACGAAGCTATCGGATAGTGGTTCTAAGGAATGTTAGTGTAGATCACTTACAAGTAAGGTATACTCTGGAAGACCAACATGGAATGCTTCACTCAAACGAGCACTTGATGTCTAACGGTAAACGTGAGCGACAAAACTCGGTGACTTCCGTGTGAGCCGGATTCTGCTATTGATTAAACAAGGAAGCCGAGAAGTGATAAAGACGGGGCGCGAAGCGCGACTTCAAAGTGTGAGTAATTCATATCACTGTACACAATTTGAAAGCCTCGTCAGGTCTCACACACGTCTACCTCTATTTCCGCCTTAGTAATCACATTTTCGTTCGCTCGTATCAGCAGTGATAATAAGAAGCCTTAATCTACTTTGAAAGTTATAAATGCGTCAAGCAAATTATTTGTGTGCGTAAATTAATCCCAACATCATGTAATATAAAGTTCAAAATGATGTTAAATGGTTGTCGCGCGTAAAAAGATATAGGTATCGCGTGTGTAAGATATGTCGGTAAAGCAACCCATGGATTTGTGGAACACGTCGGCTTTGATATCCAGATAATTTTACAGTTGAAAATTGTTATTGTAGTAACAGCTAACATTTGACAATGAATGTGCTTACCAAAAGTAAATATAACTTATGTGGGGTAATAAGTATTTGCTTATTACTAGACAAATTTAACAAAGGATGCGGAAAAATCTGAACTACTGGAGTTTAGAGACAAACACGCAAGCGCTTCTAACACTACCGAGCAGTCTACACTCATACTCAAAAGTTAGTCAATTGTTTGTATGATCCCCAGCTGTGAATATCGTGAGCCTCAATTTGTATTACAAGTATAGCTAATATTTATGCGTGTTCGTGTTACAAAGTATGATATTTAAAATGATGTAGAATAACAAAGGACAAAGTTTAAGTATTCTAATGCTCTTATTGTAATTTTTGGACGGGTAAATTTTCAACTTGCGTATGGGTTTTACTTTTACTGTACAAACGTCAAGCAGCGTAGGGGAACGTACTGTATCCCCACGCAACTCGCAGTGCCAGTGCTGCTACGCTTCCTCTATCCGAATGTTAACGTAGCCGTGTAGGGCTAGCCATGCGTGGCAATCATGCAGCTACAACACAGTTTCGTCCTGACTGTGAATTCCCAAACCATGTCCTGAATTCAGCTTGTCCTAAATTTGTATGAATCCCAAATTTGTATACGGCAATAACACTTGTGCACAAAGTTGTTGTTTATTTATTTAGGATGTATACAAAAGCGTGTATGGATGCAACGTAGCAGAGCTCTATAACGTAAAGCACTGTAGTGCTTTATTCATTACAGTTTATATCTACCATACTATGTAGACGAAAATACAGGTAATGCGTATAAAATGCATAGACAAGAACACTGTTGCTGCAGGCACGAACACTTTAGAAATTTATTAGTTCTTTAGTAATTTTTTCATGATTGTTTTGAAAGTGTACAGGAAAATAATGTATTATTGGCAACCCAGTCGTCGAAGATCATAAAGGGTTGAACGTTCATTTGTAAAGTGGAAGATTAAAACAATACTAATAAATAGAGTAGCCAAATAGTAATAGAGTTAGGGCGTTTTACGCTGAGGTACATAGATGGAGAAGAAATAGAAGGAGTGCCCAATTACTTGTAATTGTTACTCACAAGAGAGTCTGAAGACAAAAGGATAATGTTTGTAAATATTTACCTGTTTGTCCACTAAGAGAAGAAATTAAAAGGGTTTCAGAATGTGAACACAGAAATTAGAAGGGTTACATCGGACACATGTTTCATGTGTTAATATCATTCACACTAAATTCTGTGTACAGCAAAACTCTCAATAATGACAATTTCCTTGTATCGAAAACTGGCCGATTCCTTCGCAATTCCTGTAACTAAAAACATGTAGTCTACCCATTACACGTTGTTGTTGAGGGGTGGGGCGATGGTCGACTGTCTATGATTGAAATGGTCTACGAGTAAACTGTTTGAATAAAAATAATTATCACTGTATTAATATTTCTCATTTAATCTTTTCTACACGTTTTCAAAATAAATTATTTTTATTTCTGGCTACCGAATGCCAGAGACATTCCTTTACTTCTCTGAAAAGTGGCTACTGCACATACTAAATGCAGTGCAAATTTTTGTATTATTATATAATATTATAATATATAATTTAATTATATATAATTTATATTATTATAATAACAAAAATGTTTATTAAGCTTATGGTTTTAAAATGAAAAATTAATTCTTACTTGAGTTAAAGTGAGCTATTGAGGTGTTCATAATTCTTTCTATGACACAATAATATTGCTTATACTAATGTTTTGATTGTTTTCTTTAATAAACAACGCTGTTTTATTTACGATAAGCATACGTTCTTCCTGCGTCTTAATTATTTATATATAACAAGCAAACTGGTATAAAAATTAAAATCAATTATTTTCAAACTCTATGGAGCAACAGTTTATTATGTAATGAAATTGTCGGGGCTACATTAAATTCGTTATCTTGCTTATAAAAAAAAAATGCAATATTCGATTACGATATATTAACTTTTATTTCTATTGTTCGACAAAGCTTTTCGTCATCACTGACATCATCAGATCTTAAACAACCTGTAATAGTAAGGATGGCTGCTAATTTAAACAATACGAAGAATATTAACTTTTGTCTACTTTGTTCAGTACACTACATCCGAAGCCTCTACTTTTTTATCTTCGATAGAAATGTTTTATTTCAAAATTATTTATGTTGTCAGTTTTAAACGTTCTTTTCCAGTGAAGCTCGTCCTTCTCATTATACTTTTTATTTCCTTGATGGGAACTTGTCACAATCCGTCGAGAATAAGAAATTATTTTTATCCAAGTTTAACCTGTTGGTGGATATGCTATAGTTGTCGATTGCTTTGAGTTCGTGCCAAACGTTCGGAGATTGGCTACACAAAATACTGACATTCGGCACTCAAGCTACGGTCGAAAGTAAGTAATAAATTTTCCTTGATTGTCTATAGCCAAAAGTAAAAGGGAGTAAACATTCACATTATTCCACATGTATTCCACGTGAGTATGCATTCCCTCTTCAAATGTTTAAAGGTAACACTGTAGTGAATCCGTCTACCTAGTAGTTTTACCTAGATATATACATGCAGGAGTGTATTTAAAGTTTACTTTGTAGATGAGAGATCATAAAAAAATGTGTTTATATGCAGTAAATATATCATACTAATAACTTACTGCTTCGTGTCCGACAGAATAGTATATTCGAAGTGGAGTATCAGGCCAACTTGAGTTGCAGTGTGGTCGGTAGTGTCTTTCAGCAGTCTATTATTATCCTTAGTGTTTCTCAACTCTCAGCGACCTGCTCACAGTCCTTCCCAACTTCGACTGTCTTCTGTCACTCTGCCTCTACCCCCTTCCTTTGTTTATCGTTCTGCTCTTATGTATTACATCCCTTCCCCTTTAACAACATTTACTTGATCGTTCACCTGTCATTTTCACCCACACACACATACACATGCCCCTTTTTAATGTTTCAGTTGTGACAGTCATAAAATTAAAAATGTAATCCCGAGCATTATATTACTGGAGAACTAAACCAGGTTGATATATTTTTGGAGACAAAACAATTTAAAAGCAGTGAGTGGACCAGAATATTGTTAGGGCTTGCTACACCACTAACGATAAGTACGGTTAACACATTTAGCGTATTATAAATATCGCCAAAATATTTAAACATTTCAATAATAAGTGTTTTTAGTAATTAAAGTGTGTGCATTTTTATCTGATTTACCTATATATAACATACGTTGTACGGTAGGGGCATATTTACGGCGGAACGAACGGGACAGGACCCCCTCCCCAGAGGGAAAAAGATAACTAATTTTGATAACTTCTCAATTTTTAGGCTTTTTTTTAATGTGCCCGCTAATATACTAGTAACTCTTTTTTAAATATAGGCTCTATAGACTTATGACAGCATTATCATGTGCACGTTCGAAATATGGGAAAATGAATTCAGTCAATAAGTATCTTGTATACTATGTTTCAATAACGCGTATTTTTAATGTGTTACTACCATTTACTTTAATAAGAGTGATTTCAGCTATTTTAAATATAGTAATATTGAATGATCTTTAGTTGTTTTTTCTTTTGTATGAAGCCGACCCGACCCCGGACCTCCTCCCAAGGACAAATTCTAGATACGCCACTGGCTGTGCGTTAAAAAAGACTAGATGGTCCTGAAAGTAAAATGTGTTTAACAGTGTTACTTGTTTTAACATTAAAGCACATCGATCATATTAATGCAGCATGAACGCAGAAAGCTGGATGGTTGCATAGCCTACTGGTCTGTTTGGCCGAGATATGCTCCAGGACGTTTTATATACAAAACATTTTCCAGGACGAGATACGTTTATATATTTTCCATTTTACACACACACACACACACACACACACACACACACACACACACACACACACACACACCACACACACACATTACTTTGTAATTCCTCGATCACAGTATAAGTAAATACTCAGATTCTATTATTCATTTATTAAGATATTTATTGCATTAAATTGTTCATTGCCTTTCACAGTATCCATAGAATTGTATAAAGGTCAAATAACGTTTGATCTCCGTTACGTAGTACTTAAGTTTCCAAAGTTCTAATATTATGATCGCCGTAATCAAAACATCAGAGCACGTTATTACTGTACCGTTATTGTGTTTGTGAGGGTCCACCGTAGACCGTAGTTTCATCATTCCTTATGGAGCGCTGCTCAGAGTAACGCTGCGAATCTACACACTGTACGTTTTACAGAACAATAATATAATAATAATGGCTTCCATGTGTACCACCGAAGTAGCTTAGGAGTCAGGCAGGGTAGGCTGCCTTATGTGAGCCGTACGGCATACAAGGAAGGCAGTGTGGCCAGCACTACGCTTCAGCCGCCCATTATTATCCCCAGGATGCTATCCCAGGTACTCATTTTCAACAGGTTGAGTCGACCTAGGGACTGAAAAATGCACCTTGATTTTATGGTGGGGGCCCGGGAAGCGAAACCGGGACCTCTAGGTTAGTAGCCAGGTGCCATATCTACTGGTCTACTGAGCCGCCTTTTTACAGAACAAACACGCGGAAAAGAATAGAACGCTCCAGAGTCGCTCATGAACCCTGAGCACTTTCAGAGGGTTCACTCCCTGAAGACGAAACGTCTGACTGTGAACCGTTCCTCTGTAACACGTGCAGTTACAGTGGCCAGCACACAAAAAAGCAAATCTCTGTCCACGTTGCACTCTTTTACCGCTTTGCACGCTGAACAGTTGTGTTTGCATGGATACGAAGCTTTTCATTTAAAATGCGTGCAAACGTTAGCAAAAACATGAGTGAGGACAGAAATAACGCAAACTGTGTGTGTGTGTGTGTGTGTGTGCGCGCGCGCGCGCGCGTGTGTGTGCGTGTCCTACCTGGCTTTGGTTTTTGGCTTTTGGTAATCATAATAATAAAACTTCGGAAACGTAAACATCACATAATGGAGATAATACACTTGCGGACAGGAACAGTACGTATTCACGATTCGACGATTTAAATTAAAATGTAAAAATTACAATTTTCTTGCTTGGTAACAAAATTATTTTACTTTTAACAATTACCATTCTTTGACAAATTTTTAATGTATTTTTATCCCAATTCATAAATAATTGGTAACCATTCATGTTTTCCATGTTCTAATTAATTATAAAATTATTTTTAATATGTACACTCAGAACGAAAATAAATATATCAGGATGCTTTTGGTAAAAACGCTGAGAAAGATAATCAAAATACGAATTGTACATAGATGTTAATGTTTTTAAATTAAGAATTAATTTGATTAAATTGTCTTTTATTTAAACAACACGAAAGAAAGGGAATACTGCCCAGAGGTTGTAATCTGTGAATTTCTGAAAACGAAAAATTATTTTATTTACGTATCCGTGGTTACGATATTTTTGTTTACATGGAACGATGACAATTGTTAATATTTTATTGAAGTTTTGTTACGTTTTTGGTCAAACAAATTTATAGCATCAATACAAAAATTACCCGCTCTCCCATCAACTACCCTTTTCATTTATAGGTACTGCATCTACATTTCTATAGTGGATTATTACGACCTTCTTTCAGGATACTTTATTTATCAAAATTACGTCTTGTTAAAACGTAAAACGTTGCAGGTAAACTACCCCTTTCCCTTTACCGATCTTCTCCAAAATCAATAGGTCTTGAGTCCTCCACAACTCGGTCACATATGCAAAACATTATTTGTTTCTGTTTGATTTTGAGGCAGTTATCGTTCGAAATAGGAAAAAATTCTACACACACTTGACATTTTTCGGAAAATTACTTTTTTTCCTGTTTTGAGGGTAGTACAATCAGAATCTACCCTTAACTCGAACACGATTTTTTCGCGATCACCAAACTTCGATTTCCTTACGGAAGTTGGAAGTAAAATTACTTCTCAAAAAACAAAAATTTCCGTATTAAATGTACAAACCATAATATAGTGTGATATTAATGAGGCATGTTATAATATTAATGAACAGATAAGCCTTTGCTGATAAGACTACGCTATCCTAACGCGATAAATTTTCTTTAACTGCTTTCAAACTCTCCGCACCAGACAAACACAGAAACAAACTCACTATCATATCAATGTAAATCTGTTATGTATTCTACATTATGAAAATATATCAACTTAAAAGAAAACCTACAAATACAAAGAAAAGAAAACAAATATATTAGACCTGAAAGAAAGAAAATTGCCTGATTAGAATTACAGAAACAGCAAACACAACATTATATTTCGTACAATAATAAACTAATAATTTAACAATAATAAACTGACAATACCCCCCACACGCACACATACACATGCACACAACAAAAGGGAATCAGAGAAGCAACAAAAGCAGACAGAGCTTGTCAAGCACTGATGAAGCCGGCACTACCCGTCCCCAAAAACGCTCTGGAAAAGTAAATTAAGTAATATTCTTGAAACAGTGGTTTAATGTCAATAAGAGCGCTCGCTTTAGTTTGTAATCCTTCTATTATCTCTGATGATGCAGCTTTGGCCAGTGAAAAACGCAAGATATATATATATATAATTTGTGATGTTTTCAATTTGTTTCTTCTGCAAGTAGATAATATTGTATATTCTTTTTAACACCTGACGCACGTTTCACTGAAAAATATCAGTATCATCAGAGGTTTCTAATTGAATTAATAACAATCGTAATAGTTCTATTAATATAAAAGTAACGAGTAATCGAATTTGTATCGATTTTAACGTAAAATAAAATAACTGATAATCGATTTACGTAGATTAGTTAACGATGGTTTTAATGTTTATTTCTTCAGCAGCTGTTTTCTCGGTTATATTTGAAATTTTGTTTATATAGTATTTTATTCACATTTATTTTTATTTTTTAGTAAATTTATAATTTTAAATAGATCGTCTTGTTTTGTTTTTATTTGGGTTTGTTCTTTAATTAATAAATTATTGGTATTGTGTTTGTAAATGTTAAGATTTTCCCAAATATTCATTTTTTGACCTTTTTGTATGTTTTTAATTAATTTTATATTTTCAATGTTTGGAAACTGGTGGTTATTATTTAGACAATGTGTGGCTAAATTAGATTTATAAATATTTGGTTTTAAATATGCATTGCGGTGTTGAACGAATCTATCTCGTAGTTTTTTCTTCGTCTGGCCCACGTAAAATTTATTGCAATCTGGACATTCTATTTTATATATTCCATTTTTATTGTGAGTATTGGATTTAGTTTTAGGTTTTATTTTATTAAAAATTATATTATCTGTGTTATAAGATATTTTTAAATTAGTATCTTTAAATATTTTATTTAGTTTTTGAGTTATATTTCCGTAATAAGTGAAGGTTGTATATTTTATATTATTATTAATAGATGAATTTTTAAATGTAGTGTTTTTATTAGTGATTTTATGTTTAATTTTATTTTCTAATTTATTAATAGTTTTTATTTTGTATCCATTTTTAACTGCTATTTGTTGGATAATTTTTCTTTCTTTGTTTCTTTCTGTGTTATTTAATGGGATCCTAAGCATTCGGTAAATCATGGAATTAAATACTGCCATTTTGTGTTGGGGAGGATGATTAGAAATATTTGGTATTACTAAGTCAGTTTGAGAAGGTTTCCTGTATATTGCGTATGCAAAATTTGTTTCATTTTTCTTTATTGTTAAGTCTAAATAATTTAATTTATTATTAGATTCTTCTTCTAACGTAAATTTTATTTTAGAATGTAAATTATTTATGGAGTTGAATATTTTATTTATATTTATACCATTGTTTTGGGAAATGTACAGAGTGTCATCAACGTATCTAAAATAACATCCTAATGGGTCGTTTAATTTTATTATATTTATTATTTGTTCGTCGAGTTTTTGTAGGAAGATTTCTGAGATGATAGCGGAGGGTAGGGGCTCCCATAGCAAGGCCATCTGTTTGATAGTACAATTTGTTGTTGTATTGAACATAATTTTGATTTAAAATTATTTTTAAAGTATTAGTTAACTGTTTAATGTATGTGTTGCTTTCGTTATTTGTTTTCAGATTATTTATTATAATATTTATAGTTTCTTCAATGGGAATGTTTGTATACATGTTTGATATGTCGAATGAATATAATTTTGTATTTCTGTTTACTTCTACGTTTATTAGTTGTTCCGTGAGTTCGATACTATTTTTTATATTGTGTTTTGTTGGAAGTTCAATTTTATGTTTTAAGATTTGAGTTAATAATTTTGATATTTTATAATTTGGTGCGGTCCTAGCGTTTATTAAAGGTCTGATAGGTTTATTGATTTTGTGTAATTTTATTAAAGAATTTAATTTTGGTGCACAAGGATTATCCATTTTATATTTAAAGGAGTCTTTAGGATTTATGATTTGGTTACTATTTTTTAATATATTTGTTATTTGTGTTTGATATTTATTTGTGGGATCTTTATTTAATGTTATGCAATTATTATTAACTATAAATTCTTCTGTTTTATCGTCTAAATCTTTCTGAGAAATTATTATTGTACTATTACTCTTATCAGCTTTGGTTAAAGTGAGGTTATTAGTCGTTAGTTTCTGTTTTATTATATTAATGGTTTTATTTTGTTTATTTTTATTTTTAATATGATGATTTTGGTTATTATATTTTTTGATATATTTTATTATTTCCATTGAGGCTTCTGTTCTTATTTTATCTTGTTTTTCGTGTTCTACATTATTAATTGCGTTTTCAGTTTCGACTATGATATTATCTATTACATATTTGTTTACATTTTTAAGATTTGTTTTGTTTGATGATTCTAGAGTAGCTATTTCGTTTTCCGTGAATTTAATATTAGATAAATTTACGAATTTTGGGTAAAAAGTGTGTTTATTATTTAATGTGTGTAAATTTTGGTTATCTTCTTTAGGTGTACTATTTATTAGTAGATTTTTAAGTTTTTTATTGATTGTGTTAAATTTAATTGTTTTGTGTTTATTTAGTATTTTAAGCATATTAATATATTTATTATTCCATGTATGATAATCAAGTGTGTTGGCTAAAAGAAGATGTAAATTAATTAATTGTTTATTAATGTAGTCGATTTTTCTGTAATTATTTGATATTTCGTCTTTAATCCATTTATATTGGGCTTGAGTAATATATTTGCTTACTTTATTGTTATTGTTGTTTTTTACTATTATTTTTGTGTATTTTGGAAAAATATTAAGGTGTAGGCATTTTTTGTTAAAATATATGTTTCCAAAACAATTAATTAATTGTTTTTTACGTTTAATAAATTGGTTATAGGAATGAGTTACATCACCTTGTATGGTGTTTTCATCCATCATTTTCTATATAAGTAACTCGATGTTTCTTGCAGTAATTATATAATTTGTGATGTTTTCAATTTGTTTCTTCTGCAAGTAGATAATATTGTATATTCTTTTTTAACACCTGACGCACGTTTCACTGAAAAATATCAGTATCATCAGAGGTTTCTAATTGAATTAATAACAATCGTAATAGTTCTATTAATATAAAAGTAACGAGTAATCGAATTTGTATCGATTTTAACGTAAAATAAAATAATTGATAATCGATTTAGGTAGATTAGTTAACGATGGTTTTAATGTTTATTTCTTCAGCAGCTGTTTTCTCGGTTATATTTGAAATTTTGTTTATATAGTATTTTATTCACATTTATTTTTATTTTTTAGTAAATTTATAATTTTAAATAGATCGTCTTGTTTTGTTTTTATTTGGGTTTGTTCTTTAATTAATAAATTATTGGTATTGTGTTTGTAAATGTTAAGATTTTCCCAAATATTCATTTTTTAACCTTTTTGTATGTTTTTAATTAATTTTATATTTTCAATGTTTGGAAACTGGTGGTTATTATTTAGACAATGTGTGGCTAAATTAGATTTATAAATATTTGTTTTTAAATATGAATTGCGGTGTTGAACGAATCTATCTCGTAGTTTTTTCTTCGTCTGGCCCACGTAAAATTTATTGCAATCTGGACATTCTATTTTATATATTCCATTTTTATTGTGAGTACTGGATTTAGTTTTAGGTTTTATTTTATTAAAAATTATATTATCTGTGTTATAAGATATTTTTAAATTAGTATCTTTAAATATTTTATTTAGTTTTTGAGTTATATTTCCGTAATAAGTGAAGGTTGTATATTTTATATTATTATTAATAGATGAATTTTTAAATGTAGTGTTTTTATTAGTGATTTTATGTTTAATTTTATTTTCTAATTTATTAATAGTTTTTATTTTGTATCCATTTTTAACTGCTATTTGTTGGATAATTTTTCTTTCTTTGTTTCTTTCTGTGTTATTTAATGGGATCCTAAGCATTCGGCAAATCATGGAATTAAATACTGCCATTTTGTGTTGGGGAGGATGATTAGAAGTATTTGGTGTTACTAAGTCAGTTTGAGAAGGTTTCCTGTATATTGCGTATTCAAAATTTGTTTCATTTTTCTTTATTGTTAAGTCTAAATAATTTAATTTATTATTAGATTCTTCTTCTAACGTAAATTTTATTTTAGAATGTAAATTATTTATGGAGTTGTAAATTATTCTAATCATCCTCCCCAACACAAAATGGCAGTATTTAATTCCATGATTTACCGAATGCTTAGGATCCCATTAAATAACACAGAAAGAAACAAAGAAAGAAAAATTATCCAACAAATAGCAGTTAAAAATGGATACAAAATAAAAACTATTAATAAATTAGAAAATAAAATTAAACATAAAATCACTAATAAAAACACTACATTTAAAAATTCATCTATTAATAATAATAATATAAAATATACAACCTTCACTTATTACGGAAATATAACTCAAAAACTAAATAAAATATTTAAAGATACTAATTTAAAAATATCTTATAACACAGATAATATAATTTTTAATAAAATAAAACCTAAAACTAAATCCAGTACTCACAATAAAAATGGAATATATAAAATAGAATGTCCAGATTGCAATAAATTTTACGTGGGCCAGACGAAGAAAAAACTACGAGATAGATTCGTTCAACACCGCAATGCATATTTAAAACCAAATATTTATAAATCTAATTTAGCCACACATTGTCTAAATAATAACCACCAGTTTCCAAACATTGAAAATATAAAATTAATTAAAAACATACAAAAAGGTCAAAAAATGAATATTTGGGAAAATCTTAACATTTACAAACACAATACCAATAATTTATTAATTAAAGAACACACCCAAATAAAAACAAAACAAGACGATCTATTTAAAATTATAAATTTACTAAAAAATAAAAATAAATGTGAATAAAATACTATATAAACAAAATTTCAAATATAACCGAGAAAACAGCTGCTGAAGAAACAAACATTAAAACCATCGTTAACTAATCGACCTAAATCGATTATCAGTTATTTTATTTTACGTTAAAATCGATACAAATTCGATTATTCGTTACTTTTATATTAATAGAATTATTACGATTGTTATTAATTCACTTAGAAACCTCTGATGATACTGATATTTTTCAGTGAAACGTGCGTCAGGTGTTAAAAAGAATATACATTATTATCTACTTGCAGAAGAAACAAATTGAAAACATCACAAATTATAGAATTACTGCAAGAAACATCGAGTTACTTATATAGAAAATGATGGATGAAAACACCATACAAGGTGATGTAACTCATTCCTATAACCAATTTATTAAACGTAAAAAACAATTAATTAATTGTTTTGGAAACATATATTTTAACAAAAAATGCCTACACCTTAATATTTTTCAAAAAAACACAAAAATAATAGTAAAAAACAACAATAACAATAAAGTAAGCAAATATATTACTCAAGCCCAATATAAATGGATTAAAGACGAAATATCAAATAATTACAGAAAAATCGACTACATTAATAAACAATTAATTAATTTACATCTTCTTTTAGCTAACACACTTGATTATCATACATGGAATAATAAATATATTAATATGCTTAAAATACTAAATAAACACAAAACAATTAAATTTAACACAATCAATAAAAAACTTAAAAATCTACTAATAAATAGTACACCTAAAGAAGATAATCAAAATTTACACACATTAAATAATAACCACACTTTTTACCCAAAATTCGTAAATTTATCTAATATTAATTTCACGGAAAACGAAATAGCTACCCTAGAATCATCAAACAAAACAAATCTTAAAAATGTAAACAAATATGTAATAGATAATATCATAGTCGAAACTGAAAACGCAATTAATAATGTAGAACACGAAAAACAAGATAAAATAAGAACAGAAGCCTCAATGGAAATAATAAAATATATCAAAAAATATAATAACCAAAATCATCATATTAAAAATAAAAATAAACAAAATAAAACCATTAATATAATAAAACAGAAACTAACGACTAATAACCTCACTTTAACCAAAGCTGATAAGAGTAATAGTACAATAATAATTTCTCAGAAAGATTTAGACGATAAAACAGAAGAATTTATAGTTAATAATAATTGCATAACATTAAATAAAGATCCCACAAATAAATATCAAACACAAATAACAAATATATTAAAAAATAGTAACCAAATCATAAATCCTAAAGACTCCTTTAAATATAAAATGGATAATCCTTGTGCACCAAAATTAAATTCTTTAATAAAATTACACAAAATCAATAAACCTATCAGACCTTTAATAAACGCTAGGACCGCACCAAATTATAAAATATCAAAATTATTAACTCAAATCTTAAAACATAAAATTGAACTTCCAGCAAAACACAATATAAAAAATAGTATCGAACTCACGGAACAACTAATAAACGTAGAAGTAAACAGAAATACAAAATTATATTCATTCGACATATCAAACATGTATACAAACATTCCCATTGAAGAAACTATAAATATTATAATAAATAATCTGAAAACAAATAACGAAAGTAACACATACATTAAACAGTTAACTAATACTTTAAAAATAATTTTAAATCATAATTATTTTCAATACAACAACAAATTGTACTATCAAACAGATGGCCTTGCTATGGGAGCCCCAACCTCCGCTATCATATCAGAAATCTTCCTACAAAAACTCGACGAACAAATAATAAATATAATAAAATTAAACGACCCATTAGGATGTTATTTTAGATACGTTGATGACACTCTGTACATTTCCCAAAGCAATGGTATAAATATAAATAAAATATTCAACTCCATAAATAATTTACATTCTAAAATAAAATTTACGTTAGAAGAAGAATCTAATAATAAATTAAATTATTTAGACTTAACAATAAAGAAAAATGAAACAAATTTTGAATACGCAATATACAGGAAACCTTCTCAAACTGACTTAGTAATACCAAATACTTCTAATCATCCTCCCCAACACAAAATGGCAGTATTTAATTCCATGATTTACCGAATGCTTAGGATCCCATTAAATAACACAGAAAGAAACAAAGAAAGAAAAATTATCCAACAAATAGCAGTTAAAAATGGATACAAAATAAAAACTATTAATAAATTAGAAAATAAAATTAAACATAAAATCACTAATAAAAACACTACATTTAAAAATTCATCTATTAATAATAATATAAAATATACAACCTTCACTTATTACGGAAATATAACTCAAAAACTAAATAAAATATTTAAAGATACTAATTTAAAAATATCTTATAACACAGATAATATAATTTTTAATAAAATAAAACCTAAAACTAAATCCAATACTCACAATAAAAATGGAATATATAAAATAGAATGTCCAGATTGCAATAAATTTTACGTGGGCCAGACGAAGAAAAAACTACGAGATAGATTCGTTCAACACCGCAATGCATATTTAAAACCAAATATTTATAAATCTAATTTAGCCACACATTGTCTAAATAATAACCACCAGTTTCCAAACATTGAAAATATAAAATTAATTAAAAACATACAAAAAGGTCAAAAAATGAATATTTGGGAAAATCTTAACATTTACAAACACAATACCAATAATTTATTAATTAAAGAACAAACCCAAATAAAAACAAAACAAGACGATCTATTTAAAATTATAAATTTACTAAAAAATAAAAATAAATGTGAATAAAATACTATATAAACAAAATTTCAAATATAACCGAGAAAACAGCTGCTGAAGAAACAAACATTAAAACCATCGTTAACTAATCGACCTAAATCGATTATCAGTTATTTTATTTTACGTTAAAATCGATACAAATTCGATTATTCGTTACTTTTATATTAATAGAATTATTACGATTGTTATTAATTCACTTAGAAACCTCTGATGATACTGATATTTTTCAGTGAAACGTGCGTCAGGTGTTAAAAAGAATATACATTATTATCTACTTGCAGAAGAAACAAATTGAAAACATCACAAATTATAGAATTACTGCAAGAAACATCGAGTTACTTATATAGAAAATGATGGATGAAAACACCATACAAGGTGATGTAACTCATTCCTATAACCAATTTATTAAACGTAAAAAACAATTAATTAATTGTTTTGGAAACATATATTTTAACAAAAAATGCCTACACCTTAATATTTTTCAAAAAAACACAAAAATAATAGTAAAAAACAACAATAACAATAAAGTAAGCAAATATATTACTCAAGCCCAATATAAATGGATTAAAGACGAAATATCAAATAATTACAGAAAAATCGACTACATTAATAAACAATTAATTAATTTACATCTTCTTTTAGCTAACACACTTGATTATCATACATGGAATAATAAATATATTAATATGCTTAAAATACTAAATAAACACAAAACAATTAAATTTAACACAATCAATAAAAAACTTAAAAATCTACTAATAAATAGTACACCTAAAGAAGATAACCAAAATTTACACACATTAAATAATAACCACACTTTTTACCCAAAATTCGTAAATTTATCTAATATTAATTTCACGGAAAACGAAATAGCTACCCTAGAATCATCAAACAAAATAAATCTTAAAAATGTAAACAAATATGTAATAGATAATATCATAGTCGAAACTGAAAACGCAATTAATAATGTAGAACACGAAAAACAAGATAAAATAAGAACAGAAGCCTCAATGGAAATAATAAAATATATCAAAAAATATAATAACCAAAATCATCATATTAAAAATAAAAATAAACAAAATAAAACCATTAATATAATAGAACAGAAACTAACGACTAATAACCTCACTTTAACCAAAGCTGATAAGAGTAATAGTACAATAATAATTTCTCAGAAAGATTTAGACGATAAAACAGAAGAATTTATAGTTAATAATAATTGCATAACATTAAATAAAGATCCCACAAATAAATATCAAACACAAATAACAAATATATTAAAAAATAGTAACCAAATCATAAATCCTAAAGACTCCTTTAAATATAAAATGGATAATCCTTGTGCACCAAAATTAAATTCTTTAATAAAATTACACAAAATCAATAAACCTATCAGACCTTTAATAAACGCTAGGACCGCACCAAATTATAAAATATCAAAATTATTAACTCAAATCTTAAAACATAAAATTGAACTTCCAGCAAAACACAATATAAAAAATAGTATCGAACTCACGGAACAACTAATAAACGTAGAAGTAAACAGAAATACAAAATTATATTCATTCGACATATCAAACATGTATACAAACATTCCCATTGAAGAAACTATAAATATTATAATAAATAATCTGAAAACAAATAACGAAAGTAACACATACATTAGACAGTTAACTAATACTTTAAAAATAATTTTAAATCATAATTATTTTCAATACAACAACAAATTGTACTATCAAACAGATGGCCTTGCTATGGGAGCCCCAACCTCCGCTATCATATCAGAAATCTTCCTACAAAAACTCGACGAACAAATAATAAATATAATAAAATTAAACGACCCATTAGGATGTTATTTTAGATACGTTGATGACACTCTGTACATTTCCCAAAGCAATGGTATAAATATAAATAAAATATTCAACTCCATAAATAATTTACATTCTAAAATAAAATTTACGTTAGAAGAAGAATCTAATAATAAATTAAATTATTTAGACTTAACAATAAAGAAAAATGAAACAAATTTTGAATACGCAATATACAGGAAACCTTCTCAAACTGACTTAGTAATACCAAATACTTCTAATCATCCTCCCCAACACAAAATGGCAGTATTTAATTCCATGATTTACCGAATGCTTAGGATCCCATTAAATAACACAGAAAGAAACAAAGAAAGAAAAATTATCCAACAAATAGCAGTTAAAAATGGATACAAAATAAAAACTATTAATAAATTAGAAAATAAAATTAAACATAAAATCACTAATAAAAACACTACATTTAAAAATTCATCTATTAATAATAATATAAAATATACAACCTTCACTTATTACGGAAATATAACTCAAAAACTAAATAAAATATTTAAAGATACTAATTTAAAAATATCTTATAACACAGATAATATAATTTTTAATAAAATAAAACCTAAAACTAAATCCAATACTCACAATAAAAATGGAATATATAAAATAGAAAGTCCAGATTGCAATAAATTTTACGTGGGCCAGACGAAGAAAAAACTACGAGATAGATTCGTTCAACACCGCAATGCATATTTAAAACCAAATATTTATAAATCTAATTTAGCCACACATTGTCTAAATAATAACCACCAGTTTCCAAACATTGAAAATATAAAATTAATTAAAAACATACAAAAAGGTCAAAAAATGAATATTTGGGAAAATCTTAACATTTACAAACACAATACCAATAATTTATTAATTAAAGAACAAACCCAAATAAAAACAAAACAAGACGATCTATTTAAAATTATAAATTTACTAAAAAATAAAAATAAATGTGAATAAAATACTATATAAACAAAATTTCAAATATAACCGAGAAAACAGCTGCTGAAGAAATAAACATTAAAACCATCGTTAACTAATCGACCTAAATCGATTATCAGTTATTTTATTTTACGTTAAAATCGATACAAATTCGATTATTCGTTACTTTTATATTAATAGAATTATTACGATTGTTATTAATTCACTTAGAAACCTCTGATGATACTGATATTTTTCAGTGAAACGTGCGTCAGGTGTTAAAAAGAATATACAATATTATCTACTTGCAGAAGAAACAAATTGAAAACATCACAAATTATAGAATTACTGCAAGAAACATCGAGTTACTTATATAGAAAATGATGGATGAAAACACCATACAAGGTGATGTAACTCATTCCTATAACCAATTTATTAAACGTAAAAAACAATTAATTAATTGTTTTGGAAACATATATTTTAACAAAAAATGCCTACACCTTAATATTTTTCCAAAATACACAAAAATAATAGTAAAAAACAACAATAACAATAAAGTAAGCAAATATATTACTCAAGCCCAATATAAATGGATTAAAGACGAAATATCAAATAATTACAGAAAAATCGACTACATTAATAAACAATTAATTAATTTACATCTTCTTTTAGCTAACACACTTGATTATCATACATGGAATAATAAATATATTAATATGCTTAAAATACTAAATAAACACAAAACAATTAAATTTAACACAATCAATAAAAAACTTAAAAATCTACTAATAAATAGTACACCTAAAGAAGATAACCAAAATTTACACACATTAAATAATAACCACACTTTTTACCCAAAATTCGTAAATTTATCTAATATTAAATTCACGGAAAACGAAATAGCTACTCTAGAATCATCAAACAAAACAAATCTTAAAAATGTAAACAAATATGTAATAGATAATATCATAGTCGAAACTGAAAACGCAATTAATAATGTAGAACACGAAAAACAAGATAAAATAAGAACAGAAGCCTCAATGGAAATAATAAAATATATCCAAAAATATAATAACCAAAATTATCATATTAAAAATAAAAATAAACAAAATAAAACCATTAATATAATAAAACAGAAACTAACGACTAATAACCTCACTTTAACCAAAGCTGATAAGAGTAATAGTACAATAATAATTTCTCAGAAAGATTTAGACGATAAAACAGAAGAATTTATAGTTAATAATAATTGCATAACATTAAATAAAAGATCCCACAAATAAATATCAAACACAAATAACAAATATATTAAAAAATAGTAACCAAATCATAAATCCTAAAGACTCCTTTAAATATAAAATGGATAATCCTTGTGCACCAAAATTAAATTCTTTAATAAAATTACACAAAATCAATAAACCTATCAGACCTTTAATAAACGCTAGGACCGCACCAAATTATAAAATATCAAAATTATTAACTCAAATCTTAAAACATAAAATTGAACTTCCAGCAAAACACAATATAAAAAATAGTATCGAACTCACGGAACAACTAATAAACGTAGAAGTAAACAGAAATACAAAATTATATTCATTCGACATATCAAACATGTATACAAACATTCCCATTGAAGAAACTATAAATATTATAATAAATAATCTGAAAAACAAATAACGAAAGTAACACATACATTAGACAGTTAACTAATACTTTAAAAATAATTTTAAATCATAATTATTTTCAATACAACAACAAATTGTACTATCAAACAGATGGCCTTGCTATGGGAGCCCCAACCTCCGCTATCATATCAGAAATCTTCCTACAAAAACTCGACGAACAAATAATAAATATAATAAAATTAAACGACCCATTAGGATGTTATTTTAGATACGTTGATGACACTCTGTACATTTCCCAAAGCAATGGTATAAATATAAATAAAATATTCAACTCCATAAATAATTTACATTCTAAAATAAAATTTACGTTAGAAGAAGAATCTAATAATAAATTAAATTATTTAGACTTAACAATAAAGAAAAATGAAACAAATTTTGAATACGCAATATACAGGAAACCTTCTCAAACTGACTTAGTAATACCAAATACTTCTAATCATCCTCCCCAACACAAAATGGCAGTATTTAATTCCATGATTTACCGAATGCTTAGGATCCCATTAAATAACACAGAAAGAAACAAAGAAAGAAAAATTATCCAACAAATAGCAGTTAAAAATGGATACAAAATAAAAACTATTAATAAATTAGAAAATAAAATTAAACATAAAATCACTAATAAAAACACTACATTTAAAAATTCATCTATTAATAATAATATAAAATATACAACCTTCACTTATTACGGAAATATAACTCAAAAACTAAATAAAATATTTAAAGATACTAATTTAAAAATATCTTATAACACAGATAATATAATTTTTAATAAAATAAAACCTAAAACTAAATCCAATACTCACAATAAAAATGGAATATATAAAATAGAAAGTCCAGATTGCAATAAATTTTACGTGGGCCAGACGAAGAAAAAACTACGAGATAGATTCGTTCAACACCGCAATGCATATTTAAAACCAAATATTTATAAATCTAATTTAGCCACACATTGTCTAAATAATAACCACCAGTTTCCAAACATTGAAAATATAAAATTAATTAAAAACATACAAAAAGGTCAAAAAATGAATATTTGGGAAAATCTTAACATTTACAAACACAATACCAATAATTTATTAATTAAAGAACAAACCCAAATAAAAACAAAACAAGACGATCTATTTAAAATTATAAATTTACTAAAAAATAAAAATAAATGTGAATAAAATACTATATAAACAAAATTTCAAATATAACCGAGAAAACAGCTGCTGAAGAAATAAACATTAAAACCATCGTTAACTAATCGACCTAAATCGATTATCAGTTATTTTATTTTACGTTAAAATCGATACAAATTCGATTATTCGTTACTTTTATATTAATAGAATTATTACGATTGTTATTAATTCACTTAGAAACCTCTGATGATACTGATATTTTTCAGTGAAACGTGCGTCAGGTGTTAAAAAGAATATACAATATTATCTACTTGCAGAAGAAACAAATTGAAAACATCACAAATTATAGAATTACTGCAAGAAACATCGAGTTACTTATATAGAAAATGATGGATGAAAACACCATACAAGGTGATGTAACTCATTCCTATAACCAATTTATTAAACGTAAAAAACAATTAATTAATTGTTTTGGAAACATATATTTTAACAAAAAATGCCTACACCTTAATATTTTTCCAAAATACACAAAAATAATAGTAAAAAACAACAATAACAATAAAGTAAGCAAATATATTACTCAAGCCCAATATAAATGGATTAAAGACGAAATATCAAATAATTACAGAAAAATCGACTACATTAATAAACAATTAATTAATTTACATCTTCTTTTAGCTAACACACTTGATTATCATACATGGAATAATAAATATATTAATATGCTTAAAATACTAAATAAACACAAAACAATTAAATTTAACACAATCAATAAAAAACTTAAAAATCTACTAATAAATAGTACACCTAAAGAAGATAACCAAAATTTACACACATTAAATAATAACCACACTTTTTACCCAAAATTCGTAAATTTATCTAATATTAAATTCACGGAAAACGAAATAGCTACTCTAGAATCATCAAACAAAACAAATCTTAAAAATGTAAACAAATATGTAATAGATAATATCATAGTCGAAACTGAAAACGCAATTAATAATGTAGAACACGAAAAACAAGATAAAATAAGAACAGAAGCCTCAATGGAAATAATAAAATATATCCAAAAATATAATAACCAAAATTATCATATTAAAAATAAAAATAAACAAAATAAAACCATTAATATAATAAAACAGAAACTAACGACTAATAACCTCACTTTAACCAAAGCTGATAAGAGTAATAGTACAATAATAATTTCTCAGAAAGATTTAGACGATAAAACAGAAGAATTTATAGTTAATAATAATTGCATAACATTAAATAAAGATCCCACAAATAAATATCAAACACAAATAACAAATATATTAAAAAATAGTAACCAAATCATAAATCCTAAAGACTCCTTTAAATATAAAATGGATAATCCTTGTGCACCAAAATTAAATTCTTTAATAAAATTACACAAAATCAATAAACCTATCAGACCTTTAATAAACGCTAGGACCGCACCAAATTATAAAATATCAAAATTATTAACTCAAATCTTAAAACATAAAATTGAACTTCCAGCAAAACACAATATAAAAAATAGTATCGAACTCACGGAACAACTAATAAACGTAGAAGTAAACAGAAATACAAAATTATATTCATTCGACATATCAAACATGTATACAAACATTCCCATTGAAGAAACTATAAATATTATAATAAATAATCCGAAAACAAATAACGAAAGTAACACATACATTAAACAGTTAACTAATACTTTAAAAATAATTTTAAATCATAATTATTTTCAATACAACAACAAATTGTACTATCAAACAGATGGCCTTGCTATGGGAGCCCCAACCTCCGCTATCATATCAGAAATCTTCCTACAAAAACTCGACGAACAAATAATAAATATAATAAAATTAAACGACCCATTAGGATGTTATTTTAGATACGTTGATGACACTCTGTACATTTCCCAAAACAATGGTATAAATATAAATAAAATATTCAACTCCATAAATAATTTACATTCTAAAATAAAATTTACGTTAGAAGAAGAATCTAATAATAAATTAAATTATTTAGACTTAACAATAAAGAAAAATGAAACAAATTTTGAATACGCAATATACAGGAAACCTTCTCAAACTGACTTAGTAATACCAAATACTTCTAATCATCCTCCCCAACACAAAATGGCAGTATTTAATTCCATGATTTACCGAATGCTTAGGATCCCATTAAATAACACAGAAAGAAACAAAGAAAGAAAAATTATCCAACAAATAGCAGTTAAAAATGGATACAAAATAAAAACTATTAATAAATTAGAAAATAAAATTAAACATAAAATCACTAATAAAAACACTACATTTAAAAATTCATCTATTAATAATAATATAAAATATACAACCTTCACTTATTACGGAAATATAACTCAAAAACTAAATAAAATATTTAAAGATACTAATTTAAAAATATCTTATAACACAGATAATATAATTTTTAATAAAATAAAACCTAAAACTAAATCCAATACTCACAATAAAAATGGAATATATAAAATAGAATGTCCAGATTGCAATAAATTTTACGTGGGCCAGACGAAGAAAAAACTACGAGATAGATTCGTTCAACACCGCAATGCATATTTAAAACCAAATATTTATAAATCTAATTTAGCCACACATTGTCTAAATAATAACCACCAGTTTCCAAACATTGAAAATATAAAATTAATTAAAAACATACAAAAAGGTCAAAAAATGAATATTTGGGAAAATCTTAACATTTACAAACACAATACCAATAATTTATTAATTAAAGAACAAACCCAAATAAAAACAAAACAAGACGATCTATTTAAAATTATAAATTTACTAAAAAATAAAAATAAATGTGAATAAAATACTATATAAACAAAATTTCAAATATAACCGAGAAAACAGCTGCTGAAGAAATAAACATTAAAACCATCGTTAACTAATCGACCTAAATCGATTATCAGTTATTTTATTTTACGTTAAAATCGATACAAATTCGTTACTTTTATATTAATAGAATTATTACGATTGTTATTAATTCACTTAGAAACCTCTGATGATACTGATATTTTTCAGTGAAACGTGCGTCAGGTGTTAAAAAGAATATACAATATTATCTACTTGCAGAAGAAACAAATTGAAAACATCACAAATTATAGAATTACTGCAAGAAACATCGAGTTACTTATATAGAAAATGATGGATGAAAACACCATACAAGGTGATGTAACTCATTCCTATAACCAATTTATTAAACGTAAAAAACAATTAATTAATTGTTTTGGAAACATATATTTTAACAAAAAATGCCTACACCTTAATATTTTTCCAAAATACACAAAAATAATAGTAAAAAACAACAATAACAATAAAGTAAGCAAATATATTACTCAAGCCCAATATAAATGGATTAAAGACGAAATATCAAATAATTACAGAAAAATCGACTACATTAATAAACAATTAATTAATTTACATCTTCTTTTAGCTAACACACTTGATTATCATACATGGAATAATAAATATATTAATATGCTTAAAATACTAAATAAACACAAAACAATTAAATTTAACACAATCAATAAAAAACTTAAAAATCTACTAATAAATAGTACACCTAAAGAAGATAACCAAAATTTACACACATTAAATAATAACCACACTTTTTACCCAAAATTCGTAAATTTATCTAATATTAAATTCACGGAAAACGAAATAGCTACTCTAGAATCATCAAACAAAACAAATCTTAAAAATGTAAACAAATATGTAATAGATAATATCATAGTCGAAACTGAAAACGCAATTAATAATGTAGAACACGAAAAACAAGATAAAATAAGAACAGAAGCCTCAATGGAAATAATAAAATATATCCAAAAATATAATAACCAAAATTATCATATTAAAAATAAAAATAAACAAAATAAAACCATTAATATAATAAAACAGAAACTAACGACTAATAACCTCACTTTAACCAAAGCTGATAAGAGTAATAGTACAATAATAATTTCTCAGAAAGATTTAGACGATAAAACAGAAGAATTTATAGTTAATAATAATTGCATAACATTAAATAAAGATCCCACAAATAAATATCAAACACAAATAACAAATATATTAAAAAATAGTAACCAAATCATAAATCCTAAAGACTCCTTTAAATATAAAATGGATAATCCTTGTGCACCAAAATTAAATTCTTTAATAAAATTACACAAAATCAATAAACCTATCAGACCTTTAATAAACGCTAGGACCGCACCAAATTATAAAATATCAAAATTATTAACTCAAATCTTAAAACATAAAATTGAACTTCCAGCAAAACACAATATAAAAAATAGTATCGAACTCACGGAACAACTAATAAACGTAGAAGTAAACAGAAATACAAAATTATATTCATTCGACATATCAAACATGTATACAAACATTCCCATTGAAGAAACTATAAATATTATAATAAATAATCCGAAAACAAATAACGAAAGTAACACATACATTAAACAGTTAACTAATACTTTAAAAATAATTTTAAATCATAATTATTTTCAATACAACAACAAATTGTACTATCAAACAGATGGCCTTGCTATGGGAGCCCCAACCTCCGCTATCATATCAGAAATCTTCCTACAAAAACTCGACGAACAAATAATAAATATAATAAAATTAAACGACCCATTAGGATGTTATTTTAGATACGTTGATGACACTCTGTACATTTCCCAAAACAATGGTATAAATATAAATAAAATATTCAACTCCATAAATAATTTACATTCTAAAATAAAATTTACGTTAGAAGAAGAATCTAATAATAAATTAAATTATTTAGACTTAACAATAAAGAAAAATGAAACAAATTTTGAATACGCAATATACAGGAAACCTTCTCAAACTGACTTAGTAATACCAAATACTTCTAATCATCCTCCCCAACACAAAATGGCAGTATTTAATTCCATGATTTACCGAATGCTTAGGATCCCATTAAATAACACAGAAAGAAACAAAGAAAGAAAAATTATCCAACAAATAGCAGTTAAAAATGGATACAAAATAAAAACTATTAATAAATTAGAAAATAAAATTAAACATAAAATCACTAATAAAAACACTACATTTAAAAATTCATCTATTAATAATAATATAAAATATACAACCTTCACTTATTACGGAAATATAACTCAAAAACTAAATAAAATATTTAAAGATACTAATTTAAAAATATCTTATAACACAGATAATATAATTTTTAATAAAATAAAACCTAAAACTAAATCCAATACTCACAATAAAAATGGAATATATAAAATAGAATGTCCAGATTGCAATAAATTTTACGTGGGCCAGACGAAGAAAAAACTACGAGATAGATTCGTTCAACACCGCAATGCATATTTAAAACCAAATATTTATAAATCTAATTTAGCCACACATTGTCTAAATAATAACCACCAGTTTCCAAACATTGAAAATATAAAATTAATTAAAAACATACAAAAAGGTCAAAAAATGAATATTTGGGAAAATCTTAACATTTACAAACACAATACCAATAATTTATTAATTAAAGAACAAACCCAAATAAAAACAAAACAAGACGATATATTTAAAATTATAAATTTACTAAAAAATAAAAATAAATGTGAATAAAATACTATATAAACAAAATTTCAAATATAACCGAGAAAACAGCTGCTGAAGAAATAAACATTAAAACCATCGTTAACTAATCGACCTAAATCGATTATCAGTTATTTTATTTTACGTTAAAATCGATACAAATTCGATTATTCGTTACTTTTATATTAATAGAATTATTACGATTGTTATTAATTCACTTAGAAACCTCTGATGATACTGATATTTTTCAGTGAAACGTGCGTCAGGTGTTAAAAAGAATATACAATATTATCTACTTGCAGAAGAAACAAATTGAAAACATCACAAATTATAGAATTACTGCAAGAAACATCGAGTTACTTATATAGAAAATGATGGATGAAAACACCATACAAGGTGATGTAACTCATTCCTATAACCAATTTATTAAACGTAAAAAACAATTAATTAATTGTTTTGGAAACATATATTTTAACAAAAAATGCCTACACCTTAATATTTTTCCAAAATACACAAAAATAATAGTAAAAAACAACAATAACAATAAAGTAAGCAAATATATTACTCAAGCCCAATATAAATGGATTAAAGACGAAATATCAAATAATTACAGAAAAATCGACTACATTAATAAACAATTAATTAATTTACATCTTCTTTTAGCTAACACACTTGATTATCATACATGGAATAATAAATATATTAATATGCTTAAAATACTAAATAAACACAAAACAATTAAATTTAACACAATCAATAAAAAACTTAAAAATCTACTAATAAATAGTACACCTAAAGAAGATAACCAAAATTTACACACATTAAATAATAACCACACTTTTTACCCAAAATTCGTAAATTTATCTAATATTAAATTCACGGAAAACGAAATAGCTACCCTAGAATCATCAAACAAAACAAATCTTAAAAATGTAAACAAATATGTAATAGATAATATCATAGTCGAAACTGAAAACGCAATTAATAATGTAGAACACGAAAAACAAGATAAAATAAGAACAGAAGCCTCAATGGAAATAATAAAATATATCAAAAAATATAATAACCAAAATCATCATATTAAAAATAAAAATAAACAAAATAAAACCATTAATATAATAAAACAGAAACTAACGACTAATAACCTCACTTTAACCAAAGCTGATAAGAGTAATAGTACAATAATAATTTCTCAGAAAGATTTAGACGATAAAACAGAAGAATTTATAGTTAATAATAATTGCATAACATTAAATAAAGATCCCACAAATAAATATCAAACACAAATAACAAATATATTAAAAAATAGTAACCAAATCATAAATCCTAAAGACTCCTTTAAATATAAAATGGATAATCCTTGTGCACCAAAATTAAATTCTTTAATAAAATTACACAAAATCAATAAACCTATCAGACCTTTAATAAACGCTAGGACCGCACCAAATTATAAAATATCAAAATTATTAACTCAAATCTTAAAACATAAAATTGAACTTCCAGCAAAACACAATATAAAAAATAGTATCGAACTCACGGAACAACTAATAAACGTAGAAGTAAACAGAAATACAAAATTATATTCATTCGACATATCAAACATGTATACAAACATTCCCATTGAAGAAACTATAAATATTATAATAAATAATCCGAAAACAAATAACGAAAGTAACACATACATTAAACAGTTAACTAATACTTTAAAAATAATTTTAAATCATAATTATTTTCAATACAACAACAAATTGTACTATCAAACAGATGGCCTTGCTATTGGAGCCCCAACCTCCGCTATCATATCAGAAATCTTCCTACAAAAACTCGACGAACAAATAATAAATATAATAAAATTAAACGACCCATTAGGATGTTATTTTAGATACGTTGATGACACTCTGTACATTTCCCAAAACAATGGTATAAATATAAATAAAATATTCAACTCCATAAATAATTTACATTCTAAAATAAAATTTACGTTAGAAGAAGAATCTAATAATAAATTAAATTATTTAGACTTAACAATAAAGAAAAATGAAACAAATTTTGAATACGCAATATACAGGAAACCTTCTCAAACTGACTTAGTAATACCAAATACTTCTAATCATCCTCCCCAACACAAAATGGCAGTATTTAATTCCATGATTTACCGAATGCTTAGGATCCCATTAAATAACACAGAAAGAAACAAAGAAAGAAAAATTATCCAACAAATAGCAGTTAAAAATGGATACAAAATAAAAACTATTAATAAATTAGAAAATAAAATTAAACATAAAATCACAAATAAAAACACTACATTTAAAAATTCATCTATTAATAATAATATAAAATATACAACCTTCACTTATTACGGAAATATAACTCAAAAACTAAATAAAATATTTAAAGATACTAATTTAAAAATATCTTATAACACAGATAATATAATTTTTAATAAAATAAAACCTAAAACTAAATCCAATACTCACAATAAAAATGGAATATATAAAATAGAATGTCCAGATTGCAATAAATTTTACGTGGGCCAGACGAAGAAAAAACTACGAGATAGATTCGTTCAACACCGCAATGCATATTTAAAACCAAATATTTATAAATCTAATTTAGCCACACATTGTCTAAATAATAACCACCAGTTTCCAAACATTGAAAATATAAAATTAATTAAAAACATACAAAAAGGTCAAAAAATGAATATTTGGGAAAATCTTAACATTTACAAACACAATACCAATAATTTATTAATTAAAGAACAAACCCAAATAAAAACAAAACAAGACGATCTATTTAAAATTATAAATTTACTAAAAAATAAAAATAAATGTGAATAAAATACTATATAAACAAAATTTCAAATATAACCGAGAAAACAGCTGCTGAAGAAATAAACATTAAAACCATCGTTAACTAATCGACCTAAATCGATTATCAGTTATTTTATTTTACGTTAAAATCGATACAAATTCGATTATTCGTTACTTTTATATTAATAGAATTATTACGATTGTTATTAATTCACTTAGAAACCTCTGATGATACTGATATTTTTCAGTGAAACGTGCGTCAGGTGTTAAAAAGAATATACAATATTATCTACTTGCAGAAGAAACAAATTGAAAACATCACAAATTATAGAATTACTGCAAGAAACATCGAGTTACTTATATAGAAAATGATATATATATATATATATATATATATATGTAAGTCTAACTTATAATATGCGCCGAATAACGTATATAGGTAGGCAGTGACGTAACCGGGTGGTGCTCCTGGGAGGGGGGTATGACGCTAGCTTGAAGGTTGGACTCCACATTTTTCTCCGGACAAATGAGAAATTCAGGATTATTTCCATATAATTTTATAAGTACATTTTATAAATTCTTTATGTCTAAGATAAAATGGAACTTTTACAGTTCGAACTGTGGTGATACGAAATCAGGAGCAATGTGCCCTACTTCAGTTTCGAGCCGCTTTCATTGTATCGCCCATCTGTAGCACATATAGAATGAACAATACAAATTGAATTTGTTTCTACTAATGATAGAATACGTGTTCTCAATAAACTATGGATACGAAACTGGGCGCTTATAAACATTTACCAATAATAAACTGAATAAACTACGGATTTAGCTATAAATTATAGGTATCTGTATTGTAACATCTCACGTAATCTCTTATTGGACTAATTTACGTTACTAAAAATAATATATACGTATTATTTATTTATTTTACATTAAAATTTCATTATGTTGTTGAATGTCTATTTATATACCTTTATTCATGACATTGTTACTTATTAAATCAAAACATATCACGAGTCAGTGTTAGGGCAATCATAGTGTTAACAGTCTTGACTTCAATATAATTTCATATATCCGTTCTGTAATATGGTATTTTGATTACAGCCATCTTGCTTATGAGTCCTTGATAAAAGAAAAAACCTCGTTCTTCTTCATATTTAGGTCTGGTTGAAAGAAAGCAATTTTTATATATTAAAAGTTTTCAAGCACCACTTCTTCGCGAGTTTTTCAAGTTTTACTCGCTAATGACTTTTACACTGGATTTTTCATCATAATTTATTTAAAACTCATTTAACGTTCAGCCGACTCAAACACCCAAACAACTTTCAGGGCATAAGCAATAAATTTTTTACAAGCTTAAACAACTGATTTTGCAAAACTTTCTGTTACCTTTATTTGTTACGGAGCTGCACACTGGTTGTGCAAAATATGTTTTGCATATATTGTTTAATAAGTACTAAAAAAAGTGTATTAAGTGTATTACATAGATAATCATCTTATTGAACAAACTATTCTTCAACCTTATTGATTTTAAAATATCTTATAATATGTGCAGGGAATAATAAATGTGAACGTTAAAAAGGAAAACCCACATTTACTGAAACTTGTGCATCAACTACTAGAGCGTCAAGTACACGCGGCAGGATGCAAAATTTAAATTCTGCATCATTATGATAGTTTCAGCTTTGTGTTCCTAATGTGTGCCATAATTGAACATAAAAAAATTGTATTTATTCGTTTCGTTGTTGAGTACAATTACTAAACCAAAACAAAATAATGATAGTCGAGAGGAATCACGTAAATACCTTCAATTTAAATGAGGTCTGCGAAATGTATGTATCAATTCTACCAACATTTGAACAGGGCGGATGACAGCTGAATTATCAAGAAGCCTTTCACATACATACAGTTTGGGAAAAGAACATTCAATAATCTTGAAAACGGTGGTCATTTTGAATTAGGTTTCACGATCCACAATATCTATTTGACTGAAGCCTTGGAACTGATAATGATGATGACGATATAAATTTTGGATTATAACTATTTTTTATCGTCTTCAGGATTGGCTCGAAATGTTTTGTTAAGCACAGAACATACGTGAATGTCGATTCCTGAAGTAAATTCCATACTGGAGACAAAATTACATTATAATCACTTTGAATCACATTAAACTTAACAGTTCTTCTTTAAAAATTCAATAACCTAATACGCAAACTATTTATAGTTCACAATCTACTGTATTAACAAACTATTTGCTAAATTTACTAAATTGTGCTAACAAATAATCACCTCATGTTAAATCGCAAAGCGACCTCACATAACATTACTGCGCGATAAACAGATTTGCGATAGCACATCGCAATTAGACTAATCGTCCTATCTCAATGTTCCTCGTTTTTACTGTGTCAATTCAAATTCTAATAACTTCGAGCAATAACTTTCAATAACGCCAATAACGTCAGTGCTTTACATCAGACAAACGCAGGCGATCTTGTTTTCATTCCTGCTATGCTACTCAAATTGTTTGCTATAATAGGCCTACATTACAGTAGAAAGGGTTGATTCGGGATATTTATTTTCTTATTACTATGTTCTATTGGTTTATTTTGGTATCTGAATTGTCGTGACACTACACTGCTCTTCTCAATAAAACGTTCAATTGACAATTTTTCAATTGTGAAACCTACATTTCAAAATCAACGATTTCTGTACGTAACTAGGAGACTTAAATAGTACCTCGATGTTTTGATGCGTATATTTAATGAAAACGTAAATCGTGCGGCTACGATGATATCGTATCAAGGAACTAATCAATAATGGTGTGTGTGTGTGTGTGTGTGTGTGTGTGTGTGTGTGTGTAATGTTCCTGTTTCTTATTAACAGGAATATAATATGTAACCTATAAAAGTAACATATATGTGAAATCAGTGGAAAGGAAATGGGCCAAGATATACTGCCTCCTTTCTTTCAAAATTACTTATTCCTGTGACAATTATGTAACGGTTTCGAAAATGCGAGAGCGTCGTCTTACACGTTTCTCGATTAGCCCAGCGCGCGCAGCGTCTGTGTTAAGGTCGTGGGACTCACGTAGCCTCCAGACTGTTTGTGCTCTTGCAAATTATGCCGGAACTCCGCCAGGAATACGGAAACTTATTATGGTAGCTCTGCGGGATTTACATAAACAACAGCGGCCGGCTTAGTCAGTTGGTTACAGTGATTGTTTCGGATTAGTGGAAAGTGACCGATGTGTTAATTAGTGGAGTACTGTAATTACGTGAAACTGTTATTGCGTGCGAACAATTTTAACTTCAGTTATTGAATAAGAGTACCTTTGTTGATTTCAAATTGTTATTTGTGGCTAATCGAAGTTGGTAATTAGTGACTTCATTGGTGTCTGTATTTTGTTTCCACTGTACAATACGACGATCTGTGGGACCGTCGTAACATTATTTTTCGCTGCATTGTGCAGACCAAAACATTGACCTTTTGTTCAGTGTATTAATCTAGAAACAAACAATAAATTATATTCTTTCCAGTGTTAGGAAAGTTCACACATTGACATTATATTTGCAATAGTTATTAGATAACAATACTAAACTAAGTAACTGTCATTAACCATATGTTTCATATAGATTATAACCTTGTTTATTTAAACTAATTAACAGTTAAGCAACTAATTTTATAGGTTTTATTATTAGGCTTTCTTATAACATAAATAAATAATTTATAACAGGAAACGCAAGCACGTAGAAAACGCGTCTGTACAGAAATATATGCGTATATTATATATGCGTCTGTACAGAAAATACGAATAAATGCGTATGAATGAGACCAACAAGAACTAATAGTGAAACACATGTAGCAAAGAATTCATGTCTAGAGGTGACAATAGATACTGGCGTCGAAGAAACAACTGTATGTGAAGAACAGTTTTTTTGCTCCTGAACAGTATTGTATGGCATCACATGGAAAATACAAAGCAAAGTTACAGTGTCACAGTTAACGCAGGAAAGAGTCGCCGAGATGGACTTTCATCGAGACGAGTAGCCGGCAGATACAACGTAAGAAGATAGTAAACAAGAGGCTAAAAGCAATTTTAAACGCATTTGATCAAGAACGCATCTCAATCAAATGGACAAATTAGTATGGAGACGTATATTAAGCAACAAAACACTGGGACTGAAGGGAACATTAAATTGGGATTTCAACGGCTCAAGGAGACTAAGCACACTGGCGAGATGACACAGGAAAAGACTCGAAAGAGAATGACCGTTAAGTTCACTTATGGAATGACTGAAAAAGAACGAAAATCGAAAGTCTGTAACCCCTTTTTCAAATTTCTTATGCTTTATAAAAATCTCTAAAAAAAAATTTTTTTTTTTGTTTGAAAGAGGGGCCACTAGTTATTTAAAACTAGGCGGAAGGCCTAGAGAAGCAAAAATGCGCTGGGTCCAGGGAGACGGGACTTGCAATTAAAACTCGCTTTTACCCAATTATAACAGTCTTTATTATTTCCACATTCATTATAAAAAAAGCATATGTATTGACCGCAAGCCAAATTCTTTTAATCTAATATAAATTTAGTATAATTTAAACTAACATTTTAAAAATTCTCAAAATTCTCAAATCCAGTATTTGACATAATAACATTAATGTTCAGAATATACAACATGTAATGTATCATTCTTGAAAAATTTTGGTAACATCCGCTCCCCCAAAATAGCATCACAGTGTAATGTAATAAACTCTTTTTTTTGCAATCTTTAACATCTTTAAAATATACATATATAAAATATCACATAAGCTCAACATCATATAAATTATTCAACTACCCCCTCATAATTCAACATCTGGTATCACAGTGCAATTGCTTCCATGTCTCTTAAAAATTTATAATAATACGGTTGCATAATATACCCCGTACATAACCCACTAACATCAAGAATACATAATTGACATACACATAGAATATGCATACAATTGATCTACATACATCAATACACATAGAAAAATATATATATACACCACACACACACATGTTCACCTAGCAGATAGCCTGTATATGTTCATCATACCCCAAACGGGAATGTGGAAAACCCCTGTATCAATCATCAAGACCCCCCCAGACTACAGTAATCAGTTCAAGTGCCCAGCAAGCCTTAAACCTTTTCATTAAAAAGAGAACAAACCCATTAACTCGTAAGATTATAACCGAATTAAAACAAAACGAAATAATTACAAGGACTAGAAATTGCCAAATTTAATTGGCAAGGCAGCCTGTACAACTCTCAGGTTACAATGCATAATAAAAAATTTTGGTTTTATTCCCAAATAGTAAGGTGCCATCACAAGGTCAACATGGCTTTACGGTTTTATAAAATGGTTAAGTTCTCACTCTCTTTCATGCTTTTACAAAATACAAAAATTTGAGCGAAACCTCAAGTGGGACGTAACCACCGGAAAATAACATAGAAACTGAGGCTGATTTTATAGCTTTACATTTATAAACTGAAGTAGTGAGAAACTAATAGTGTAATTATATATGAAAACTCAACAAATCATGCACTGGCTATGGCAGTAAAAAAAAACAATAATGAATTTACTTATTAAAGAATTATTAAACAGCAAAAATGATTTTATAAAATTGTAAAATCTATGGACTGAACCTTATAAAACATATATAAGGCATTCACAGAGAACTGACTTGACCTCAGGCACGGCCATGCGCCCGAACCAGTTTCAACAAAAATTAACATGTCGGGTACCTGCAGACCACTGCACCAACAGGTGACGGCCTCAGGTTAAAGCACCACCAAACCCTTAAATTATAAAAAAAAACAAACACCCATATATATATATATATATATATATATATATATATATATATATATATAAATCAATAAAATCCCCAACGTAAAAGGGGTACCACCAGCCGGTTAAGTACCCCAGCACACATGCATAAATGATCAACACCGATATGAATCAACATTCAGATTTCACACAACTTTTACTGTTTAAAAGAGGTATAACATTAAAATTCGCCGGACACATGGCCCCGTCTGGGTTTACACTTATTCTGGGGGCGTAAGCAATCGGAAAGTAAAACTAATAAAGTTTGTAACCCTAATGTCCCGCTGGACTTGTGCACAATCGAAAATCTAACTGGAGCTATTCCGGGAATAATGTCACACGGTATTAGCCGCAGAGGCCAAAAATATTTTAAGGCATAAATATCACCTACGTATAGTCCGGAACCGATCTCGTGGGTATTGTGGCGTGGCGTCCATTTCTTCCTCCCGGCGGCCAAGACGGAGAGTAGATGTGTTTATGGCATTGGTGGTAGTTGTTCAGCCACACATGGAGCGAATCAGATTCTCGCCTTAGTCAGGAACCCTAAACATTCATATTGGTAATTACTCTAGTGTTCCATAATTCACAATACCCATATCCCCCAGCATAAACTCACACAGCACATCATGACCAGTTTTAACCTTTTGCAAATTTAAGTATTCTTTGAAACTACCATGACACCCTCCCAAGACCTCAATACATCAAAATCTACCTACTGCATAGAATTTAGTATAAAATAAATAGTTATTCACAAACTGTTCGTCAACTAATTGACCATCTTACTACAATTTCAATATAAGTTAACAAACTTGAACAGGTACGTAAAGTACGCCCGTTCCAACAAAAATTACAAAATAATTTCCTTACGCCCCATTTGATATAATTAGAATAATATACAGACATATAAATTATAAAATACTATATTTCAGCCTGTGTTAACATTCAAAGACGTGAATAATCAGTGATTAACCTGTGTCCACCACGTGGTGACTTTAAACATATATCCACTCACATCCCCGTTAATTTTAAGTTAAATGTAATTCCTTTTATGCTACAATAAGTAAAAATACATTCAATACACTTACCCGAGAGTCACACAGCGTTTATTTATCCATAAGAATAGGCATTTTACACAGATAAAGAATCTCAACGCTGCCGGGAAGAAGTCTGTAGACGCCCGCTGCCGAATGTGAACTGACACAGCTTGCAACGAAAAGCCAACCTTGCCGCCTCGCTCTCAGAGCGCGCGCGGATCAGTACGGCGAACGCACTGACAACGTAATACGCCCCGCCACACTAATTAATTAACAAATTCGGTGATTAAGCTTTTCATCTCATTGACCATTAGAAAACAGCCGGGTTTCCCCAAAAACACGGCACAAGTCGAAAAACTTAGGAGAACGCAGTAAACTGGTCTCCTATATACTTACGTTTAATAACTATTATTAATACCATGTATTATAAGTATTAGTCTTTATTACAACCTAAACTATTAAATTTTATGTTACAGATACGTTTGGACAAACGTTACAAATTAACCAAAGGGTAGTATATGCAATTAATTAATCATTTCTCTGAACATAATATATGTTGTGTTGTATAATAAGTAAGGAGTGGTGTGGTCTGGAGTAAACTATGAGAGTACTAAATATAACTGTAAATCTAACCCGGCTTTTGTTTGACTTTCGTAGAATAGAGAAAGTAATGTTACGTGGACAAGGATGTTTTGTTAAAGTACCACCAGATAGCTTTATAGAATATTGAAACTTTCAACTTGTGAAACTTACTTGTCTTTTCTTCTCGTACGCGTTTCGGCGTGGTGTTCGCCTTCGTCAGCTTTGAGACAGACTGCCATTAATTTGTAACGTCTTTTATTTTGAAAGGTGTAGTGGGGGTGGTGTGTGGAGGAAGGGGATTGGCGCGGGGATCCAAATTAATGTTAGTGTTTTGTATAATTGTGTCAAAAAGTGTGTGTGATTTATACTGTAATTGGTCGTTAAGTATGTTGTTTGGTTGTGTTGTGTGGTGTTTGTATATTTCATATTGTTCTGCTGTGTTAAGTTTTCGACCTTTGAGTAAGTAGTGTAATATTTCAAGATTAGTATCTATGTTGGTGTAGCTGTGGTTTTTTGTGTGTATGTGTGTGGCAAACGCGGAATGTATATTGTTGTTGGATAAAGCTTTTAGGTGTTCAGAGTAACGAGATGAAAAAGATCTTCCCGTCTGGCCTATGTAGAAACTATTGCAGTTATTACAATTTAATTTGTAAACACCTGTTTTGTTGTATTTGTCTATGTCCGTGTTAGTATCATTGATGTGTTTTTTGAATTAAAACAGTCACAAGTTACACGTTTTCTTCTTTTCCCGTATCTTAATACATTCCATAAATATCTTCTAAACAAATACAAATCGTGTAGATAATGTTTACAGCCTATAAGTCATAAACACAACTAATCACTAGACTAATTAAGTTAAGTAAACCTTAATGAAAACAAGTAAGCAACAACAACAATAATAATAATGGCTCACTTTTTGAACCACCGAAGTAGTTAAGGAGATAGGGAGAGAAGGCTGCGTTGCATGAGCTGTTCGGTATGAAATAAAAGCAAGTTAGGCCAGCACTACATTTCAGCCGCCCATTATTACCCCGACATTTTACATTTGTACAGGCTAAGTCTATCTGGTGCTGAATAACGAAACTTTATTTTATGGTCCGCCCAGTAATCGAAGCCGCCAGCCGCCGGGGTCTCTAGATTGGTCGGCACCATAATAGCTGGTCTATTAAACCCCTAATAACTTAATATTTAAAACGATCTTGTGTCGAAAGCTGAGAGTCGTCATGTCCTAGCAACAGTATAACAGAGACGCAATGGAAGATAATTTCGATTCTGTTCTGAAAACAGCTCATAAATAGTTACGCGGACGCGTTACCACATACCACGTCACCGTCTTCATAATATTACGACTGTAGTAGTATGTGTGTGTGTGTGTGTGTGTGTGTGTGTGTGAGAGAGAGAGAGAGAGAGAGAGAGAGAGAGAGAGAGAGAGAGAGAGAGAGAGAGAGAGACAAAATGAGAAAGAGAGGCTGAGGAGTGTGAGAAAGAAAGGGGAAAACAGTATAATACTACCATAATTATTGCAGTTTAAAATTATTTTATCAATTTCAGGATTATGTAGACTTGTCCTGAAATGACGTAGACTAGTCATTATCAACTGAGATGATGATTTTGTGATTGGCGGTAACACATTCCTGGGGACAGAGCTTTACCACATGTATGCCTATTTTACTTCGCATTAGTGACAACACAAATATAAAACTCGCTTACTATACGTTGAACTCCATCTCTGTTTACATACGTCCAGTGCTCCTTTTCAAACTGAGTGCCAAGCAGTCGCTGTTCAGCAATAGAGCTCTACATAGCCAGCCTTAAACTATCCCGTTTCTGTAACTGAATCCCTGATGTCTGAAAATGTAAACATACACAAAAAGGTTGTCGCGTAAGTGTATTCGAGCACTGAACTTAAAGAAGAATGTTTGTTCGTTCACGTGTTGTCAACGCAATTGTGAACAGTTTTGGTGTTAGTGTTTGATTAAAATTTTTCGTGTTTGTAAGAGATTACTCGGTACATAAACTCACACACACACACACACACACACACACACACACACACACACACACAAAACAGATGATGTGTATTAGTTTTGGATTGAACCCCGCATTCCACATTAGTACCGTTTGTTTCACCCAGGGAGGTTACCGCAATGTTTCCGCAGATCCATCTGTGTTATCGTTTATGAGTACGACGAATGCACAGCTCTTTCAACCACTGCTCCACTTATTTCTGTCATTTCAATCTCTTGCCTTGAATCCTTTCTAGTCTCGTTTACTTTATTTCTCGAGAATCGTTTACGACTTGCTCCCCTTCTTCTGCTCTCGGTCTTTAAGCTTTAACTCTCTACTATTAACGTACATTCTCCATTAAAATATTCGTACCGCCTTAGTTTAGTTATTGTACGTTATATTGTAAGCCTTGTTCTATTATCTCTTGTTTGCTGGTTTCATAATAGTCATTCTTCCCGTGCAAGAAACCGTAGATATCTCTTCAGAAGCTCCATTCTGTTTCCTTAATGCTGCTAATGTTCTTTTTTTTCAAAACGTAAATTTTGCACTTTGTTCGTCAAAATAATTCTTTAATTTACTGTTGCAATGTTATAAATGAATTAAGTCGTTTCCAAGTTTAGTTGAAGCTGAACATGCGAACGTGCATGAGTATCACATTACACCAAATTCGTTTCAGTAACTTTGTAGGTTGATATCGCGTTTGTCGTGTAAAGTGCAGGGGGCATAAAACACATTTCTCTTGAATATTAGACTGTAACGCTTCCTTTCACTAACGGACAATGCGAATATAAAGACATTGCAATGTACGCCAGGATATATTAAATGAATACAGATGGCAGTGAATGCGACACATGTGTGTGAAGTGGAATGAAACAACGCGTCGCGTAGCCTGTTTGCTTCATGTACCGACGAGATATTTAGAGCTTTAAGTTTATATTTTAAACAAAATGTTGTTTTATGACTTAAATAAATTCGAATACGTCACATTTCATAAAGATTGTATGTTATAGTTACCACTGTCAAGTCTGCTGCCATGCGACAGGTCCAAGACTTAATATCTGAACACCCCTCCACATAACTATAACGCTAATTCGTTTTACTTCGTTCGTAAGAGTTTTCTTCCTTAATTCCAATACAATTGTTATCGTTCGTCTTCCCATTTTTTTTTGTCCCCGTCTATCTTTCCTCTTGTTACGGTATATTCTCAGCAAGGCAATTCCTACTTAACGTATGTCTAACCAATTGAGAATCTGTTTCTTAATAAACTTCAACAACTTTCCCTTTTATCGTATCCTTATCATCACTATTTCGTTTTTAATCATATCCCTCCCATTAAATTCTGCGTTATACAGCACCTAGATCTCGTATCTTTGGAATAATTTGCTTCTACATATCCGATGACTCCTGTCACTCCTCCATACGGTACCACGATCGTCCATAGTTTTTTATTAATGAAATATTCATCTGTCAGTAAGCAATTTTTGTCTTCTTGTTGAAGCCTATTTTTACAGTTAATATTCTAACCTTTATTTCTTTTGCACATCTGGCATCATTCGTTTGTTTGTTACTCAATTATAGCGTTCTGTTGTTGTTGTCGTTTTTGTTCAGTTGATTCTAAGAGCACGTCTACATAAGAAACCATTGGCAGGAAGTGAACAAAAGTTGGACAGTGAATACGAAATTCACAAGATGCCGTTAAATGTTTTAGAACAAAGGGAGTGCAAAAGTAATAGTATTTCGTTTAAGCAGAAGACAGCGTTTTTGCTCTTGTTATTTGTTATCTCTTGCTTAGTTAATGCCAATAGTCTCGAGGTATTTATAATTATATTTGTATTTCTTTACTACTTTTAGCATTACGTTTTCAGTTTTTTATACATAATTACTCAGGCACTTTTTATTTGTTGACCTCCATTTGTATTTATAAATCTCCATTTTTTATATTTTTTATGTGGCATTCAGCATTCTGATTGTTATTTTATTCAAACACAAACGAACAATCAATTTCATTAATTGACTCGATTTTATGTTAATAAGGTTCATTTTCACTTTTTTGATCAGTAGTTTGGTATGTTCTGAAGTCTTGTTTTAATATCCCTATAATATCCCAAAGGAATATGTAAACATTCCTATCTCCTTTCTAAACCCTATTTTTCAGCCAACTGATACTAAAGCCTCTGTGGTGATTACACCTCATAATTAATACAATGTCTTTCGGTAGCGGTACCCATATGTCTGCGTAGTTGCAAGATTGTATGCTTTTTCAAATAAAAACATTTTCTCCAATAAAGGGAGTGAGAAAATCCAAAGAAACTATTGGAAATCCTGTCGATTGTAGAAACTATTTGTAAATCCCAATAAGTAAGAGAATACGTGTACCCAGTTCTCTTAGAAACATAAGCTCGTGAATTGTGTATGTTCGTAGAACTCTCTTATTACAGTTGGTAATACGCGATCGATATATCGCCACGTGCATTTCAAACCGCGCTGTAACCGTAAGCCGCAGGAGCGGTACTTAAACACAGAGAGAGTGTAAAATGATGTCGCTGTGAACACCACCAGCCCCTATTTTGTCCCACTAAACCTCTTTGTGCTTCGCGCTTACAAAATCAGATCTTTCTGTGACTGTTTTGTGAAACGGTTGATTGTACTATCTACAAATAAATCCTAGTAACACTGTTAACAATATTTTTCTTGGGGAAATAATTTATTCGGGTTATGAACCAGAACAGATAATTTCCATATCAGAGATTTGGTTCGTACCATCTACAAATCTAAGAAAGCGAATGACTGCTTTAGAATATAGAGAGTCGAACATGAGACTTAATTGGCTGGGGATAGTTTGAATTTTGGAACATTACAATATCATTCCACTGCTTGCAACATCAAACATGATATGAGTGAATTCAGAAACTGGACCTGGCGGGTAAACTCTACACTCGTGAGGGTAGACTGAGGCGAGAGATAAGTTTTTATCTTAACAAAAAAGGACATAAAAATAATTTTTATATTTTCATGCAGTGACGTGTTAGTTACTTCACTATTCAAATTTTATAGTTTTCTAATTTACTAACCACTTTATAAACGCTATAATGCAACTAGTGGTCTTTGGTACTTAAATCATAGTTAGGTCTAAAGCAACGGAAAATTATTAAATGCCTTCCCTTCATATAATATGATACTAATACAGAATATAATTGGATATCAGTTGAAAATACACACCCGCGAAAATATATTCCCTTCAAAAAAAAGTGTCATTCTGGGTGTAACCTTACGAAGTAATATAGTTTGTAAAAATATACGAAATATTATTAGATCCTTTACACGTTACGTTGCATACGTTAAATGTAAACACCTTATTCTGTGTTAGCAAAGTACCCATATTAACGGAAGAGAGTAAACATTTTTCTGTGGGTTTCAACATAAAGATGGTTTAAGTACCAAAAGCGCTATTCGGATTCCAACGACTATATTAGTTTAGTCCAACGATATATTGATTAACAAATTAGAAGCCTATAAAATTTTAATATTTAATTTGTGCGTGGTAAATGACTGGTCGCACATTCAAACAGGCAAAGTCTAAAGTTGGTCACTCCAGCGCTTCCTCGGACTCCCCACACCTCTCCGTCCAGACGGCTTATAGTTCCCTAGTTGTTTGGGGATGCGGCAGTCATCCATTCGGCAAAGATGTTTCCACCAATTCAGCCGGCACTGGGCAATCCTGTCGAGTATACTCATAATATTCAGTTCCCCCTAATATATGTTTTTTTTCTATGATTATAGAGCGTATACCCTGCCACGTGCGTGAAAAGTCTCATTACAGCCGCTTGGATACGACTGGACTGGTCTTTCTTTAAAGTCCAATTCTCAGATCCATAAAGAAGTGTGAGAAGGGCCATCAATTTGTAGAATTTTAGGCGCGTTTCTTTACTTGCTGACTTAAGAGTTAGCCTGACGGTACCGCACATAAGGTTGAACTTATGCACCTTATTCACAACGTCGTTACTTGTATTATAAGACACTGTAGCCCAGGTATTCAAAATTGCTGACTTGTTCCAGGACAGTACTATCTATAACAATTTTTGCCCGTACGGGATCAGTTCGACGAAAAACCATCACCTTGGTATAAATAAGTATAAATCCTAATATAGTGTGGATATTTGTAACCCAGGGTCTTTGCATATTCGATTAAAAGACCCCAATATATCAAATAACAAATGTAAAACCAATAACATAACACCTGAAATTAAGCCCAGTATTTTAAGTGCAAATCATTTTTTATACACGGGTTTAAATGCCAAGCACCTTGATATAATAGTGTCTTCTAAGAAACAGTGGCATAATACTAATACTGGTCAATCAGATTGTCCCGTTATTAAAATGGCAGAAAGATCATTTGTCTCAGTGGACTCTGCGTTGTCACAATTTGCATTCAGCAACTGCAGCTCATCGTGTCCTCCTCATTCTGCTGACAGTTTAGCACTTTTCTTTAAGTGGATAGTGTCAACAACGCACTATATACATGTGAGGAGCTAAAATTATAATTTCGACTGGTGAGAGTTGTTTTAAAAACCGACGCAACGGTTTCCGTGAGACCGTTAGCCATTTATATAATTTCACGATGTGAGTCAATTAAGTGGTTATAAATTGTATATAAACAAACGTTTCAAGCATGTTGACACTTCATTACAAATCGTCATTTCAAAAGTAATCTGTTACGGGCAGTCTGTGTCCGTGCTGACAAACAAATTAATTGTCAAATGTATGTGGTGAATGTATTGTTATGAAAATCGCATGGCTCTTTATTTTAAAACTTTTAAATTAAATAATGAACGACAGAGAAATCGGTACTCCCAATGTTTATTAACACTTTTCTACAAATAACACATTTGTAGTACAACAATTCCGGTTTTACTGTTGCTCAGTACGGCAAACACTACACTTTATTCAAATAATAATACGAGTCACCAAGTTAAACAATTACAATAGTCCGGAATACAAATAAACAGTTCAACATTTGACATATTCACTAACACGTTCTCGTAATAGCACGTCTCATCCCTAGGATTTTCAGATTTCAGAACTGGTTGAATTGACGTGGTCATTACATAAGTAACGAAAGTCACTTGCTCGGCCTAGTGATGAAGAAAAAATATCGGATGCCCGGAAAATAGTGGAACAGCGTCTCGGAAGATGCATAATGTGCCAGGCTGCTCTGAATTGTGTAATCGGACGAATTACACAGTATGTAACATGCATCAGATGGGCTGTGAGCATGTTGCCTATATCCGAACCAAATACAAATATATTGGAATACAACTACTGCACTGTCGGGAAAGTACATTTTTTATAATACTTTTTATAAAAAGCATTATGATTCAAGCTGCCAACATGCTTTTCTATGTTACGGTTGTTATCAGTGCTAGAAAAACAGGTGGTAAGTTATAATACGTAGTACGAGTTATAAAATACTATAATAATACTTTTAATACTTCAGTAGTTTCAATTTTTTAAAGCATTTTATTATTTTTTAATTTGCTTTCTGTTAGGGTGTTCTACTGAATTTTTTCAACTACAAAAAGTAACAAAAATTGTTACGTACAAGTAACAGTTTGTCTAATACAATACACTATATTAAAATATTTTCTTCTAACATGCACTGTTTAAGCAATAAATACTTATAAATGTACATGTTTAGTTTGAACTATAAAATCAACGTCTAAAATTACTTCCCTGTTGTGAATTTAGAGCTGTAACTTGTTCTCCGTTGTCCTTTCGTCATTGCATTTTTATACTACGTTACGATAAAATTATCTGGCTAATTAAGGTCAGCAGTAAAATAAGAAATGGTTTCGCTCGTCCATTGTTATGGGCCGTCGACATTTGGTTTGTAAAATATATATTTGGAGATAACTTTTCGTTATAATTGACGTAGGCTACACATACGGTTGGCATAGAATTATGAACCTGTACTAGTCGCAGACAGTCTGCGCAGTACACTGCGTACATTTTTCTGTGACCGTACAAGCGTTACATCTGCGTACGACGTGTACAGAGTCTCGCCAGGATCTTTGGCGTCGTTGCTGTTTATTCGGCTAAAATATATAAGAGAAAAAACTGCTATTGTCTCCCAAGACTAAAACCACTAACAATCGATAGTATAATCTTTATTTATTTCTAAAATTGTTATGTTTTCTCCTTGTTTCTTGTTTACTTTGAAAATCTGTTTTTGCTCTGTCTTTTATGTTACAAAATTTACTCATTCAAATTTGTCTCCTTATTAGTTTTTCAGTAAATGAAAGGATTTATAAGAGATGTATAAACGTGACGAATAAGCTGTATGTTACTCAGATCTATATTGCGACGATACAAATAAATATTTTCGCATAGGATAGTTTTTTATGTATAAATTATGAACAAGTCTATATTGGAGGTGTAGAAAAATTATTTATTTATCACACAAAGAAATAATTGTTTATATGATATATTTAAAATTAAACAAATGTCATGTAGAGTATATTATTTATTATAAAAGAGTTTATATAATTCAGTTTGGATAAGTTTTACTTGATACGTAGAATTCCTTTAACTCGGCGTGACGTCATTCGCTCCGCCGCTGCTACGGTTTCTCTGCACTGATCGCCGCTCTGCTCTCTCCCTCACTCTCTCTCTCTCTATCTCTCTCTCTCTCTCTCTCTCTCTCTCTCTCTCTCTCTCTCTCTCTCTCTCTCTCTCTCTCTCTCTCTCTCTCTCTCTCGCTGTTCTGAGGTTCGTCGAACAACTGATAACACTAATTTCAGATTTCACACACAAATTGTCACTTTCCGAATCGTTAGTTTTATCGCTCGGAATTGATTATTATTATAATTGATCGTCATTAATTACTGATTCTGAGGGTGATAATGAGTGATAATTATAAAAGCGGTGTATAATGCTTACACCTTCCGGCAATTCTTGACGTGTCCCGCATTAATAAGGATTTAGCCCGGTAGATAAATCTCCCTAAGCGGAAAATCTTCCACTAACACGTACTAGCACTTAATATAATATAATATGTGGTTCACCCGCTTGGTTCTAGTCGAACAACTCGAAAAAAGTCCCAAGACTTAGAGTTACTTCAGATTAACCAGTTCGAACAAGAAAACTCTTGTATAAGAGCACACGTTTACTAAGTAACGGCTTCCGATGAACTGCCTCAAAGTACACATGACAACGGACGGATCTGACTGAAATTAGGGGCTTCTGATTGGTCAATCGACTGTCTACGTGGTAGATTGGACAAAAGATAGACGCGTTGCAGGCGAATCTTTGTATAATTCTGCGAGAGCCTGCATAGATTTTATCTAGAAATTTTATTACTCTTCAATTGATAAGCGTGAAAAGTTGAGTTTTCAATTACTAAAAAATCACATTTAAAAATAGCTGAGAACAATAGAGTATGTAGCTATTTTCATAAATAATTCACTGGCCAAGTCTCATCCCGATCGGTTAACTCACGCGGAAGATATAACAACGAAGGTTCACCACACGCGAACGCGCGCACATATTCACAAACAAAGTACATGACAGTATAGAACAAACATTTACAAAGAATTTGGTATAACACAAGTCCTTATTCATTACTAAGTACAAAACGTATAGCGATTTGACAAAAATTGCATACATAAATTTAAAACATGTTACTGTCCGTCATCCATGCTCTGGTATACTTATTCATAGATCATCATCCTGTGTTTTGTTGAAATATATATTGGAAATTAATTTCAATGCAAAAAATTGATAAGATTATTGCATGGGTCGTGATATTAAAAATTTGAATAAATCGTTAAACAACAGAGGAAAAGGTAGTTACAATTCTTTTTACACGTCTATAAAACAACCAAACTTTTGTAAAATAGTTATGTTAAGTATATAGTTACGTACGCATTAATTCGCCAATACGTAATATTGCAACAAACACTAATGACCATCAGTTTTATACAAATGCAATAATCCACAATCTATATTTACATACTAATATCACTTCACTATACGCATTCTGATGGTTGGTATAAGTAATTCGCAGAACTGACTGACTCAAATTGTCGCTATGAGTGTTGTTCTACTATATAAACAAATAACAAGCAACAGTGTTGCTTCTTACAGAGAAATTTTAAGGTTGTAGTAGAGAACAATTTATTTGAAAATTACCGAATTTCAAAAGTAAGCATGGAAGAATCTTTGAGAACCGTTTAACGAGCTTAATATGGAGGAGGTAGTAGACAAAGTACAGAAACAAAAGGCGGATTGGTAAGAGCACTTAACTCAAATAAATTATAATATTACTAAAAGACAGTTACATTACAGTAAACCTGAGAATTTCCGTAGTGTTCAGTATCCATTGTCGAATATATAAAAAACAACGATAGTCGACTAAAACACTCAATTTAATTTCTTAAAGGATTCCGTATCATATTATCAAATAATTTAAGTATACTAATGAAACTGTTTGGATCACAGACAAAAATAATGCTGTGTAGAAAGATTTGTTGGGAGACATTTTCCTTACAAACGCATATCGATTTTGGAGAAAAAATGTATAAAAAAAAAAAAATCAAACCGCTTTTCGATAGATGCACATTTCGGTCTCCACTGGACAGAAGCCTCACTTAATTGCACCCATCTGTTATAGTCTTGTTGACATAGTAGGTCTAATTGCTTACAATTTTTTGAAATCGTCAGGTCACCTTTTTGGATCTTTTATCCTTTTACTTCTGCATGGTCCTATCTAAGTCCTATCGCTTTATCCGCTTTTTCTAACATTGGTTAAATCACGTCCATAAGATCATCTACTTTGGGTGAAACGGATCAGCTCCAATGACTTAGACCGATTGCGTACATCACGACAACATTCTTCGAGAAATCAGACAATTACGCAATCAAACCGGCAATGGCATATTGTTTCAAAAAACGTATTTCGGGGTAAAACTGAGACCAAGTAGCAACAATGATGGAAAGTGTTACATTTACAAACACATGGGATCACTCAGAAGAGGACAATGTTTGAATGTAGAATCACTGCTTAATTTTATGATCTTACATTGTAAGAAAATAAAGAAGTTAATGCTTTTCTTAGATTCTTGTACAAGAACTAGAGAGATTGTTACCCACGATGACCTACTCCTGCGGATAATCAAGGTAAGCTATAAAACTTCCAGAGAGTTTGAGAGCAATAACTGTAAAATATAATGGCAAGCATAATCTACGTGAATCTTTAAAAAATTATGTTATAAAACAGAAACCAATAAAACTGAAAATGTCAGGTTCCGAAGTTGAAGAAATGAACAAGCCTTTCAAGACAGAAATTAGTAACACTGGTATGTCAGAAAATTTAACAATTTTTGTTGAAGAGATAAACAAAAATATTCTCTGTGTAATTTTTCCATTCCTGGAAAATTTCATTGGACAAGTCGTCATATCATCGCGCTATGCTTAACGCTTCCAGTAATTCTGTCCGTCTTGTCGTTGTGGATGCAGCTTACAATTTATTTTATCTTGCCTATGGTATTCTGCTCCGACATACAGAAGCGTAGCCCCCCCCCCTTAAGCGATTATTCAATTATGTGTTTCGTTTACCTGTCGTCCGTTAATCTTGCGATTTGACCGCAACTTTGTAATTATTATAACTGCGTTGTAGGCATAATTTCTTAGTTATCTAATATAATCAATCATTTTTCGTAGTGTGTTCTTTCTTCTTCTTGCAAGGTTTCTACAGTCCAATGTGTGACCCGCTTTCTTGCGCCAGGTTGAGCGGTTTTGATAATCGTTTTCTTCAAGTTGCACGTTTGCCTTCGTTTTTTGGACGCCAACGCTCCTGAATTATTTAACACATCCTCTCTAGTTTTTTCCTCCAGGTAGCCATTAGAGATTCTTTACAACTTCTTATCCACCATTCATTCAAAAAGTTATTTTTCGGCGGAAATCATACAACAAAAGGTTAATGTACGTTAATATAATCTAAGAATATGTTTTGTGGGCACCAAAATGTATTTTTTAATACTAGAGCTATTAATTAAATATTAATAACTGAAATAATGCTGTCTCCTAGAAAATTACTTTTATTTAAACATTAATTATTTAGTAACAAATAATTTTTCTGATTTAGACTCTAATTTAGATATAACTTTTTTGTATTTAGTCTTATATTACATCAAAAACAGTGAGAGCACACAAAAAAAATTAATGGAAAATTTTTTGATCGTGGTTTTTAGGAAATAGGATATGGACTTGGCTCTACAAAGTGTGGCAGGAAGGGCTTCTGCAAAGACTGAATTGAAACGGTGGCTTAGCCTCAGTAGGAGTGAAGTAGAAGTGTTGGTTTCAATAATTTTTAAAAAGCCTCTATTAAAATAATTAAATAATTTTTATCAGGGTATTTATGTTGCGATAAGAAAACAGAAAAGACAAAACAAAACGAAAATTATGTACGGTTTGGCTGGAAGATCAAGCCCAGAGCATGCATCGTAAGGAAGCGTCTATTACTCGGTTTATGCGCGTGCATAAATCGTCGTCTGCTCTCCACGCCGTCAAACTGTATTTCCGTAAGTTCTTGTACGTTCTAGTATTATTATCTGCTTTCAGCGTTCTGTTATTTAATTCGTAAATTTGCAAAAATTACGCACGTTTTAAACTTTTGAATATTACACTTTCCAATGTTGGGGATTAAATAGTGTAATAAACAAATATTTTATTTGACGTTTAAGCTTTTAACGCAAACACTGTGAAGCCTAGTGCCATCCTACAGCAGTGGATGCTAAGACATCAACACTGTAGTACCATCGCGGAAAATGAAGTAATATAATTGTTCACGATGAAAACAACCATTTTTCGACAATTTATGTAACTGAGTCTTCAAAGTCAAAGACGAAAGACTACTAACTACCCAATAAGTAATAAGATAAAGTTTTTACACATGGAACTAACATTAAATATTGGCATCGAAGTAACATTAAATATGCACGTGTAATGAATAATATCGAAGTTTTTTCACATTTAAATATTATTTTGTAGAAATATCAACAAAAGAGGAGTCAACAAAAGCATGTGCAAAAAAAATAAGAACAGTATTCTTTGTTTGCATAAACAGTAACCGGAGTAAACTGTAAGGGAAACACGTATGGGATATTAAATAACATGAAACAGTAGACATGAGACATAAGAGGTATGCGGAATACATTGGTAGAAGAAAAACTAAAGACGTTTTATGCGAAAAAATCTGGATAAGATAATGACAGGATCGACTACATAAATTATAGCTACATCAATGTTGACTCCATTAAAAAACAAACGTAGCCCTATAACCTACAACGCAATAATATACAACAGTAACACAACTTATTAAGTCGTAAAGTCAATCAATGGCAATGAAAATATCAAATCTTGCGAGACACTACTAGAACTGGTTCCATTATCTCGGTGTTTAGTTCTCGTTAAAACAATTATGCTAATAAAAAATTACAAAATCGATTTTCTAATTTTGTAAAATTAAACACTGGTAAATTACTGATACTTTCTGGGCTGGTAGCCAGTGGTTTAAAATCACTAAAAACATAGTTGTCGGGAGTAATAAAAAATGATCAACCAGATTCCGGCCGCAAAAGCTTAAATTCTTTGTTTAAACACTGGTAGTTTTACAAATCTAATAATTTTATTATCAAACTTTGACAAGACGAAAGAAAAAACATTAAAAAAATTAAACAATTACTGGTTTCACTGAACAGCCCGTAACCGCATACTCATTTTTCAGATTTAAAAATATAAAATTCTTACACACGACACAGATTAAAGAAAAAGGATTGACATTCTTGGAATTCTATGAATCAAGAAAACTATAAAACATACCAGATGAACAAACATAACTTTACGTAACTTCTTGTTAAGAATAGTAACTTAAAATTATTTTTGTTATGCCCGGGGTTACCACTTCTTTACTTTCCGTTTATTACTATCGTGTACTTCTGGCACACATTTCCCACCAAAAATGATTAATGTATTCGGTATATGTAGCTCTTTGAAAGTAATCAAGCTGGCTGCATTACAGCCAGTTGTCACAGTCATCATCATCACCATCATCTTTATAACACGGCATAGGCAAAATGCTGCCTGTTCCGCCGTCAAAGATCCTCCAGCCATCTCCTCCTGGGTCTATCCACACACATATGTCCTATAGGTTTGTATTTCCAAACTTGTTTGGCCAGTCTGAAATCTGACATTTTTTCTAAATGTTCTTTCCACCATTGTAATCTTTTAATTTTTCATTCAAGTTAAATCCTGTAATTCTTCTCTTATGGCCTCATTCTTTATACGGTCGACTTTAGAACAGCTTTTAACTCCTCTTAAGAATACCATTTCCGAGGCCTGTATTTTACTATCTTGTTTCTTGATTGTTGTGCATAATTAACACCCATAGTTATGTTGTATAGGAAGTGCCATAACTTTGTAAACCTTCAATTTTGTATCTCGATGTACCTTGTTTCTAAAAACACGGTTGATTGTCCTACAGATCGTCTGGAACTTACCTAAATTAACATAAATATCGTAATTCCTATCATAGTCAATATCATTTTTTCCAAGTAATTAAAATGGCTCACGTGTTCTAGAATTTGATAGCTGTGATACCTGTCATAGTCTGATAGTAAATTTTTTTTTTTTTTTAATTGCAAAGTTTGTTATGTAATGTTTATCAATCTCCATTTCGTTACATGAGCCGTGTACAAAGTTTGCCAAACGCACATAGACCGTTATGTTGAGACCATTAAAAGTTTAAAGCGGCCGTTATACTGTACGTACAATGTGAAGTCTGCCCATTAAAAGTTTGTGTTGTCCCATTATTAGGCCGTAAGTGGAAGTGATTAACCCATTAAAAATAACATCCATAACGACACATGGCGTAATTATAATCATTACACTGATCGTAACTAGTTAAAAAAAAAGTGTCAATGTTTCAAGTACGTATATCAGCGTTACCTTTAATTAATGGAAAAGCGAGGATTGGGACATTGAGAAATATGATAAGCCAGGCACTTAATTACTACTATTTGGGTTGCCTAAAGAAATGTAGAAGTAGATAAAAATTTGCTGGATGTTGTATGGTGGATAGCAAGGATGAGAGAAGGAGAGAAATTGTGGGGAATTATGCTTTCGATTACAACGGCATCAGGAATGAATAGTTAATTTCACGTGGAGACATGCAAGAATTGCCGGCAGACATTAAGAAGTGTTAAACATTGACTTAAAATACCTTTTAATTGTACTGACGCATCCTAATGGCGGTGGAAACCAAACCAGACCAAAGAAAATCTGAAGGAAATGCGTAAACAAGTCCACAGAATGACCAAAGAACATAATAAAATGAAAAACTGGAAAACGTCTAAAATTCAAATCGATATGTGTGTGTATGTGTGGGGGGATGTTAACTGCTTATCTTTGAGGAACGAAAACAACAAAATTTTAATTATAAAAGGCTACTCTAAGGTCAAGATGAAAACTTCTGTTAGATAGAGATTTGTTTTTAGAAAACTTAAAAAACGAACATATTAATTTATCGTCGCTATGAATACTTTGTGAGGGTCCCTCCATAATGCGTTGTATTCTGAGCCAACAAGGTCCAATTTCGGATTCCCAGCTTCCTCAAATCATCCTCCACTCCATATACGTATGTCTCGTCTTAGTTTCGGTCTGGGCATGCCATCATTAATGGCTTTTCCGTTTCACCCTCTTTCATGCGGGCAATATGTTCAGAACACTTAAGTCTCAAAGATGTTATTAACCGGCTACCGGTGGCTTCTTATACATTTCGTACAGCTGGTGATTAAAACTCCTACTTGTCTGGTGGTAGCAATATGTAATATACTGCAATGAAGTATTTTTTCTGTTTTCTATTGTATTCTTTTTTATAGCCTAAAGGTACCATACATATGATGTGTAATACAAGTTTTTATTATTCACATTCTTAAAACGATCGATTTCGGTCATATGTGTGGTACCTTTAGGCTATAAAAAAGAATACAATAGAAAATTGAAATTATAGGTACCATTAGTAAAATAATAAGTGTAAGTATATTATAAATACATCACATTATCATTATTTTTTTCTGGTTCTGACTGTGATTTAGTAATCTTAACGATTTTCATGATAGTCATTTTATAGGTATATACGCGTACTACCCAATAAATTATGATTACGTAGAAATATTATTGCTATTAGGCTAATTTAGATACAATTTTTAAAGAACAAGAGAGAGAGAGAGGAGAGAGAGACAGACAGAGACAGCGAGAGGGGGAAGTAGAGAGAGAGGAGGGAGGGGGAGAGAGAGAGAGAGAGAGAGAATTATTGAACATTACAAGTTTCAAATTATAGTGCAACGGAATGTGCAGTGTAGTTTACTTTGTGCATATGAGCGCTTACATGCAGAACTACGAGGAAACTTAATTTATTCTTTGGTATTTCTTACTGACTGTCTGCACCATTGGACCTCGGGAAAAACGCTAACGGGCTAACGGGCCTTCTGTCTATAGTACTGCTCAAAGTCACTCACCCTCCCCTCTCCGCCCAGAAAAACACATACTTATACCACACTACAGCTTTCTATCCTACCTTCGTATGAAAGGATGCGTATCTCTTTATTATTGGTACCCCCTCATGCGTGTGCTGTACGCTTGTACAGTATACGCTTGGTAGTAGAAGCGTATTAAGGAAAAAACTCTATGGTTTCCTCTGTGACCTTGAATAGTAAATATGATCTGTATAGCAATCTACTACATTTCATAAAAATTTATAATTTGAAAACTCATGTTTGACGGAAGCTCTCAGTTGGACAAGTGAGGGTAAAGCTTAGTTGTGAAACAAAGCAAATGCATCAGTGACACTAATATATTTTGCATGGTTTCCCCGAGACTCTTGTATTCTTTTTAAAGCATCTACTTCTATCAGCCTTCAGGAAAATTTAAATTATGTTCTCACGTAGGCTTCCGCGGCCGGTGTCCGTTATGTCATTCAAACATACAAACTTGTATTATGGAAACATCATACAAGACATTTTTGACGCGTTCCATATCGGAAGAAGATTTTAAAAACCTAAAATTTAAATTGTCTGATCTAACAAGACGTTAGGTAAATTGCTTTTGCTGCCCATTTCCAAGATCGAGAAAATTGAAATCGTAAAAGTTTTTACGATAAACCTTTCTGTTTTAAAATCATCCAAAAACGTCTGTGCCTTAAGAAATAGAAAATACATATTATTTTGTCACATCTTCACATGTTTCAAATAAAACAAACTTTACAAACAAATAAAATAAAAGGTTTTTAAAATGTATAAACACTTCGTACGTTTCACAGTTTTTATTTAAGTCTGACAGCTGTTTCAGCTTATTAAGCTATTGTCAAAGAGCTCAGTGAACAGCAAGATATTTGTTCACTGATATCTTTGAACAAACAGCTTAATAATCTGAAACAGCTGTCAGAGTTAAATAAAAACTTTGAAACGTACCAAGTGTTTATACATTTTAAAAACCTACGTATTAATATGTTTCACCAAGTGCCCAACGAATCATCAATAAATATTGTGAAAACAAACTTTTATCTACGAGTAGTTAACAAACGCGTAGTTACTTCTGTACGGTTGTTTCGCTCAATATATTTGCAAAAACCAGTTAAAAATAAGCTTTTTTCGTTATTTGATACGCCATAATTTTTAATTTTGGGAGAGGTCTTACAGTTATTTATTATTAAAAATTAAAATAGACTTTTACAATTAGCTCCTTTTATAAAAGTTTACTTATCCTTAAATTATTAAACTGTAGGCTTACGTGTACGTGTTACTAAACTGTAATTGTTAAATTTTAAATTGAATTCACCGTCTTAACCAAATTTCTTGCTGATTTAAAATCTAAGTTGTTAATTTTGTCATAAAATGTAGGATAAACGTACAAAACGTGAGTCCCAAGTTGCGTTTGTACGTTGAAATTTGGGCTGTAAAATTTAAGGTGGTTACACAAAACAATGTTTATACAGGCCTATATACACTTTTTTATTTTCATCTGTATGACATGATCTAAAAGCATTACTGTTAGTATATAAATACTCTTTTAAATGCATATGTATTAAGCGGATCTCGAAAAATATATTTGAGTCGTTGAAGTAGTCTGTGAAACTCTGTACTAGAACACAAGCACATACGCCTACACGCACCATGTGTAATGTAAGACTTGCTAGCAAACTAAATTTAAACGCTTGTACGCAAAGCCGTTAGGGAAACAAAGCGTAATTGAAATATTATTTGTTAGTGATGAGCAGGTTATCAGTCATGTGCCGCGTCATGTTTCCAAGTACCAGCAGTAGTTCCACTTGACCGGTTCGTGTTACTTACAAAGCAGCGCTCGTTATTACCAGCATTTGCTACACGTACCACTCACACGTCATTACGGTCACCACTCGCCACTTGAATATTGTAATTTTGACCCAGAAAAACTTATTCCGCTGCATTTCTGTCAGCACTGCAGAATTTACAGCCTTCGTAATCACCTCGCCGACAGTAATCAGGGTCAGTCTAGTTGTGTTGCGCAGATCTCGTAATTTTTAGTAAGTAACGGAGTAAGTAAGTAACAGTAAGTAATTTTTTTTATTTCAATTGATGGCTACATGGACCGCGATCTTTAAAATGGTGTAACAATTGAAAACAAGAGACAGTGAAACTATCATTAGTTTTAGTTCACGACAGTCGACCTGTGTGAATACAAATTTGTATTATACACTATTCACAATAAACAATAAGAATTACTAACTCATTCACCACCGTTATCACGGACGGCTTTACACTGTTCGGTAATAGCCGTTCTTTCGATCTATTCTGAGTTTTGAAGGCCAGTGGTGAGTACTTCGCCTCTCTCTACCCTTCTTGTCGTAGGTTCCAATTCTTTTTCCTCAAACACTTTTTTTCATTCTCTCGTGATTCATACTCTCTCGTGCCACCCTGTCACTTTCATAATTTATAAGTTCCCAAAAACTCGACTTTTTTTTACTTTTTCCTGGGGTTCATCCGTGTTTGAATTAGATTTCTCACCTTGACTTTGCAGATGCCTGAATAATTTCTTATTTGTTTGTTAAAAATCTCTTCGTTATTTATTTTTTCTCTGCTTCTTTTTGAACGTTATGTACATTCTTTTGTAAGCTTCCTCAGCCCGTATACAACAATCATTACTGTTCTTCTCAGAACGATTTTCAGCCTCTCCTCCTCCACACGTTTGATACACATTATCGCCATTGCGTGTACCTTCACTGGACGAATTAATTTATTATACAGTCTCACTAATTTAAGATTTACGAAAGATTTAACTTTTAATTTAGACAATTTTTAAATGAATAAAGACTTGACTACACACTACACATGTCACAACGCTCTCTACTGGCATGTGGAACAATCGGCTAGCCACTCTACTGGCAGCGTGACTGACTGGCTAACAAGGTGCTGCGTCATTTGTAGACTGTCGTGAAGTGAAACAAGTGTGTAATTCATCAAAGTCAGAACTGTGAAATCAAACAAGTTACGATTGTGCCAAAACGCTATGGAATGTGCTGTTGGAAAGTGGGCTAGGTGTGGGGGGTGGCTGCCTGCCCTGCTCAGTTCATAAAGAAAAGATAACATTTTTATAAAATATTTGTTTGTTTGAGAAGGAAGGGACGCTTTTGGCGGCGACAGCTTGACACTCCGAGACCTCGTGGTATGTCTATAGAACGTGAACGGTATCTGATGTGACCCCATGGGCTCGCAGCTCAGACTACTTCACAGTAAACAAGTAAAGCAACAAAACATTATTTTAGTAACAGATTTCTTTGACAAAGTAGTATTGTTGATGGTAATCTCTTACATACAATGGAGGACGACGACCCGTCACGTAATACTTTGATATGTAACGAGCTATAAGTAGCGCATTCCAGAAAGTTGTAAAGTAATTGACAGAGTTTTTCTTGTACTGTGGATTTCTCTCTTAACTGATGGACTTTACGTTAACCTGCAGCCAGCCACGGCCAAGCCACATACTAAAAATCGTTAAAATCATAATATACCTACACATTTCAATAGAGCGTATAAACTAAAGTTAAATAAAAATCGTTGAGAATATATTTTCTCGCAGTTATAATGGAGGATGTGACTGTCAGTTGCTCGCTAATTGTGTGAAGTAGGCGGTTGTAATTGTTGTAACAAGGTCTGACGTGATTCTAACAGATGAATTGCTATTGTTGTTGCCTAAACGTGCGTGCTTATGATTACTCTGTCTTTGTGAAGATGTCACGCACAAGCTTCCAGCCAAACAATGCACCCCTAACTTCTGCAACACTGGTGAAACGCGCGCACATCACAACGGAAGGAAAGTGTGTGTGTGTGTGTGTGCGCGCGCGCGCGTGCGTGTTTTAATAGTTGTCTGAGAAAAATGAAGACAAAATATTTGATAGGTAGGGTAAAATGATAAAAGGTGTGGTTGAAATTGACCAACATGAAACAAGAGACACGATATTTGAGAGTAACTACGTATCAGATACTTAAGTCTAGAGCTTCAACTACTTGGAATTGATGATCTGGAGAAGACTGATACTGAATGCTATGAACGATATATTTGTAATGGCATAGCAAAGAGAGCTCTTGTGCGTTTGAATTATATATATTGCGATGTACAGTGGTCGCACTGAACAAATAGTCGGTTAATCGTATATTGTAATGCTATCGGATTTGTTAATGATATGACTACACAATTGCACTATGTTGATTTTAATACAGTTTAAAAAAAGCTAATTATTCTCTCTGTTGACAAATTGAAATAATTTGTTTTCTTATAATATAATATTTATATGACTTCTTTTGTCTTTTAGTTTAAACGTTTATTATAGTGTCTAACAAAAAATAAAGTCACTTCCCTTTATGACGTATGTAGATAGATGTCGATGATCCAGTCTGGAATATGGGTGTAAGTCGTTCACTCTGGATCGGTACAGCTCCTCCTGGTATCCGGCGTTCAGGGTCGTCATCAGGTTGAACAATTCTATAAATTGTAGTTAATTAATATTTTCACCATAATTTATTTTGTGTATTAAGGTTACACAATCCAGCAGACTTCAAGTGTCTTTTAATCCCTATATGTACAATTGTACTTTCCCGTATTAGCACTACTTAAAAATTTACGATATCAAAAAAAAAACTTTTTAACTTGTTTTCGTACGCTGTCGTAGACCTAGCGTCTATACTCCAGCAGCACGTCTGCACGTTTTCAAGTTCAGAGAGAGACTATACTGACGGACCGAAAATAAGGAATTGACTGAAAATTTCCCCTATTTCTCGTACGTTGATTGGCGAATTCATAAGCTTTCTCTGCGTCTGAAGTCATGATAAATACATTCTTGTATAAAACTGTTTGAGATCAAATTGCAGTTTGTCAAAAAAACTAGTATAATTTCATTACTAACCTACAGGGTCATAAATCTTTCTTTCTTAAAAATCTTATGGATTTAGTTCTTTAAATTACAAAAACAAATGCTGCTTCTCCATAGGTCTTTTTATTAGGTGTATGCTGGTACAAGTCTCATGTCAAAATTTTTATTTTAACAGAAGTTATTGAATTTAATAGGTTTTTCATTATTACACGCACGCGCACTCGCCACATGCCTACGCATATTTTCGGACTATTTCACAACACTAATGGTTTTTCTTTACTGTCTCAAAGTTACTTAAAACTAACAATTTGAACATGTCTCTTATTGCCTAGCATTCAGTGTCCAAACATGCAGTCTTTACTTATCATCATCATCATCATCATCCTCAACGTTTAAACCAAGAATGGTTTGTTCCGGTCTCAAATAAGCAAATATTACAGCTGATCGCTGTATGGTATAGTGGGAACAAAACACAAAACACCAAACAGTTTGTAACCAACAAGATAGTCTCTTACAACAAGTAAAATAAAAATTGTTCACACGCAATATAAATGTCAACTACGAGTACAATTATAAAACACATAGGCTAACACTTCGCCACAATACTTCGAACCGCAGTGGAATAAATCGTCACTTAAACTGAAACTAAGCGCCGCTTAATGCCTATATTTATACCCAGCTGCGATTCTAGAATAATCTATACTACGCGTCAGCGCTACTAGAAGAATCCCAGAACGTAATTGATTGCGGCCTTGAACACAGTGCGCCGGCCGGTATGGTCTGGAATAGCCTCGTTGACTGACGTGTGACAAGTGTCACGTAATTGTCCTTCACCTCAAAGTAGCAGCAATATGTACGCACACACACATTACAGCCGGACTCCGCTGGAATAGCCGAGAAACAAGTAGAATGTTCTATGATGGCGTAACAATACATATGTCGATTAAACCAATGTCCTCATATTGCTTTGCGGTTTGGGAACGTAGGCGCTGCGAAGCTTTATAAACCAATGTCCTCATATTGCTTTGCGGTTTGGGAACGTAGGCGCTGCGAAGCTTTATAAACCAATGTCCTCATATTGCTTTGCGGTTTGGGAACGTAGGCGCTGCGAAGCTTTATAAACCAATGTCCTCATATTGCTTTGCGGTTTGGGAACGTAGGCGCTGCGAAGCTTTATAAACCAATGTCCTCATATTGCTTTGCGGTTTGGGAACGTAGGCGCTGCGAAGCTTTATAAAACACGAAGAATGTGGTATGTTGGTGCCGCATAATGAGAATCCCGTGTCCAACTAACCTGTCTCTATTATAAAATCATAACAACGTTGTACTCAATACAGACGTGTGTCCTCAGTTCAAACATTGTCCTCGAGTCACCGCTTGTATTTGAATAAACGTCCGATTGTTGTAAAAATTGCACGGGTGTTGATCCAGATTTAAGTTCGCCAAACCAACATTTGTTTGGTGAGATGTAAGATCGGCATGTGGTTTAACCAACCCTGCACAGTACGCTATATGATACGAAAGACTAGTAGGTAGGGACAGGGACAAAGACAGGGACAGTAGACGAACAAAGACAGGGATTAATATCTTCTGCAAAGCAGATGGAATTCTTTAAACAAATACAGTGCTGTAACCTGACAGCTTTGAAAAAAAACAAACTGCTGTCCACGTGTACCACATCCCGCCAACAGTAATGATGGGGCGAAGTGGAGGGAAGAGTCCAAAAGTCGCCAATCGTTGTTCTTTCATGTTGTGTGTATACTACGAAAACTGGAAAAACGTGAGAGTCATAACTGGGAGGCAATAACTGATTACTCAATCGGCTAAGCTTCCTAACTACGACGTGCGAAGTGTCACGTTGTACATATAAGTATTTTCAGTCACACAGATTTATAGCTAGCGTTTATGAATCAGAGTGCGAGGTTTAACAGTATGAAGACAGGCAGACATAAGTACGAGGGTCACTCAATAATTAAAGAGATAAACAGAAGCATAGCTGTAGAGAAAAAACGCTTTATAAGCGGAGTACCATAGTTTCAGGACTGTAAGTACTGATAAGCTCTGTTCAGCTGTTTGATTCGAATTGTTTAGTTTACGAATTCAGATTTTCATTTGACAATGGCGACTCCTCTTGAAGTTACGAAATTAGTTGAACAGCGCACAGTGATCCGTTTATCGCTTTTTGAAGGTTAAAACCGAGCTAAAATTTACTCTCGTATGACTAAAAAATTCAGAAAAAGCTTATAAACCGCAGAAATTTTTATAAGTGGATAAAATTGCTTAAAAAATTTGTCGAGTTTCAGTGAATAACGTGCACCGTTCTGGACGTCCAGATCTTTTGGGATGTTGAAGGCCCGCTTTTTGTGATTTTTTAGAAGATCAGCGGACAATAAACAGTACATACTACTCTGACATGCTTATCAGTAAAGTAAAGCCGGCAGTGATGCGGAAACGTCCTGCATCATTAATGATAACGTCCGTACACACACGCACACACAGCTCAGTTAACACGTGACACCATCACTAAATTGGCTTGAGATACTCTACCTAATCCTCCCTACAGTCCAGACATGGATCCTTGTGATTTCCACTTGTTTGGTCCACTCAAGGAGGCGTTACATGGTACGAAGTTTTATGACAATGACGATGTCAAAGAAAATGTCCTCAAATGGCTCCGACATCAACATAAAGATTTCTTTTCAGCGGGAATTAAAAAGCTTATTCAGAAACGAAACAAGTGAATAAATATTTCTGGGTATTATGTTCAAAAGTATAACGATGCATGAATTAGAAGTAGTGTTTAAAGGACTTTAAAGTGGGAGATCACCTGGAACAGATAAAATTACAGCAGAAATGATAAAGAATATGGGGAAAAAGGGGAAAGAAATACTTTTAGAAATTATCAATAAAGCGTGGACAAGTGTAGACATACCAAGAGAATGGGTGGAAGCATTGATAGTTCCTATTTTTAAGAAAGGTAACGCAAGAGATTGTAATAATTATAGGGGTATCAATCTGTTAAATACAATTGTTAAGGTTTATGAGCAGATAATTAATAATAAATTGGTCCCAATTTTAGAAAATAATTTGGAGGAATCGCAAGAGTGGCTTTAAATCAGGGAGAAGTGTGCAGGATCACATTTTTACTCTGCAACAGATAGCTGAAAAGTCGATACAACAAGATAAATTGGTATGTTTGGCTTTTATTGATCTTGAGAAGGCTTTCGATAGTGTGCCTAGAACAAAAATATGGGAAAGGTTAAAAATAGAGGAATAAGGAGTAAAATAATTAAGGTAGTACAGAGGTTATACAAAAATAATGTTAATTATGTAATTGGTAAAAATATGAGGTCGTTAGGATTTACAACAAACTATGGATTAAGACAAGGAGGTGGACTGAGTCCGACATTATTCAACTTGTATATGGACGACATTATTAAGAACTGTTCACTGAAGGTTAAGAAAATGCATGACATTGCATTGCATGTTGGATACAGGAACTTGCGAAGTATAGAAGTAGCAGAAGGGGCTTTTACAGATGATGTAGTGCTAATGGCTAAAAGTGAAAGGGCGTTACAGGGTAATTTGAATATATGGAATGAAGTTCTCCAGGAAAAATGGATGAAAATAAATAAGACCAAAACAAAGGTAATGGTAATGGGGGAGAAAATAATAAATATAGAGATTGGAGGAGTGAAGCTAGAACAAGTCAAACAATTCAAATATCTAGGGGTTATAATAGACAGTAATGGGAAACAAGAAGCCGCATTAAATGAAAGAATTGAAAAGGCAATAAAAGTATACTATGCATTAAACAACAGATTTATAAATAAGAAGGAGATATCAAGAAAAACGAAAATGAGTGTGTATAAAACAGTATATAGACCGGTTTTAACATACGGCTGTGAGACGTAGGTGCTATCCAAAAGCCAAAAAAGTAAAATCCAGGCGGCAGAAATGAAATATCTTAGGAGAGTATTGGGAGTAACAAGGAAGAACAGAGTTAGGAATACACAAATAAGAGAGGATCTGGAAGTGATATCGATTCTGGATTTTATTGAACAGAGACAACTATGCTGGTGGGGACACATGCAGAGAATGGATAGTGATAGAATGGTAAAACAGGTTTGGGAGGCAAAATCAGGGGGGAGAAAGAAGAGAGGAAGACCGCGACTGACTTGGGATGGAATGATGGGAAACATTTTGAGAGAAAGAGGCTTGGGCTGGAGGGAAGCGAAGACATTGCCAATGGATAGAGTAAGATGGAAAAAAATTGTGTATAGAGTGTAGTTGATGTACTTATCAATATTGATGTAACCCGACACCGATATGGTATAAGGGTATTTTGATAATAATAATGTTCAAAAGTAAAAAATTGTCATAGGCCTACTGATTAAATAAACCATTTTTCCGCTACAGCTATTTGACTCTCGTAGATCCAATGCGTACGTGTATCTAGTACTGCCGTTTTGCTACTAAAATTACGTATTCTTATAATTTTGAGTAATATATGTTTATGGGTTTTAACCATTATTTAATTACCGTTGTAGGCGCATTTAATATTTTATTCACAAACTAAGCTTTCAAAAGTAAAATAGACTATCATTTTTTCTTCATGGTTCAAAACTTGAAACAACTTCTTGTTCGCAAGAGGAACGCAAAATCTAAAAATATACAAAAATAGAGCACTGATTTACAAAGAGGTATCTTTGTGAACTGTAACATCATTACACCAACGCGCTCCAGCACGCAGCACACTGACAATATTTGCTTTGTATGTCTAGGCGAGACGAGAATATAAAGACACGAGTCTGGCATATTCAATCAACGAGTTTTCTTTAAGTTTTCACTCGGTACTGCTGAAATTGTTATAGTTTCTCTATAGTTGTTTTTCTCAAAAATTACTGAGAAAATGAATTGTTATAGAGTTTATTGTGCTTTTTTTTTAATTACTGTAGTGCCGAAACCATCGCTAACATAAATAGGAAATGTTTCAGAAATATGTTGTTGATATTTTTTATTAATTGTCATTGCTACCAACGTTTCCAACAATCAAATTTTGTTGTTCCTTGTGTCATTTACCTTTTATTACTGCTTAGAATCTAGAATTGAATGAGCTACAATTTTATCTATTTTTATTACTTGTATATACCTCCGTTCGTCTACAACAGGCTTCAAAAACGAAATGAATTTTTCGTTAACGTGTTATCTCTATGCCAATAGAATTTAATTGATTAACAGATTGCAATCAAATCAGATCCCACAAATTTTCTTTTCTTGTATCTAGTTTATTTGATTTAGTATTTTTAATTACTATCTACTCTACAAGGAGAATGAAATTAATCCATTATAAGAGTACGGGGTTGTATCCATCGGTGACACTTATGTACTGATTTTCTGACGAGGCGGTTAAATCCACAGTCCCTCCTGTATTCCAACATTTGTCAAGTGTTGTACCAATTTGCCATCATCATTTCTCGTGGTATTGGACGGCTGCTTGGTTCTCTCTTTGGTTTTTACAAAGGGTGAATTGACTTAGGTGATTTGTTATACACACATTTGTTGTACACCACAATACATTAATCAATGATTATGACCCCTTCGTCATGCTAGTAATGACCCGCTTAAAAAAAAACCGGTTTTTTGTAATCATTTTATCTCTGCACTTCGCGTGGTGTTCCGTTAATTACAACACTTCATTGTTTGTACGAACATGACATAGTAACTAAAGCGTCGTTTCTCACAATAATGAACAACAGAATTTCCTGGCCTACTCTTTGGTACACCTACACGCTTGCAACTTTGACTGCCTGACTTTCAACTTTACTTTCAGTGTGCGTATCTAGGTTATATGTTTCAAAGCGTCTAGTAACGCTTATTCTTTTCCTCCCAGCGTCCCTAGTCTCGAAAGTCTTAAAGGGCTAAGCTCCCAGATTCAAACTTATACTGGTGACGCATTTATAGGCCTATATAGAATTGATTTCGAAGTTTATCTTTCTCTTAGTACAGTATAATTATGAAAAATGTTTAGGTTTCAAAATAATAGGCTAATTAGTTTTTTCACTTATACCAACACAGTAACGAACGGAGAACTTAAAACAAGCAATTAGTGTGGCAGTATGTGATTTTTCTCCGTTCGTTCCATTGTCATCTTATTTATCGTCCTGGTTTAGTCTTCTTCTTCTTCTTCTTCTTCTTCTTCTTCTTCTTCTTCTTCTTCTTCTTTTTGTGACTCACCTTGAGTTCCGGTCCCAAAGAAAATACACCCATTTCACCAACGCTTCGTAGGTTTTCTAATACTTCTGTGTCCAATAGGCTTTTATTACCGTACTTACTTAGGCAACCTGCCACCTGGCATCCTATTCAGATGAGCAAGACATTTCTCTTTGTTTTTAGTAATACTATCGTGGACATTAAAAATTTTCAGCTCATCATTTTATAAGTCTTCGTGTTCATCCTTGAGCAGGACGCAAGAATCTCATCTCCGATGCCTGTATCCTAATCAGATGTTTCTTCACCGGAACCACAGTTTCAGAACAATACAACACTGGCATAGGCACTAAAATTGTATCATTGAGTGACTTTTCTTGTTTTCCTCTATAAAGCTTGAATTGTGCCAAATCCTGACTGGAACGTGGCCAACTTATAATCAATATCATGAGCCACATCATAGTGATGTCACAACTAAGATCACGGAAATGTGACATCTGCTCTATACTTTTATTATCTAATATAGTCATCATTTACAAAGCGTATTTGCCCATAAAATCCATAGATTTTATGGTCAGCACAAAAATTTTTGTTGTAATTCAAACTGACTTGTTTTAATTGAAACACCGATATCTGGAGTTCGCATTCACGGTTTTGGATGACTTACTTGATTTACTTGATGATTGTATTCGAAGTATACAGTTCCATTTTACAAGCCTGAGAGTTCGTTATTCGATGAACATCGTCTTTTCAATCACCTAGCTCAATTTCAAATTAAATGTATTTACTTTAACCGATATGAACTCATTAACCATCCTGTTAATTAATATGTATCCCGACCTAATCAATCTCATTTTCGCACTTTCCATTTTTGTTTAATGTTTCCCTTCAATAATCCAGTTTTCATAGATTATAGTAAAGCAATGTCGGACTGCCATGATATTTCAACTGGATCGCTCCTTTTATTCTTCAAATATCTCCTTATAGTACAGACAAATACTGAAACTCTTGGAGTTTTGAATAAAATCGCCGCTATAAGTAGTCTCAAATTTAAAAAATGCAAATTTACTAAGTTGCTTAACTGTAGCATCAGTAGTTATAATTTTGGCTGTGAGAAAATCACTATCTCTATAGTTTGTTCATTGTTAGACTGGATCTTGATGTTAACAGAGCCATGTGTTTGTTCTCGAACCGGATTGTTAGACAAGTAGTCACATCACTAAATACTCTGCTATAAAACATATAGTTCGCAACTGATTACTGTTAATGGAGTAAAATTTATCACAGCAATTTTTTTCCGAACACAACTGAAATTAATACAACTTAAAATAAGGTAAGTGAGTTTATGCTTCTTTGGTTTATGTTTGTTTTCTTAAGAAAGTTTCATGTTCATACTGCACATGTCTCTGTGTTGTATCACCCCGCTATTTTTTACATCAGGACCCACTCTAAGAATGAACAAACTTTACATGTCGTTAATTTTTGTTTTTTACTGAGGTGGAGTTAAAATATAATATTCTGCTACTTTGATATGATGAACATTATCCGCTGTAATGAGTTCTCTCTGAATCAGCAAATGTTACCTGACCGGGAGCAAAATGTACCGTGTTTAGAATCACCATATCGGCAATCACACAATGCGTTGTCAGATTCTTCTACCTTGCATTAGTGTTACTAGATACGTATAAATTGAAGAAAACACATCAAACAAGTTTTAAACACGAGGTCATATCAAAGGATAATAACTTTTGCTAGTGGTTCATGATTATTTTATGATTATTCATGATGATGATTATATGAAGAAGTCACGTTAGGATAATAATAATAAGACTCAGTAGTTTCATTTATAATTATTATTTGTTTTAGTTTTCTTTTACGTTTGTTTGTTATTCTCCCTTCAACGACCCTTTACCCACGTCACGTTTGGTAGAAACAATTTTTATGCTTTTGTGTGCTATAAAGAGCTTCAGGGGTCGCAAGTCTCTCCCCGATGTATGTGTGCGCATAAAAGACTTTTTTTATTTCGTGGTGTTAGGTTATTAGATCGCAAAAAAAGTCGTGACTTCATTTCATAACGAAACGTAAATTTGAATTACTATGTCAACCGGATCACGTATCTACATTTAATGCGTTGAAGCACAGCCGGATAAAGATAGAAACGATGAAACGAGAATATGATAACGTAGTTTGGTGTTAACGTTTATGCGCCTATAAATATCTACATTAAACCGCACTGTATATAGCTGCTAACGGTAACGCTCTAGGTTTATGGCTGACTTTGGTGTTACGGCCTTCTGTAACTATGTTGTCTGTATAGTTTAACTTACTTCATTTTACACCTTACTCTCTCACTGCGTCTTTCGTCCACTCTGTTCCTTCTCTCCCTCCCTTTCCCTCAACCTCAACTTCTCCTCTCTCTCTCTCTCTCTCTCTCTCTCTCTCTCTCTCTCTCTCTCTCTCTCTCTCTCTCTCTCTCTTAGTTCCTCTTAACATCTCTTCCTCTTTCTCTCCATCTCCGTTCTACTCATTGTGTTTATCGTTTGCTTTGGCTGTCAAATGTAAGGTTCTTCAGCAACTTTCTAAGTGTCCTACCTTGAGCAAGATAAAGTCCTTCTTCTTGTAAAGTCTTTCCCTTTCTGGTAGCTAGCTTCTTAATATTATCTATCAATTCCAATCTTGGGATTTCTCTTCTTCTTTCCCCTTCCAGGTGTAATTCTGTGATATCGCTCACCCAAGTTGTGCGAATTCGTCTTTACGGGAGCAGTCCGCATCGCTACGGCAGAACATCCCATGGCGGCCGCCTCGATTGCCCACTCCACTACGGTTCAAAATGTCTAGTCCCCTAAGGCATCCATACAGTCCCCGGTGTAGGCACAAACATATAACCAGTCGTCTCCGCCTTGCACGCCAATTTGTGCAACCAGGACCGGCATCCCAACCGCATTGTGCTGCAAACGCAAAGCTGGGCAATAAAGAAACTGGTCGCTATCGGTCTGCCACCCGGACAGTGCTAGTACAACCAAAACGCTGTGTCCTAGGTGAATGCGGGCACGTGCGTTGCGAGCACCGCAGTTATCGCACGCACCGCAGATAGTTGCGGGGAAACCGGAGGTGGCCAATGTGCCTGCGTGCGATTAGTTGTAAAGTAATCTTCCTGTCGTGGAGTTCGGTGCGCTCCATTTTATTAATGGAAAATATTAATTTTTTTAAAACTGAAAATATTAAAGAAACTTGGGCGACGCGACAAACAAAATACTCACGTAATCTATAGGAACAGGTTGATTTATGGCGAATTTCATCATCTGTATTATCAGCTACGAGAGGATGAAAACACATTCCATCAATACACCAGAATGTCACTGAATACCTTCGATTATATTGTAGACAAAATACGTAATGCTTGTTATCATTGTACAACAAACTTCCAAAGACCAATTTCTGTGGAAGACAGGCTTTTGCTCACTTTGAGGTAAGTGACTGAATAATCATATTATTTATAATCCTTTTATTTAGCTGTTTAATAATACAATCTAAGAATACATAGTACACATTACTAATTTAATTGTTCTGTGTGCACATTACATTTGCATCATGAGGTGAAGGGTTAATATTTTCATAATTATGAGAAGGAAATAACGGAGGATTACAAGAGTAAGGTGAGTTGGCAGGAGAAACTGGTGAAGAAAGTTTTGAGTAATTTGAGTGAACCGATGATGCATCAGTAGTTGAGCACACAGAATAATTTGAAATATTATAATTTACATTATTTGATGTAGATTGTCATAGCTCTTGCAGCAATATTTCTTGGAATTTATTTCTAACTCGAAGCTGCTGCAAAGGATCCATTCTTTTTTAATACGGTAACAATGACCTCAGAAACAGAGAATTTTCATCTTCATGTGTTTCACTGAGTGCAAGCTTTTTAGTTTCAATATCCAGTAGTTGTTGTTCTATCTCGATGTTCTCTTCGCGAGCTCTCTTCCTCTTTGAACGAGGTAGCGTTGACTTGGACGAAGTATGTAGTATTTCCGTAGTTCGAGGACCAGATAGTGTCTGTGTTTCACTCGGATCCACATGGAAGGTGTCAATATTTATATTTGAGTTAATACTGGCAGCTTCTTCCCAGTCTTCATCTTCGTTCAACTCATTTTCATTTCTACCAGGGACTTCTGTGTCTTCTGAAACTTCTAGTCTTGGTACATTTCCCTCAGTCTCTTTTGGAACTACTGTATCTTTTAAAAAGATCAAATTCTTAAAATACTGCCACTTTCCAGTATAAGTTGCAGCACGATCCTGGGAATCGCCAGATTTGCCTTTAGGAATTTTGTAAACTCTTTTATAAATTGGTCACGTAAATTGCGCCATTTCATTCTAGCATCATCCTCTGAAAGCAAACAAAGAACACATATTTTTTTATTTTTTGTTTCAGGTACCTATCAACGGGAGTTGCATTCAGACAAATTGCATTCACATTTAGAATATCTAAATCATCTGTTGCATCTATAGTTATAGAGGTTTGCAAGGCAATTTGGGATTCACTTCAGAAAAGGCATATGCCTGTGCCTAATGCTGGAGATCTTGAACAAGTAGCCAAAGATTATTTTCTAAAATGGAACTTCCCTAACTGTGAAGGGAGAATTGATGGAAAGCATGTAAGAATAAAATGTCCAGCTAAGTCAGGCAGCATGTTTTTCAATTATAAACAGTTTTTTTTTTCAGTAGTACTCCTGGCAATTGTTGATGCAAATTATCGATTTTTAATGATCGATGTGGGTGCATATGGAAAAGATAGCGATCAGGAGTATTTTCTAACTCAAAAATTTATCGAAATATTGAAAATGGTTCTTTACCGTTACAGTAGAGGGAAACTGAGAGTTCTGAGCCACAAAGGAATGCCGCCTTTCTTAAAAAACAATAAAAAACACTAAAAGACATGATCTAAGAGATGACGCCGCCACCGCTGGACCCGCAGCATCCCAATGGACCACAGCACCGCGAATTTCCGCGAATAAATTTTTTTATTTTTTTTATTTGGTTTTTTATTTTTTTTATTAAATTGATTTGCATATCAAGGGGGGTGGGATGAGGTTCAATGGACCACCAGCATCCGTGAATATAATTTTTTATTTTTTTAAAAAACTGATTTGCATATCAGTGGGTGGTGTTGGGTGGGAGGTTTTTTTATTTCATATCAGTGGGTGGTGGTGGTTCCAACTCGATGCATTATAGTGTATATTAAAATATATGATCAGGTGTACCAACCTTGCATGAGTTCAAATTTGTCGTGTGTTATAATGTATATTAAATCTATATGATCAGATGTACCAACCTCTGTATTATTATTATAGTGTATAGATATTTTATATGAGCAGGGTTGTCAACATTTTTTTCTCTTCTGTGGTGGGAAATTCAAACTATATGATCATAATTGTTACTCTCTCTCTCTCTCTCTCTCTCTCTCTCTCACATTTGAATGTAAGTAAAACTATCTCTCTCTCTTGTTGTCAAACGTTATGTTCAAACCGTTTTCTCCTCTCCCTCTCCCTCTCTCTTTCTCTCTATCTCTCTCTCTCTCTCTCTCTCACTCACCTGTTGTGTATGTCTCTCTCTCTCTGTGTTCAGTACCGCGCGCATGTATATGAAATTAGAAAGTTTATATTTATTCGACAAATATTAACGCCCTCTCTCTCTCTCTCTCTCTCTCTCTCTCTCTCTCCCTCACTCTCACTTGTTTCAACTGTGTCAACAAATAGTAACGTCCTCTCTCTCTCTCTCTCTCTCTCACTCTCTCTCTAACTCTCACGCGTTTCAACTATGCAAGGTTTCATACCCTTTCTCCTGTCTCTCTCTCTCTCTCTCTCTCTCTCTCTCTCTCTCTCTTACCGTGTACATTGAGTAGTCAGTGTGATGAGTAAATAATTTTAGCTCTCTCTCTCGTTGTCAAAACGCCGTCTTCATTTTCAATGTATTAAATAATTAATTAATAGTTTTATAATGCAGTCAGTGTGATTGATCCTTGTTAGAAATATATATATTTGGCAAATATTAACTACGTATGTGTGTTGTTGTCAATGAACTACTTACCTGTGTGCTGTTACAGATGACAAATCCATACGTTAACGGCGTAGCAATCTTCAATACGCTCTTCTTCATGTGGTACAATACTTCTGTTTAATGGGTACAGTTTACACACGCACATAGGTTCAGTGGTGTATAGCGAAATAAATTAAAATTATACACACACATGAAAACGGTGGTTGAAATTCATACAAATCTTCTGATGTAAAAGTTCACAAAAATAAATTAATTGTACACATGTTCAGAGGTGTAGAGTGAAATAAAATAAAGTCATAATTTGTTTAAATGATTAAATATATTTTAACATTCACAATATAAATTCACAATTCATAATTAAATAAATACATTATAAAATTGATATTTTTTCGAAAGTTTATATATAATTGTGTCGTACTTGTAGGAGAAGCAACCTGCAACATAACAATACAACAACATTAAAATCACGTTAAATATCACACACACACAGATGCACACGCAACGCGCGCACACACAGACGCACACGCAACGTAATCACACACACATACATACAACGTGCACACGTTTGGGTTACACCACACACGCAACGCGCACACACACACACACACAGACGCACACGCAACGTAATCACACACACATACATACGACGTGCACACGTTTGGGTTACACCACACACGCAACGCGCACACACACAGACGCACACGCAACGTAATCACACACATACATACAACGTGCACACGTTTGGGTTGAATCATGTACATGTAGGTCCAATGAAACAGATAACAGATTTAAATATGCAATAGTCATTGTAAGACGTTACAATTCTTGAAGTGTTTAATAAGTAAATTGTATGTATATATCACTGAATAATAATAATATAATCGTTCTAGTGTTATCGTTTGCTGCAACAGGTAACGCAGTTTACAAATAATTACATATAGGTTCAGAGGCGTATAGTGAAATAAATTAAAAATAGAAATTAATTTCCTCATAAGTTAATGTCCTTTCATCAAAACTTTGTAAATTAGAATCTGCACTACATTCAAACACACGCACACACAGTGATAAAAAAATTGTTTATTAAAAGTAGTTTGTCACCTTAACGAGGTACTATTTCCACATGTGCTGTTTGATTCCTCATCCCTCGAAACACGAGATGTAGGTCGCTGGGATTTATATGACGGAGTTCTTCATCTGTAAAGACGTCAGCATACCTCTTAGGTAGATATACACGATAGCGGCGCTCACAATCTTCCAACGTTTCAAGCACAGACTTCCCATATCTCGTGTCCACATGCACCATGTTAACGATCGGATACTGCTTGTTCAATGTTAATTCTGCACACCGTTTGTACTCAATAGCAGAAACTGCGTTGAATTTTGTGATAAACGACATTATTAGAAGTGAAGACGTCTGTATCAAACGAGGTGGAACCAAACAATGTCAGAATATTCGCTACAAAGAAGACTAGTGAAAGTAATGGTGGTGGTGGTGTGGTCATCAGGAAAGTTCACTTTCATCGCCTGAAGCTTTGCATGTACATACACACAGGCAGAATTAGCGCTGTTACAAAATATATATATATTAGGAAAGTCCACAGAAATAGTTATCGCCTGCAGCCATATACAAGTTTACCTAACGAAATTAACAATGCTATGAGACACTCACATTAAAAATGTTCGTATAACAGAAAAATCATTAATTATCCACTCTCTAAGTGCATACACCTTATGGTTTGTACATAGTGTAGAAGAAGAATTGCAATGTGTAAGACATAACGTCCCAGGAAATAGTATGGTATGTCTTTTGGGCAACCAATGTCATCAAGATTTATTATAAGATGATGAATTATTTTCGATTCTAAAAAACGTTTTTTCTCAAGACCCTTCACAAACACATATTTATATATGTTCGTATACGTTGTTAACACTGAAACAAGATTGTCGTACGGTGTCTCTCCTTCACCCCATCTCAGCCCATGATAGTTTGTCGTTAACCAACAGTTGGTTCTAGTGTATTTCGAATTCGTAACGACTGTAGCAGGCGGGGCGAAAATCCAATGTCTGCATGCAAAACGTGTTACGTCCATAACCGACAACTCCTTTACTATATAATTGCCGTCGTCATCATAAAAGCAGTGAAAGTCAATTATTACAGCAGCGTTTTCCATTACACTATTAAAAAAAAAAAAGAAACCACACATTACAAACTAATATTTATAAACACAAAGATCGTTACAATAATGATAATAATACGCAAACTTACGTATACTGCCGTCCGAATTGAAGTGTGGAGTGACAATAACTAACGGTAGAAAACAAAGTGTATGTAGATATCACGGTGGGAATTTGTTGTTTTGTTTTTGTTTTAACATGTGGTGGGGGGTAGTGTAACACGGAATGTTAGCAGGCGGGAAGAGCAGAGTTGTCGACAATTAATTTGTCACGTATCCGATAATGACTGTACACGAATGTATCATGGCAGTTGTCTAGTATATAGCGCTTATCAGCCCACGTACCTGCTGAAGGTTGGCCATTATCTGCAAGAGAGAGAGAATGAATACCGAAAACAAAGGAACTGTTATACATATATATACATAGTTTTTTTTTAACCGCATGTATTATGTTAGTGTATCTTAAACCATGAACAACGTACGCAAGAATATTGCGCAAGAGCTACACAGAGCGGCGAGAAGGAATTTCGTTAGACGCGCGGTTGAACTGAAGGGTATGCACGATTTGTACCAAGCGGATCTTGTGAAAATGATACCATACGCTCGAGTGAACAAAGGGTACAAGTATATGATGACTGTAATCAATGCGTTTACCAAGTACGCGTACGCTGTACCATTGAAAACGAAGACCGGGAAAGAAGTGACGAACGCGTTGAAGCCTATGCTAGCCGCTAACCGAATGAAGTATTTACAGACAGACAACGGGAAGGAGTATTACAACAGCACAGTACAAGCGTTGCTAAAAAAGTATAATGTGAAACATTACTCAACCTATAGTGAGAAAAAAGCTTCCACAGTGGAACGTTTTAATCGCACACTGAAGACACACATGTATCGAGCTTTCAGCGAACAAGGACACTACCGCTGGTTAGATCTACTACCTATATTACTGAAATCGTACAACAATACCACACACAGAACCATTGGTATGAAACCTAGTGAAGTGAATGACGCCAACGAACATATAGTGTTGGAACGAATAAGGAAGAACACAGCGCCTAAAATCAGTCCAGCGAAACCACCCAAATTTAAAGTCGGTGACCGTGTTCGTATAAGTAAGCACAAAATGACGTTCGTCAAAGGTTATACACCAAATTGGACTAATGAAATATTCACAGTGGATAAAGTACAATCCACTACCATCCCCGTCACTTATCTGCTATAAGATCATCTAAACAAAGTGTTGAAAGGTGGTTTTTACGAGCACGAGATTAGTAAGTCCAAAGTCGGCGACGTATACCTAGTGGAAAAGGTGTTACAACGCAAAGGTGACAGAGTGCGTGTTCGCTGGCTCGGTTTTGATGGTAAACACGATGCATGGATACATAAGAAAGATCTAATATAAAAAAGGTGACAGCACGTGCTGAAAACAGTATGCTTTCGGTATTCACAAAGATGAAGATTGTACAGCAAGCAAACAAATTACCAATAAAGGATATGGACTTTTTGGCTGGTGACGAAGGCAGTGCTAAACGTAAACATGGTCCGCTATAACCGAACAGTATTCGCTGTATCGTTACAGGCCCAAGTTCCTGTGGGAAATCCAATGTGCTATTCAACCTACTGTTTGATGCCAACGGTCTATGTTTCCGCAACGTATACGTGTTTTCAAAATCATTATTTCAACCAAAATACAGAATGCTAGAAACAGTGATGAAATCACTCGCTGATGAAGGTTTAGGTTATCATGCATACAGCGAGAACGAAGAAGTCCCACTACCGAGTGAAATCGCCGGACTCGACTCTGTTATCGTATTCGATGACGTATCGTGTGAAAGACAAAACAATATTCGAAAGTATTTTGCTATGGGGAGACATAGCGGTGTGGACACATTCTATCTATGTCAGACATATAGCCAGATACCGAAACAATTGGTACGTGACAACGCTAACTTGTTGATATTGTTCAAACAAGACGATCTAAATTTACGACATGCTTATGCTGATCATGTTAACACAGATATGAAATATGATGCTTTCAAAGACGTTTGCATGGAAGCATGGAAGGGTCGTTATGGATTTATAGTCATAGACAAAGACTCGTCAATAAATGAAGGTAGATATAGAATCGGCTTTGATCGATTCATAATTGTTTCCGGCGAAGTATAAAAGTGGTTGCACTGTAGTAATGTCATCAGTCCTCTTGCTAACACACGATGGCGATGAATAAGGAGGAACGACTTGCGTATGATATAGATACGATAAGTGACAACATAAGGAAAAAATATCATGCATTACAACACGGTATCAGAGAAAGCGACGAGAAGTTTAGAAAAAATTACAGACCGATTCTGGAACCGTTAGAAGCTATTTCACGAAAGTTAAGTGGTGATATAATGGAGGAGGAGGAGGAGAAGAAGCAGCAGATAAAACAAGAAGAGCCTATACAACACGTAATAACAGAAAACGAAGGTGACATGCAGAGTCAACACGTAATAACAGAAAACGAAAGTGACGTGCAGAGTCATAACGCTTCTCATTTCAGTGACGAGGACGCATGGAACCCTAACACTTCACATTTCAGTGACGATTCATTAGCAAACAAATATGTGCGTTTGTGCGAATCGGCGTACTGTAAACGGATTATAGATCGTATGTATGGTGTTCGATACGAAGGCGGTAAATTTATGATAGGTGATTCAAATGCAAAAATCGATGATAACGACAACTTTCATGTCAAAGGAAAAATTTACGAGGGTACGCCTGGTCTGTATGAACTTTTGTTTATGAAACTACCGAAAAAATACAATAAGGACGATATGAGGAAATATAAGACCATACTACTAGCAACCAACGGACACAAACAAAAATATAAACACAATACACGAATAAACAGCAACAGTGGCGTCAAGTACCGACTAGTAATATCTAAATTGTTTGCATCGAGTGCACGAAAACGTACAGGGAGTGGGTATATGGAGATGAAACCGAACACTGCAATCGATTACGTGCATTGGGATGATCCTAACGAGTTGGTTAATAGATTGAGACTGTTAATGGCTTCTCAAAATAGTGGGCATACTGGTCATAGGAATGAAATCATGTCGATATTGGAGGAATTACGTGAAGCCGGCATTATCATATAAAAGCAGACGCACCGTTCTACAACCACCAGTTCTTCTTCATAAATATGAGTGTAGACAAGTTCGGTAGACACGACAGCGCTGTAAGAGTGCGAAAAGAAACTCATCGAAGTCTGCGTGAGGATATCGGTTTAGGAGTGACTAACGACGGTCACTTTGATGTGAAAAACAAAAAGATACGCAACTTGGGTGATCCTGAAGAGCTGCACGATGTTGTTTCTTTACAGTACGTAAAGGACGCATGCTTACAGTACAAGAACGACGACGCTACCGTAGACGCAAAAGATCATCGAATAATATGGTACAAATCGTGCATACCCTTCAGTTCAACCGCGCGTCTAACGAAATTCCTTCTCGCCGCTCTGTGTAGCTCTTGCGCAATATTCTTGCGTACGTTGTTCATGGTTTAAGATACACTAACATAATACATGCGGTTAAAAAAAAACTATGTATATATATGTATAACAGTTCCTTTGTTTTCGGTATTCATTCTATCTCTCTTGCAGATCATGGCCAATCTTCAGCAGGTACGTGGGCTGATAAGCGCTATATACTAGACAACTGCCATGATACATTCGTGTACAGTCATTATCGGATACGTGACAAATTAATTGTCGACAACTCTGCTCTTCCCGCCTGCTAACATTCCGTGTTACACTACCCCCCACCACATGTTAAAACAAAAACAAAACAACAAATTCCCACCGTGATATCTACATACACTTTGTTTTCTACCGTTAGTTATTGTCACTCCACACTTCAATTCGGACGGCAGTATACGTAAGTTTGCGTATTATTATCATTATTGTAACGATCTTTGTGTTTATAAATATTAGTTTGTAATGTGTGGTTTCTTTTTTTTTTTTAATAGTATAATGGAAAACGCTGCTGTAATAATTGACTTTCACTGCTTTTATGATGACGACGGCAATTATATAGTAAAGGAGTTGTCGGTTATGGACGTAACACGTTTTGCATGCAGACATTGGATTTTCGCCCCGCCTGCTACAGTCGTTACGAATTCGAAATACACTAGAACCAACTGTTGGTTAACGACAAACTATCATGGGCTGAGATGGGGTGAAGGAGAGACACCGTACGACAATCTTGTTTCAGTGTTAACAACGTATACGAACATATATAAATATGTGTTTGTGAAGGGTCTTGAGAAAAAACGTTTTTTAGAATCGAAAATAATTCATCATCTTATAATAAATCTTGATGACATTGGTTGCCCAAAAGGCATACCATACTATTTCCTGGGACGTTATGTCTTACACATTGCAATTCTTCTTCTACACTATGTACAAACCATAAGGTGTATGCACTTAGAGAGTGGATAATTAATGATTTTTCTGTTATACGAACATTTTTAATGTGAGTGTCTCATAGCATTGTTAATTTCGTTAGGTAAACTTGTATATGGCTGCAGGCGATAACTATTTCTGTGGACTTTCCTAATATATATATATTTTGTAACAGCGCTAATTCTGCCTGTGTGTATGTACATGCAAAGCTTCAGGCGATGAAAGTGAACTTTCCTGATGACCACACCACCACCACCATTACTTTCACTAGTCTTCTTTGTAGCGAATATTCTGACATTGTTTGGTTCCACCTCGTTTGATACAGACGTCTTCACTTCTAATAATGTCGTTTATCACAAAATTCAACGCAGTTTCTGCTATTGAGTACAAACGGTGTGCAGAATTAACATTGAACAAGCAGTATCCGATCGTTAACATGGTGCATGTGGACACGAGATATGGGAAGTCTGTGCTTGAAACGTTGGAAGATTGTGAGCGCCGCTATCGTGTATATCTACCTAAGAGGTATGCTGACGTCTTTACAGATGAAGAACTCCGTCATATAAATCCCAGCGACCTACATCTCGTGTTTCGAGGGATGAGGAATCAAACAGCACATGTGGAAATAGTACCTCGTTAAGGTGACAAACTACTTTTAATAAACAATTTTTTTATCACTGTGTGTGCGTGTGTTTGAATGTAGTGCAGATTCTAATTTACAAAGTTTTGATGAAAGGACATTAACTTATGAGGAAATTAATTTCTATTTTTAATTTATTTCACTATACGCCTCTGAACCTATATGTAATTATTTGTAAACTGCGTTACCTGTTGCAGCAAACGATAACACTAGAACGATTATATTATTATTATTCAGTGATATATACATACAATTTACTTATTAAACACTTCAAGAATTGTAACGTCTTACAATGACTATTGCATATTTAAATCTGTTATCTGTTTCATTGGACCTACATGTACATGATTCAACCCAAACGTGTGCACGTTGTATGTATGTGTGTGATTACGTTGCGTGTGCGTCTGTGTGTGTGCGCGTTGCGTGTGTGGTGTAACCCAAACGTGTGCACGTCGTATGTATGTGTGTGTGATTACGTTGCGTGTGCGTCTGTGTGTGTGTGTGTGTGTGCGCGTTGCGTGTGTGGTGTAACCCAAACGTGTGCACGTTGTATGTATGTGTGTGTGATTACGTTGCGTGTGCGTCTGTGTGTGCGCGCGTTGCGTGTGCATCTGTGTGTGTGTGATATTTAACGTGATTTTAATGTTGTTGTATTGTTATGTTGCAGGTTGCTTCTCCTACAAGTACGACACAATTATATATAAACTTTCGAAAAAATATCAATTTTATAATGTATTTATTTAATTATGAATTGTGAATTTATATTGTGAATGTTAAAATACATTTAATCATTTAAACAAATTATGACTTTATTTTATTTCACTCTACACCTCTGAACATGTGTACAATTAATTTATTTTTGTGAACTTTTACATCAGAAGATTTGTATGAATTTCAACCACCGTTTTCATGTGTGTGTATAATTTTAATTTATTTCGCTATACACCACTGAACCTATGTGCGTGTGTAAACTGTACCCATTAAACAGAAGTATTGTACCACATGAAGAAGAGCGTATTGAAGATTGCTACGCCGTTAACGTATAAATTTGTCATCTGTAACAGCACACAGGTAAGTAGTTCATTGACAACAACACACATACATAGTTAATATTTGCCAAATATATATATTTCTAACAAGGATCAATCACACTGACTGCATTATAAAACTATTAATTAATTATTTAATACATTGAAAATGAAGACGGCGTTTTGACAACGAGAGAGAGAGCTAAAATTATTTACTCATCACACTGACTACTCAATGTACACGGTAAGAGAGAGAGAGAGAGAGAGAGAGAGAGAGAGAGAGAGAGAGAGAGAGAGAGACAGGAGAAAGGGTATGAAACCTTGCATAGTTGAAACGCGTGAGAGTGAGAGAGAGAGTGAGAGAGAGAGAGAGAGAGAGGACGTTACTATTTGTTGACACAGTTGAAACAAGTGAGAGTGAGGGAGGGAGAGAGAGAGAGAGAGAGAGAGAGAGAGAGAGAGAGAGAGAGAGAGAGAGAGAGGCGTTAATATTTGTCGAATAAATATAAACTTTCTAATTTCATATACATGCGCGCGGTACTGAACACAGAGAGAGAGAGACATACACAACAGGTGAGTGAGAGAGAGAGAGAGAGAGAGATAGAGAGAAAGAGAGAGGGAGAGGGAGAGGAGAAAACGGTTTGAACATAACGTTTGACAACAAGAGAGAGAGATAGTTTTACTTACATTCAAATGTGAGAGAGAGAGAGAGAGAGAGAGAGAGAGAGTAACAATTATGATCATATAGTTTGAATTTCCCACCACAGAAGAGAAAAAAATGTTGACAACCCTGCTCATATAAAATATCTATACACTATAATAATAATACAGAGGTTGGTACATCTGATCATATAGATTTAATATACATTATAACACACGACAAATTTGAACTCATGCAAGGTTGGTACACCTGATCATATATTTTAATATACACTATAATGCATCGAGTTGGAACCACCACCACCCACTGATATGAAATAAAAAAACCTCCCACCCAACACCACCCACTGATATGCAAATCAGTTTTTTAAAAAAATAAAAAATTATATTCACGGATGCTGGTGGTCCATTGAACCTCATCCCACCCCCCTTGATATGCAAATCAATTTAATAAAAAAAATAAAAAAAAACCAAATTAAAAAAATAAAAAAATTTATTCGCGGAAATTCGCGGTGCTGTGGTCCATTGGGATGCTGCGGGTCCAGCGGTGGCGGCGTCATCTCTTAGATCATGTTTTTTAGTGTTTTTTATTGTTTTTTAAGAAAGGCGGCATTCCTTTGTGGCTCAGAACTCTCAGTTTCCCTATCAATTTAATTAAAAAAATAAAAAATTTTATTCACGGATGCTGGTGGTCCATTGAACCTCATCCCACCCCCTTGATATGCAAATCAATTTAATTAAAAAAATAAAAAAACCAAATTAAAAAAATAAAAAATTTATTCGCGGAAATTCGTGGATGCTGTGGTCCATCGGGATGCTGCGGGTCCAGCGGTGGCGGCGTCATCTCTTAGATCATGTTTTTGATCGTTTTTTTATGTTTTTTAAGAAAGGCGGCATTCCTTTGTGAGCCAGAACTGTCAGTTTCCCCCTACTCGTTACCAAAAGATTTGCAGCTACCTAACTTCCAACAAAAAGCTCCATTTGTGCTTGTAGGAGATGAAGCATTTCCTCTAAAAACTTACCTACTGAGACCCTATCTTAAAAGAAGAGTTCAAAACAATACAGCTGCCGCATATTTTAATTACCGTTTGTCACGTGCTAGAATGTCAGTAGAGTGCGCCTTTGGTATAAGTTCTGCAAAATTCAGGATTTTATTGAAACCTATTGAAACAGGAGTAAAAAATGTTGTTCGTATTGTAAAAGCAATTTGCATTTTGCATAATACTATAATTGACATGGAACAAGATGCTTACACAAACGTCTTGGAAGATAATGTAATAAGAGGAAACCATAACTTGCAATTCTCGAAAGCGAATAATCGTCCGTCGAGAGCAGCAGAAAATGCGCGGAACATCTTCTATCCGACTGTTCTAAAACGAGATTCTATTTCGTTTCGTTACCCATCCTTGTTACATGGCGAAACCATTTCAGCACCTTCCTCTCTAGTCATTCATACCTCGAAGATTCATTCCTGCTGAGACTGTTTTCTGATCATTTTGATTTTCTCATTTGTTTCTCATTTGATTTCTTCTAATTATTTAAATCTCTGATTACAGTAATTTCAGTTGACTTGTCTGCACTCTTCTTATATGTTCCTCAAATAGTGTTAGGCTTCCAACTTAACACATGACTTGTTCCTTTTTTCCTTAACCCGCAGCGCCTACGTGCCTGTGTTGTAAATATATGGAGAAAATGACGTGACATATGAGACTACAGTAATTTAATTGATTTATGGATTCATGTCTTTCTTACCATATGTTTTATTCAAACTCACAATGCTGTATTTGTTACAACATACAATTCACAAATTCCACACCAAGTTGTCGCAATTCTTACAGTTCAGTGTTCCGAATATTTCAATTACTAGACATTTTCCAGATCGCTCGAGAATTTGATTTTCGGAAATGGTCACTGCGTTAAATTTCTCTACTTTTGTTTGTTCACACTAGCAATATAAATACATATAAAACTAAATAATTGACAAATAAAAATAAACTTTAATTGTGAAGGTCCAAAAAATTAAATCTTATTACGCAACAAACGAACAGGACTCAGTTGCATCGTTTAAGAAATTCGATTTTCACTTTCTACACGACCGTTGTTTTGGACGGTTGCTATAGAGCCACTACAAAACTGATCTGTTTAGAGACACTTTTAATAATGTCACATTAAATCTATTAACGTATATTTAAAAGATTGGTGAGATCTGCTGCGAGAGGTGGATGTATTTTAAGCACTGTAATTTATAGACGTTTTCCCGCCACACGGGTCCGGGTCTCGACCAACCGGATATTACTAACCCGAACCGCTGTGCCCCTTTTTGTACCTGTACATCGCTTATGAACACGCTTAGAATATAAGCTGCTCTAGTATATGGAATACTCGATCCCATTACGTTTAATGTCGTTATGCTTCTATGTATATAACGTTTAGTCATTACTATAATATCGCCATTACCGATACATAATTCAATTACAGAATTAATTCATTACATATTAATTAGTTACAGAATATAGATTCTGTTCACTTTCCGAAAGCGGCTTGCATACGCTTGCTTTTAAGTAATAAAAATTTTCAAATTACCCAATAATGCATCTTTACAAGTTTTAAACAGAATCAAGGGTAATTTGTACTCAGCGTTAAAAGATAATTCAAAAATCCCTTGATAATCTTTGGATATTACCAATGTGTGAATGGCTGCAATAGTGTACGCTGTAGTAGTGTCAGTTTACAGACAAGCCACTACTACATCCTACCACTACTCTGAGAATCGCCAATGAAACAACTAAATAGGATACTTGGTAGACACACGAAAAACGTTTTGTAAATACAGTGAATAATTCATGTCACACCTATATCTTAGTGACACACCTATACCTTGTTTGGACTCATTTGCAATAAAATTTCAAGAAGAGTTTAGTAAAATGCCTTCGGTAGTTTTATAATGTGACTTACGTACGATAGGTCATCTAATAGATGAATCACTGAAGAAAAGTGGTTTAGTGTCAATGGAATCGTTTTAAGCGCTGTTCCTGTTTTGTAAAGTCCCTACAAAAAACTAAATTAAAATAATGAAGTAATGATTTATCAGAGCGTTCAATGGTGCTACGAAAAAGTAGATAAGCTAAATCGAAACATAAGTTACATACGGTTTAGTTGCATGAATGAGAAGATGCACCCAGGCGTGAGAGCTGCATGTATAATTCGTCGAAAGGAAGCGACTGCTGTCCGCGCTGGCAAACTTATGAGTCCGTGACTGTCGAATACTGAAAATTTGCGAAATTGGACAAATTATGCGGTTTAAAAATTTGTATTGTGCTTTTTTTATTGAGATTAAATTTTATAATGACAAATATCTTACATAACGTTTAAGTTTACAACTGAACTTTATAAAGCGTTGTAATATTCAATAGGAGTGGAAGCGGCCACTCCAGGGCTTCACTGCTAAGGTTACAATAGCACACTCATTGAACGTTGAAGTTGTAACTGTTTTCTTCGTCAGTGTATGTACGTAACTATCTTTTTATGCCAATGTATTTCACACCTTGACAAGCTACTATCAAAATACTATCAGCTAAATTAAAAATAATATAATACGGGCTTTACACAGTATCGGCATCTATTCAATCTTCAAATATGTATTGAATAAAATAGAAGTTTTTTTTTCTGGTAATTTGCAAACTGGGAGAAAGTGGTTTGTATTTGCTTAGCCCGAAGCAAGAAGTGAAATCCACAGTTTTAGGTGTCTTTTACTCCGATATTCACAGATAATTCAATTTTTTATTGGTTATTTGTACTGTTCACAAAATAGTTTTTAGGACAAAAAGCACACACAGGAAAAAGGCGATAAAGAAAGATTTCAATATAATTTTTCCGTATTTTATATCGTCATTTTTAACGTGATTTTTATCTTGCTATAAAATCTTGTTCTTTACCTTTAAAATGCAATTTTATTTTTTGCTTTACCGCAGTAGAAAATATTACTTGATCCAGGACTAGTATATCTTAGAGATATTTAATTTAATTAGAGAAGGCGTGATGTCAGGGTTTAAACTAATGAACGAGGAAGCAGAACCAAGAAGGAAAACTTTATCCGCGTCATTCCCCTTAACAAATTATAAGGCTAATTAAAATTAAAATATTTGTGTTCAAGCGGAGGAGGGGAAATTGAAACACACTTATGCAGTTAATTAGAATAACGTTTTGTTTTCTCGATGGTTTGGCATTATTAATCTGAAAGAAAGGAACAAACAAAATGAGAAGAACTAAATAAATTGAGGTGTACTGTTCAGCAGTGGTATTTTGATATTGCTGTCTCAATTTTCCATTTCTGTCTCCTCTTAAACGGAACAGCGCAGCGAGGCAGAGAGAAGTGGAGGAAAGGGAACCTACCCTATGAGAAAATGAAAAACGATTGTACTTTACAATAAAGCGTAAAAAATATTTCCCAATAAAATATACCCAAATAACATACACAATGTTTGGTGGCAGTTCTCATCGTTCATTGTTAAAATATAAAATTATTTAATACAAAATTAATTAATTTTAACTTTCACCTGTACAAGCTTATAAATTACGTTAAATAAGTAAAATGTCATTAGTTTTTTCAGTTAAAAAGACATTTCACACTGCTGAATATGCTCCATCACATAGTTCGTAATGCTTAATATGTTTTGGCAGAAAAGTATAGGTTACCGTTTAAAGGAATTAAGATATTTTCTATATGAAGATGTAACAAAGTTAATTAAAATAATCGTAAATCACGTAAAAATGACTTATATTTACCATAAATATGGTATGTGTAAAAATATATATCTCTGATAGACCAACACACACACACACACACCATCAATATCATTACCGTTATTTGCTCTGTGAAATATCATTTAATATCGTTGAAGGTCAACAAAAACAAGGTTAATTTCGTATATTGTCTGTAAAAATGTTTTCCAATAAAAGTGGGCCTACCTAAACAAATATACAGTATGTGCTTATATGATTATATGAGAATAATGATAATGGTGATTGTTTGTTTTCTATCATTACACTGCGCAGGAAACGTAACACAGATCACTTTATTAAGGATATTAATTCAAGACTCGTCAGGAACTTGGTAAAACATATCACTAAAAAAGATTTAAATAAATACAAACGCTTAGTAGTTTCACAAAATTCTGTAAACACCAAGGGTTTATGTTTATTTTTTATGATCATTTAATTATCTCACTTTAAGACGATCTCACATTGCTAGTGATGGAATGTGGTTTTTTTAAATTATTAACGTTGATGGATGTCTGGATGTATACAATTAATAATAATTTTACGCCATCGAATCTTAGTTTTAAAAATCCTATGATATAGTTACTTTCAGTAAAACAGAAAACACTACAATCATTTTACATTAATTGTGTTGTTGACATATAACAAAACTTTAATAGTTGCTAAGGCTCAGGCATTGTTCATGGAGAAGGAAATAGGGAACATAGAGTCCCAGTAGACTAGGCACGCCATCCGCTAAGTTTCTTGGAGTGCAAGCATTCAGCTTAAGACTTTCTCTTAGCAATATTATTTTGTAGAATACAAACTAATTTACAGCTAAATTTATACTACATTTCCCAGTAGGCAGATGGACAAAGAAACATTTGTTCTGAAAACTGTGTGTAGTTTTTGGTCTTTCGTATGTATGAGTAGAATTTCCATGTTGTTGTTAATAGTCACACTCAAACGACTGGACGTATACAAACACACAATAACTCATGGAAACAAAATTGTAAACGAACAGACACGATTCAAATCTTACATACTATTTGAACACAGTACACAACACACAAGCAACGATCTTTCGAAAGACAGCACCGTCACCAAAAACAGAACGGACAGCACTCCTAGCGGTAGCCTCTGATGAAGCTCGTAATAAGCAGAAACTAGTTCAGGGAATAAATTTATTATTTTTTTAATTTTTATCTAAAATGCTTGTGTTCCACGTCGGAATTGTATAGATTAGTTCTTATTAACACTCGGACAACAAAATCCAAGAATATATACTGTAGTTAGGTTAGTGTCCAGTGTTACAATGTATATTTAATTTTTAAAAATTCCTTGTTTACTGTCTCTTTACAGGATTTTTGAACCAACCGCCAGTTTCCAGGAAATTCCGACGAAATAATATTATTTTCATCCAATACACAGGCATTAAAACATTTGCAACAAGCATAACTTGTCTGTAGGTTAGGTTAGGTTACATTGAACGTCACAAAAATTAAGAAAATTTGTTTTGTCTTAGGTGCAAAAAACCTTTTCAAACAGAAAATAAATAAACAAAACCGAAACCAATGTACTTGGTTCTGTACAGAAAAACGCCGGGCGTAAATACATTATGTAACGGGTGATTTGGTTTTGGTTTATTCCATTCAATCAGCCCACTCTTTTCATCTGCCACCATCATCTTGACGAAAACGTTCGATATTTATATCGATAATAATCGTTATCTGTACCAGATGTTGAGATGCAAGTACACATATAATAATTATCAACAATAATTGTTAATTATTAAGTTACAGTAACGAACATCAAACCTTATTGATCTAACAACCAGTTCGATTATTAGGACACGGTCAGCCTAATTAGAAAAGTGAACCTATTTTTTATTTCGTCCCCGTACTTATAGCTGTTATAAACCAATTGTAGTTCTCCGGAAACTACAATATTGTCTGCCAACGCGCCTCAAAACTTTTTTACGTCTGCTTCAGTGACTCAGTTAAGCTGCAAAAAATTGCATTTCCCTTCGGATTCTGCAGTGTAATTCTGTGCACGTTATTGAACTGCACAGACCGTTCGTAATTTATATGCAAATAAGAACTTGGGAGTCTGCGAACGCATCACCGATCGATTTTTATAAACGGCTGTTCGGCCTCAGTGTTACATTCGGGTTAATGTGTTATTTACTCTGTTATAAACATTTTTATTGCGTGTTTATTTTGAGTGATTTTAGAGACAGCTGAGAATGAGAAAACAAGATCCTGTGCATACGTTAATTTACGTTAAAATGAAACAAAATGCTGCCGCATGCTTATATCGTGAAGGTAACAAAACGTTGAAGGGCCTTCAACTCTGTCCACCTGATTGTTGTTTGTCCGTAGTAGTTAACGTCTCATACACAGCCGATTGTAGCAGTATAAAGTTTGCGGGGAGGAGGGGTGTAATCTCACAAGCGTCAATAAGTGAACAATGATTATATTAAATACAAGTAAACAATGAATCCAAAGACATTCTGAGTCTATAAATGATTAAATTTGTGCTTATGATTTTCATATATTCATATGTCTGTACTTACGTTTTAACAATGTTAAAATCGAATTGCCCTGTTGCTATATACAGTATACATTTGCATACTACTTTTTAGTAAAAAAAACTACTGTCTAATCATAGAGTTAAAGTAACTGTTGCATATTAATGTATAACATATGATACTTACGTTTGGCATTTACTTTCTCATATTATTAGGAGAATCGCACGGATCGTGATCTTAAAACAATGTAATAGATCATTAAACGCCAGAGAAGTCGATAGTTAACATTTTTATTTCCACTACTTGTAAAACAATTACATTTTTGTCACAAGAGTTCTCATAGTTACACAGTTATCACTGTGACCGTTTATCATCATCATCAGCCGTGACTCTAAAAGTCCATTCTTCGCTATTGCGCGCCCTATCTTTCCATTTTCTTATGTTCAGCTTTTCGAGGTTCTCCTCTATCTGATCTTTGAATCTACTACGGGATCTCCCCCTTGCTCTACTACCCATTGGTTTCTGGTAAAAGATATGTTTTGTAGGCAGTCCTTCCTCCATTCTCTCTATGTGTCCAACCCATCTTAGCCTGTATATTTAGATTACTCTGACAATGTCCGGCTATTTTGTAAACATGGTATAGTCCATACTTATAGCACCTGCGCCACATTCCATTTTCTTGTACTCCTTTAAACATTGTTCTTAAAATCCGTCTTTCAAAGCAATCTAGAAGTCTCTCTATTTGTTGTCATCGTCCAGGTATCTGAAGCATATGTCAGCACTGTTCTGATAAGTGTTTTATTGCGTTTCGTGCTTCTTGAAATAATGCTAGATGCCAAGTGCTTCTTTAATCTATTATGTTTTATTTGCGAGGTATGTTCTTCTTCTTATTTCACTGTTGGTGTCGTTAGTGTTGCTTACCTGGGACCAAGATATATGAACTCTTTTACTGCTTCTGTATTTTTTGTGCTTCTATCAAGGTTTTGAAGGGTTGGGTTTACTGGTAGTTTCTTGGTAGCATACATATTGTAATGGAAAATCGCAGAAAAGGGTCTTTGTCGCTACGACTACATGTTTTTATATACTTTATGACGTTATAGACATCTTGAAAATTGATTTTGTTAAAATTTTGTAAAATAGCTATAGGTTTTGAATTAAGAAATGGGTAATTAACTGTTGTATGTCAAAATGCCCATAAATTTATTTTCTGTCATGTCAAGTGCGAATTTAGTGCGCGTGTGCGCGTGTTATTCATATTTACATGAATAACTTTTGTGTAAATTAACGTATCGAATTGAAATTTAGACAGCTCTCATACTTCTGAATTAGCGCTACATTTTTCATATGTCAAATACTTAAAACATATTATTTTAATATGTATTTTTTAACAGAATTCACTTGTCTAAAGGATCCTTACCTTCTGAAAGTCATAAAAGTTTTAGATAAAGTCTGTACATGCTTTTGCAGTCTTCAGCAAAATTGAGCAGGACATATGTCTATCTATCTAACCCATCTATCACGTGCTATTGGTTTTAACCAATCAGAAGCTCCAATTTTCATTCAGTTTTGTCTTTTGCGGAAGAAGTTTCGCTCAGTTCTACCTAACAGCTCGGCCTTAACAGACGTTGTCTCTGTGCGATTTGTTGTATTAGTATACGTTCTTCATAAGGGTTACGAGATTACTTGGTCTTAGCAACGAGTTGCCCGCTTGCTAGATCGATTGAGTATTAGAACTCAAAATAATTTAATTATAAATTAAATAGTGCTATCTCGTGATAGTCAAGATTTTTCCGCATAGGAATCAGTGCATTTGCCGAAATACATCTGGGTGAACGCTAGGATACGTCAAGATACCGGAAGGTGTACGTAAAACACGCCGAAATTGAATTAATAATAGTTAAACCCATTATTGAGCCCTGAGATAAATGAGATAAACTATATCGGTGATAAACGTCATACATGCGTGAGTCGCGAGAGTTCTACGTGTCATCATTGCAACTGATCCAACAGGCGATGAGTGCAGCAGCGGTGCAGTTCAACGGTTCGTCAAGGGAATTCGTCGAACAAGTAAAATAGACTATAAGAAAGAGAAACATTCAAACTATTTTACAGACACTATTTAAATCAAATCACAGACCATATTAAATTTGTTTTTAAATAAATACCTAACTCCAGATAAAAGACTCTGATATTATTTTGTTCTAATTTACTATGCCTTCTATTTGTTACGTTGCAATATATTTTGTTTCCTCCAAGTTTATCTACTCCAGTTTTATTTGAGGCTTCCTCTAATACTCTAAGGGCACTTATGAGACCTCGTTTTGTCCTGGCAATTAGATCAACATCATATGCGTATGCTAAAAGTTGTATACTTTAGATTAGGTTTCTACCTCTTGTGTTTACTTAGGAGTCTGTTATCGCTTTTTCTAGTGCTAGATGAAATAAGAAGCATAACAGGCTACCTCCTTGTCGGAGTCCAGTTCGAGTCATGAACGAACGTGACATATTTTTCTGCACTTTAACTTTACATTCTACGTTCGAAAATGATTCTTGGATAATTTTAATTACGTGTGTTGATACCCTGAATTCCTTGAATACTTTGTACAGTGCCATTCGGTCCAAACTGTCATAAGCGCTCTTAAAATCAATAAATAAGTGGTGTGTTTCTATAATAAATTCTCGTGTTTTTCCAGGACCTGTCTAAGTATGAAGATTTGATCGACTGTAGATTTCCCTGGTCGAAAACAACATTGGTATTTTCCAATAACCTGTTTCAATAACCGTATTTGCAATACGGTTGCACTCTACCATATATTATATACCCCAAATCCTTATAGGCCATACTTAGGAGAGTGATTCCTCGATAGTTGTCACAAGTGAGTTGGTCTCCTTTCTTGTGGATAGGTACTATTTTACATATGTACCAGTCTTCCGGATGTCTCACTAGTTGGCCTAATACTTCTAGACCATTTTTTAGCAGTTCTGCTGGTATCGCGTCAGTATCTGGTGCTTTATTATTTTTCAGTGTTTTACTGCATCTCGTACTTCCTTTATCGTTGGGAATATATATTTTTCTCTGTCATCTTCCATAGCTCTATCTCGGTAGTCTCGTTTTACTCCCTTATATTCAAATGCTCTTCAAAATGTACTCCCCATCACTCTAGTATTTGCTGTTCCTCATTTATTTAAGTATTTAGGTATATCACAATCTGTATTTCTACACTAATTAAATCTTTGTTTAAAATCTTTCTACTCTTATTAAGTTTCTTATAAATGTTCTGGCCTCATTTTTCAGTTCCGTTTTCTCTTTTACTTTATGTATCTTCTTCTCCTCCCTTCTTAATTGTTTGTATTCTTCTTCAATTTATCTGGTTTTTCTATTTTGTAGTCTCATATAAGCTGAGTTTTTTCTTTCAGTAGCTTCATCGCATTCCTCGTTAAACCATTTTGCCTTTCTCCATGCAGTATTTCTTTTCCGATTGTTTCTTCAGCTGTGCCTTGTAAAATTTTCTTACATATTTCCTAGTACTCATTTATATTCTCACTTGTCATGTCATCTTTAGCCTGCTGTTTAGTTTTTATTGTGTCTTTGTATTTTCGTAATGTATTACAATCTTTCAACAACTCTACTTTAAATTTGTCCTCTTTCTCCCCCTTCTTCTTTTTTTGTAATACAAATTCTTATTTTTACTTGGATCATGAAATGGTAAGAGTCCATACTGTAAGGGTTATGCACTATAAAAAATAAATAATAAAAATCACGCTCTGACGTCTCTCGCAAAATAATGCGGTCCCTGTTGCTAAATAAAAACCATTTGTCAAAATGACACATCGTGCTAATGCTGACAGAATGACCTCTACCTTCTGTCAGCATTAGCTGACAACAAGGACTTTCAACAACAGCAGTGCTTTGAACTGGTCACCTCGGAGGAATGAAGATCAATACGGATGGCACAAGGACGTATAGAAAATACGATAACTATCCCAACACTGAGGTCACACTAACCAAGCACTTTCACGTGCCCTGCAGTCGTGGCGACCCTGCAGACAGTAGACCACAATCCCAAGCAACAATTGTACATAAACAAAATCATCGTTGTAGCTAAAGCAACCCAAGAAGAACATAGTAGTTTCCTAGACTTACGGAGGACACAACAACAACAATAACAACACTGTGAGCTTTGACAATCGTTAAAACGTATATTAGCGTATTATACAAATAAAAATAAAAAATAACTACGAAAAATCGCTTTTCTGTAATTATATTTTCATTACGCAAGCCAGGGGCGAACTGGCCAGGTCGGCTGGTCGGCGATCGCCGAAGGCCCTGTGCCCCGAGGAGGCTCAGGGGGCCCCCGAGCCATGAAAATTTTCTTTAGAGAATAAACGAGAAATATATATATTTTTACCGGTATTAAAAACCTATTCTCGTGTAAATATTGTTGGAAATAAATCTTCAGGATTTATGTGATCACTAGAAGTGATTGGAAGTGATCACTTCTCAACCTTGTTTATATACAGCCTATTTAGGCGTAGTATTTACTAATGGAGGAAAGCGAAGGAGGTTACTATAGAGGCGCGCCGCGCGGCAACTGACTAACGCAACGAGTAGTAGGCTATTGTCGTTTTTGTTTGAATCTCATTGCAGCATTCAGGGCTAGAGGGGCCCGAAGGCCTGGGAGGGCCTCAGGGCCTTATGTCAAGATTCAAAAGGGGGCCCATGGCATAAAATTTCAGGAGGGCCCGGTTAAAAATGGTCCGCTTCTCGGGCTATGGATTGGTGGGACGGAGTGACAATGGACCGGGCGCGAGCTCACGGGGGCTCCATCGCCGTAATACACTGTGGAATATTTGTAATTGGGATGTTATGTAGATTTGTAGGCTACAAATGTTCTTTACAGTGGAAACAAAAAATTAACTCTTTAAATCTAAACAATCGAATAAACTGTCCTGTATGTTTTTTATTAAAACGTTCACTTACGTAAATACTGTATATACCATGTATCTATGAAGAGTAAATAAATAATTTAAAAAAATTACACGCACACAAATAAGCGCGTGCGCGTTTGTGTGTGTAGCTGCAGGGGGCCTCTTGACTGCTTCCAGCCGAGGGCCACCAGGGATGCCAATCCGCCCCTGACGCATGCATTCATTCTCTGGTTTTTTTCTTATTTATATACTTTTAGATCATCGCCGAACAATTTCAGAATTATTTATTACAGGTTTTTGTAATGTTAAAAACCCCTTGATCAACATTCTACATAACATAACAATAATAAACTACAAACAATTCAACAATTTTCCAGGGAGTAACTATAAAAACCTTAGACATATACTAAGAAACCATTAACAAATGGTTAAATTAATCATCATTACATACTAATTAAAATCATCAAAGCGAATGTACGATATTTTGTTTTGTTCCCGGTATGTGCTTTTCTTCTTTTATAAATTAAATTTGTAACTTTTCGCCTTAGGGCACACTATTGAAAACCGATTATAAATCCAGCATTGTACTTACCTCATAAAGTAGCCTACGCATAATGCCGTCTTCGTAAACAAATTTTGCTCCAAATGATGTTATTTGAAAACATGAGTCAAATCACGTAACACACTGCCGAAGTTATTTAGATTCCAAAGTATTCCTTGATATTAAAAATAATAATTTATCAGTACATCATTAAAGACGACACACAGATAGACACAAACATTCTATGTATCTGTGTGTGTGTGTGTGTGTGTGTGTGTGTGTGTGTGTGTGTGTGTGTGTGTGTGTGTGTGTGTGTGTGTGTGTGTGTGTGTGTGTGTGTGTGTGTGTGTGTGTGTGTGTGTGTGTGTGTGTGTGTGTGTGTGTGTGTGTGTGTGTGTGTGTGTGTGTGTGTGTGTGTGTGTGTGTGTGTGTGTGTGTGTGTGTGTGTGTGTGTGTGTGAATTGTCACTATCCTGTGAACATTAATTTTGAATAATATAATATACATATTAATGGCGTAAATGGAATAGTATGAATTTTGTAATATTACGAAGTATTAAAACACTTTACGACGAACATTGAGCACTGAGCATCAGTTTACCGCTTGGTGTACATATAGGCCTACATGACGTATAGCTGCTACATATAGGCAGGACACGAGAGAGCGGCATGAATGGGCGGTTGCCACCCTTTATTGTTCCAACGACAAACGTTGCCTGCTTCCGATGACCGGTAAACACTTTCCATCTCGTCAATGGTTACATATTCATCGGTCCACATTGTAATCATGTAACGCAATGTCTATTGTTTACAAGTTGATTACACTTCCTCTGGTAGTTCGGTTTTGTCTAATTCAGCTTCTATTGAATGTGCCCTAAAGCATGTAAACCGTTCTGACCGTCTCATAGCTAATTACAAAAAATTGGTAAGCAAATAATGTTAACAACTAGGTCGCTGCGAACACTTCCTTCATTGGGTGGGGGTTGGATTTTGGCGACTAAAACTACAAAAATTAAAAGAAAAATAATTATTTATTCACTATTTTCTTACAGTTAAGAAAGCATGTGTAGACTCTTAAGCGTTAGATTGTTGTATATCTAAAATTTTACACAGTCATGAAGTTATACAAATTACATCTCACACTACAGTCCGAATAAAGTAAACGATACTAGAAAACTGGCTCAAACTTTTTTCTGTCATCTGCAGACGCTGGTAATGTTAAATCGTTTGTACGAATTTTAAACTTCGCCTTAGTGAAGACGTGTCTGTAGATATTTTGCAACAAGAAGAGTTAAATCGGACACAAGTTTTGCCACAGAAATGAAACAAAATGTTTATAAAACGGACCTACAGACTCTCAAAAAATCATTTCAAATTCGCGTTATGGGATACGCAAAGGCGTGGTAGACCGCATATTTTGTTAAAGTTGCCGTGCAAATCAGTTGCCTGGTAGTTCGTTTGTAAACACCAAGTTCGATATTACCCCTACGTATGTAAGAACGAGGGGGTTGACAAGGATATGTGCTCTCTACAATTCTGTGTAACTTGACTCTCGAAAAAGCGGTAAGGCAAATGCCTATAAACCCAAGGGGTACGATATTTAACAGAATGCTACAGTGTCTAGCTTATGCTGATGACACAGTACTTACCTCAAGAAGCCAACAAGACCTAAAAGAGGGTTTCTTGAGTCTAGAAGAGGTCGCAACTAATTTAGGTCTAAACGTAAACACTGAAAAGACCAAATACATGTTATCAGGCAGTAAAATACAAGAGAGAAGAGTGCCCCTGGTAATTGGGAGGACACAAACTTTAAAAGGTTGAAAATTTTAATACCTGGGCTCACTAGTTACTGAGGACAACACTACGGCCGAAGAAATATAAAAAGGGATATCTGCTAGAAACAGATATTACATCCCCCTACAAGGAATATTTAAGTGTAAAAACAAGCAGAGCAATCAAGATTTGTCTCTATAAAACAGTTATTAAACCAGTGATCATGTACGGGTCCAAAACGTAGACAGTAACGGTGACAAAGGAATTGAAGAAAATTTTTACGGTGAGACCTGGTGGAAGAAAAAGGAAGGTTGGCCCAGAAAACGATGATTAGATGATCTTGAGGACGACCTGTGCGGGCTCGGTGTAAGAAGATGGATACTGAGAACAGAGGATCGAGACGACTGGAAGCGACTGTCCAGGTGCCCAAGGCTCTCTAAGAGCTGTAGCGTCGATTAAGAAGAAGAAGTACGTAAGAAAGAACGGACATGTTTCAAGAATTTATTGTTGTTTTGTATCCGAAGTGATATTAAACTAAAAAATACGAAAAATTACTAAATGTAGATAATAACTGACATGGCCTAAAATTGGATACAACAGTAAGATTGTATAGATTGCTATACAACAGTATAGATTGTATTGGATACAACAGTATAGATTGTATTGGATACAACAGTATAGATTGCTATTACATCTATGTAAGATTTCAATAGCAACCAAAAGAAATGTTACTAAATATTTTTATGTAATTACGTTATTATGTTAATTTTATGTATCAATATACAATTTTTGAGTGGGAAGCGGAAGAAATTACTACACTATAAATATTGTAAGCCTAGATGGATAACTGAGAGTTGAATCTGGAGTTTTCGCAGGCTGTGAGTTTGCAAGTCTCTTCTCTACTAACAAGAGGACACACCCTCAAATCTAGGAAAAAAAATTAAACCATCAGACACGAAGCGATTTCGTATCGCAAACGACTATAGTACTTAAAGTATTCGTACTCACATAATTAATTAACTGTTTGATTCGACTTATATAATTACGTTTCTAACAGCACATTTTTTCTATTTTCATTCAACTTTGGGAAGAGTTTCGTTCCCAGAACACTTTCGCTAAGCCACTGTTAATTATAATATTAGCGATTCTTAAACAAAAATTACACATATACAAAAACACTCGTTGCGAGGAAATTAAGAAAAAGAAGCAGCTATATAAACAAGTAAAGGAGGATCGACTTATTCAAACGGCATTCCCGACAGACAGTAAAGTGTAAATACTAAACTGTTTTAGGAAAAATAACAAGTGACAAACATTCCACGTGGAAATCATGACATTTCTTTTATAAATTACAGCGTACGTTTTATAAAATTTGAAATAAATTTGTCTTTGTTGGTAGCTGTTTTGTGTGTGTGTGTGTGCGCGCGCGCGCGCGCGCTTCCGTGTTTGTCAATCTATTCGTTCTTGACGTTTCGTATCCAATATTTATTTACGTCTGTACACGTACGGATCAGTATACGTGGTCATTTCTTGCTTGTAGCTTTAGTTGAAATATATCGTGTCTCGTAACTCAGTAAGCGTCCCAGGTACGACATAACTAACGGTCGTTAGAATTACTACTACTACTCGGGCTGTTTATCCCGTGGTCTACAGTTGTTGTTGGCAAACGTTTCGGCCCTACCATCGGAAGCCACCATCAGGTAGAGACTGTATTTTGCCTGAGAAGCCCCATTTATATAAACTTTTTCAAGCCGACACATTCGAAGAGGAAAGCCTCCTATTAAATAGGATTTCGCATGCAGTGCTCCAAAGCCAATCAGATTACAGTTTATGCTGATTGACTGATACTGCTTTCCAGCTTAGATCGTGCTATGTAAGTTTGTCAGGCAAAATACATACTCACTGGAATGAACTGGCGGACACCGTGCCAATTCACTCACACTGATGATAGCCTTCGATGGTGGCGCCGAAACGTTTCTAGACCGCGGCCTAACAGCCCAGCTAGTAGTATACTACTTTTAACGCCGGCAGTAAAAGCTTAAAGAACTTGCATATAAAAATACGGTCTTTTCCAGATACATAAAAATAATTTTAATACGACCGGAAAATTTCATTTTGTGAATACTTTCTAAGAAAAAAAAATGGTTGACATAAGAAAATACGCCAGTTTCTGAACACGTTACAGGTGTATGCACAGATGACATTAAAAGCGCTTTACTCTATCTTGCCTTATAACTTTCTCGCCCCGTCTTCTCATATTGTATACTAGATTGTCGAGGTAATCATGTTCTGCAAAGTTTCGCTAGCATACCGCTAACAGTTTCTGAGGATATGACTATAGAAATCGTTACCTGTAGATTGATTTCAATGGTACAAATAAACCGACACTAAAGGTTACGTAGCAGTTAGAAGTTTCTTTAGATGGCAAAAAGTATGAGAATAGGATTAGAGAAGGTCAAGACCCACTAAGCGCAAGTTGGAAAGGAAAAAAAAGTTTAACAAGGAAAGTAGAACAAAAACAAGAATAAGAAAACACGATGATGAAGAAGATGATTACTAGCTTTATGCAAGTTCTTAAGCTTTCACGGCCGGCTTCAACTTTGGTGAAAGTTCTATTATTAACAGCGTTGTTAGGCCGTAGTCCACAGTTGTTGCTGCTGACAAACGTTTCGGGCTGACAATCGGAGGCCATCACCAGTGTCTAAGATTGGCACGGTGTCCGCCAATTAATCCTAGAAATGAGTTAGGAACTGGGCGACATCGTGCCAATCTTAAGACACTGATGATGGTCTCCAATGGTGGGCCCGAAACGTTTGTCAACAGCAACAATTGGGCCTAACAGCCCGGCTAGTAATAGTAATTCCAGTAATAATTGTGCTAGCGAAACTTTGCAGAACATGATTACCTCGACAATCTAGTATACAATGTGAGAAAACGAGGCGGGAAAGTTATAAGGCAAGCTAGAGTAAAGCGCTTTTAATGTCATCTGTGCATACACTTGTAACGTGTTTAGAAAGTGACGTATTTTCTTATGTCAACCATTTTTATTTTCTTATAAAGTATTACTATTATATAAAAAGCTACTAGTAGTAGCTTTAGTAATGAAGCTTTAGTACATTCCGTTTAAATCGTTACAGAATAATTTATGGCGTCCGCAAGCGACGGGTCACATAGTTACAACGTCACAACAGTAACGTAGTTGCTGACAGTAAATTATCAGTAAAAATGACTTCTTAAAATCTGATAAAAATGCATGCTTTAGCAAATTTCAAAACGGTGACTCCATAAAATTCACCATTACAGACGACTTTATGACTAGGTTTATAAGTCACTGGACGACAACATAAACGGATGCAACTGTTTGACACTGATAACGCGCACCCGGGAGGATTTCATTTTACGTACACTTCATTATGGCTCTGAATTACATGTAGGAAGCGGGCATATTCTCTGATGACAGTGTCGTTGATGTGCTCCAGTTTACATTTTTATCGCCGTTATATTTTTTAACGCTTAATAAACTAGACAGAGCAATCGTGCACGTGTTACTATCAAGCGCAATAAATTATCAACATAATTTCATCCAGAGAATAAATTGAAAATTCACGATTAATTCCCGTCGACTAGAACTGAACATTTCAATTCCGAATTTCGAAAACGTACGGTTACAACGTATTACTAGTGGCAGAAAGATTTTTAAATGGCCACCTCTTGGAAGAAATAGTGAGGTTGCTCAAGGAGTGAATGGAATGACACCGTGGATGTGGCGATCGAAGAAAGGACTGGGATAGAAGAGTTGTGCGAAAACTGTGTTGGGAAAAAGTGGCCAATTTATATGTAAAGTAGCCACCAATACATTGTAATAGAAAAATATCCTATTGTATATATCTGTTGTAATCTTAATGTGCCAAATTATTGGAATCTTAAACTTATTGTGAATTAAGGCCAAATAACGGTAATAAGAATATATGGGGAATTTTTAGAGTTTGAGTACACTGTAAACTAATTTACCCTTTATACAGGCAGCTTTATTTCACTTACGACCAGTGTAAAAATCTGAACCCGGTCGATTGTGACCCGGCGAATTGAGATTGAAAAAATCGTTCTATCAAAGGCATATGAAGAGATGAAACCTCATGCCTGGAATGGTAATTCGTACGCTGTTTCCAATGTTTATATAACGACATTTTATGTTTTTTTTCTGCATATTTGTACTCTACATACTGAACGCATATGTGACAGACCTCTGCGCTCACTTTGCCTTCAGCCGTCTATCAATTTGCGGTTTACTAAAAACATCACTCACGTGTCACAGACATCGAAATATTGGATCGCAACGCTTGGCCCTTTAACAAGCTCGCTCTGCTCGCAGCGTTGTGTCCACAGCACAACGGAACTTATAATCACCCATACCAACATTAACACATTTCGTCCCACCATTACTAGCTGTATAACTCAATAATTGTTAGGATGTCTAATTCACAACATCTCTACTGCCCATTGTTATCACGAATATTACAACTAATTTTTCATTGCATAATACCTTCGTAAGCTTCGGTCTTAGTTGTAGATATATAAACCAAACTACAAGGATACCAACGTAACCATCTAAACTAGGATGAAATGAAAGTAAAAGTCAGGAGTACAGTTGACCAGAGAAGAACAGGTAAAAACGTCGTTTCATCGCAGCTGACCGAGACCGGTACGTTGTACGCATTCGGCGAATAACGTAATCGACGCCATTGGACGCACAATAACTCAATCAGGTTTCTATTAATTGTACTGAAATAGACTACACCAGATGACGTTACAAATGTTAATGCATGACTTTTCAATTGAGACAATAATTAACACGAACTCCCATTTATTTTCTTTCGTTCCAAATTAATATTAGCTGTGAACTGTATCATGCAAAAGGTAAAAAATATGTTAATCAAGAGATAAGTGTCGTATATTTTAACAAGAGAATCTGAAAATCTGATCCGTTCAGTGCGTATTTGATTTGTATTGAGCATCCCTCAAGCCGCAGGGTTCCAGTTTGTCACCCACCCCATACACTGCCACTATTCACGACATGACAATACACCGTGGGGTGCCACATGATTGAAGCGTGTTTTCTGCTCTTGTATTGTTACTTTCGTATATTATACCAGAGTTGCGATACACCCCTTAAGCCTGCGTTATTTGATTTCGGTCTAAGAGCTTTAAGCCAAAGTTGGCACACTGATGACGGGGGGGAGGTAGCTCTGTAGGCTGTGTTTATTGCTTCTCAATACCGATTGTAAATTTTTATTCTTATAGTTTACCGCGACAAAACAAAATAATTTTAGTAACATGTCGCTGATATCATACAAGTGTTCCTTGTATGTAGTAGGCCTATTCCTTGTTCCTTATAAGTGGTATCATATAAATTCGCTATTGCTTGGGTGAAACACAAGTTCATTTGTTACTTCTAGTTTTTGAAATAAGTCTCTCTGTAGTTCTCAATCTGTAGAATGGTTTGGAGCAGCTTTCCAAGCTTTGCGGTTTTCGTGTTGCGATTTTGCCTTGGTCTGCCCTTGGCGTCCATTCCCTCCACTGTGCCATCGGTGATGGTCTTGAGTAGGATGTTGTGCCTCAGGTGGTGCCCTATCTAGTAGTTTCCTGTAAACTTTCCCACGTGTACGATTTTGGAGCATCCACAACAGTTCCTCGTTCGTCTTTTTGTAACTCAGGAAATCTTTAGCGTTCTACGCCAATACTACAACTCAAACTTCATTACTCTTCTTTTTTCCTGTTCACTTATTTTTAATGACTCACGGAACCACTGAATGCACAGTCTACACAAAGACCACTGAAGAAAGTAAAATATAGAAAAACAATGTAGGAAAAACTTACTTGTAAAGTACTTGAATGTAATAATTGCAAAAAAAGGGAAACTGCCAATGTCATCCAGTCGAAGAAATTACTACATGAAAAATAGTAATTGGATTTTATACCAAGCCAAAAAGTAAAAATTGTATTAAAGTAAAAATCACATTTTACAGAAAACGCATATACTTTTCACTTTGAGGAGAGTGAATTTTGAAGTAACATTTGAAATTTTTTTGTACTTCAGTGGCCACGCGCGCGGTTTGATTATTTAAACTATTTAAATTTTTATAGGGTTAAAATTATCTAAAAGAAGTACAACGTCCATAATACTTAAGAGGATAAGTTTGATCTTGCCGTTGTACGACTTTGATGTTAATTACTTTTCTTTATACAGAGCCAACATTCTTGCGGAAATATGATTTCAGTGATGATATAGATATATTGAATATATAACAGTTACTTTCAAATAATACAATATCTTTTATTTTTTGGTTTTTACTTTAAGCTTCTTCTCTTCTCGCTTCCACAATCACGACTTACCATTACGCTGCCATTAAATACTTACATAGCTTTTTCATGTGAACTCAGACCTGACATTTGGAAAACAAAACTAACATCTTTTGAACAAAAAAGAAAATAAAAGAAGAAAAACGAGAAAATACGAGAAGACGGCATATTGCTAGCCTGTGTCGAGCAAACTGTTCATAATGTTTTAGAAAACAGATTTAAAATATAAAAACCAACAAATCCAGGTTCTGAAGAAAAAAACTTTCGTATTACAAAAAGAAATCACGCTATACACAGAATTACTGGGGACAAGTCTGGCAGACATAAGCTGAACACACAACACCGGCGTAACAGAGAGAACGTCGCTGAAGTTTTGAAACATTACGAGCTAAAGACATCTTGTCGTAAGTATGTATGTGTGTAGCTCATTTCCCCTTCTACTTTTCGAAGTCTCTTGAGCACGTATGTGTGAGTGTCCGCTGTTCTATTGTGAGGTAATAGAAAGAGAATATACGGCGACATTGTCTGCGCAAAAAGGCTAGCCGCTAGGTACTACAAAATGAAAGCGACTCGTAAAAAGGAACAGCCAAGATGTCGTATTTCTTTACGGCTTGATATGTTCCTATATTGGCGGCGAGGTCGCCGTCCTTGAGACCTTTACACGAAGGTAAGACGAAGGTCCAGTCCGTATCAAGCCATTTAAAGAATATACATAAGTATTCACAGTATACCATAAACACTATGTAACAACTGCATAACTGTTATTCCATATTAACAGAAAAACGAAGAGCATAATCGAATAAATTTTACAAAAGATGAAAGTTGTAATAATTACACTAAGGCATACAATAATAAGACTGGTTGTATTGCCGCCAATTAAATGTTGTTATAACGCTTTCTGTGTCAAATGAAAAACATGTCATAATAAAACAAGGATAGACTATCTTGAGCTTATTTGGAGGACAATAAGCTAGTCACACAGAAGACACGCTGAAGACCTTTAGAGCACAGTGCTGACAGTATAGTATCTAGAATTTGGCCTTTGGGGGGGGGTCCGATTGGGTCGGCTCCATACAAAAGAAAAAACATGTCAACAATAATCAATATTACAATCTTTAAAGTGGCTGAAAAACGAGTCATAAAATCCTAAAATCAAACCATTAAAGTAATAATACAATCAAAATAAGCCCTACTGAAACATTATTTATAAGATACTTACTCACTTAATTGATATTCCTATATTTCATACTTCAAACATACGATTAAATACTGAGTAAAAAAATGTTTTGAACTTATTTTTAAAAAACGGGTCACTTCAGTATTTGCGTGCACAGCTGAGCAATTAATAAAACAGTTTAAAAATTAAGAGACTAACAAAATTCCTCGACACCTTTTGACCTTCTGTAGGAGGGGTCCGGTCCTGTTTGTCCTCCCCCCCCCCCGTAAACATGTCCATGGGTGCTGAAGAAGAATTTTGAAAAATAGATGTGTTATTGCTGTCATATATGAATACTGTATGACACTTTAACCACGCGATTTGCTTGATCAGTTAACATATTGTCGAAGCAAACAGTTAATGTAAGGTACGTTACCTCAGAAAATTTTGGAAATTCCAGATGCTCGAATTGAGTACAGGTGTGACCTTACTTACACTATTTTATTGATATCTAAATCCCACATAACTGCAACGGACGATCAGATGAATCAAATCAAGAAATATGGTAAACGAGGTGACTCATTGCAACTTAATGAATGAAGCAAAATCCTTTTGTACGAGCCTAAAATTAACCAAAATGGAATAACGGGTTTCAATTCTTGATTCTTGCAAAGAAGTTAATATAAAAGTAACACTAACACTCTAATGAAGGATACTAGGCACGATATTCAATGGTCCTTGGTAATTGAGCAAAATAGCACTTCGTATCGAATCAGCTGTATCTCTTGTAAAGACGACATGAACAAAAATTTCTACGAAATTTCTAGAGCGACTTTCTAGGAAGATTCATCCAAACACAGACGCTACACAGCTACTTCTCCTTCCGGTTATCAGAATAAATCAGAAAATACAGTAGCCGCCTGATAGACTAGATATACAAATGTTATCTACACCCTATATACTAAAAATTACTTTCTGTAACTAAAATTGGTAGTGGTGGTTCTAGCCGGCTTCACCCCTCAAACGTAATGTCAGATCATTTATTTAAATCAATTAAATATATATTTAAAACTGATGACTAGTTGGGCACTTGGTGAAACATATTAACACAAAGGTTTTTAAAAATATATAAACATTTGGTACGTTTAACTATGAAAATAAAATATAAAGATTTTACTTAACTATGAAACCTGTTTCGACTTCTTAAGCCATTGTCAAAGAGATGAGTAACCAATTAACCAATACAGCCAATACAGGTTTTGCAGATCATTGCTTACAACACAATCACTTCGTAGATACAAAAGCATAACACTACTCCACAACATACAAAAAGGTAAAAAATATGGATTTGTTAGAAATTCCAGAAATTACAAAAAGAATAAAAAATAACAAAAATTTAACAAATGAACACACTGAATTCTGTGTATGCCCTTTATTAAAAGCTGTTATTTAGTTTAGTTAATTTTATATTTTGCATTCAGATTATATTTAGTTTTTACTGACACTTGACCTTCCCTTAGCTCCCGCGATCCCCCTCTCGATCTTCACACCTCACACATATTTCAATACACGCCCTAAACAGATGTCCACCACCACCCTTCAATCCTCTGTTTAGGTTTCACTCATCTCTTTGACAATGGCTTAAGAAGTCGAAACAGCTGTCAGAGTTAAATAAAATCTGTGAAACGTACCAAGCGATTATATATTATTAAAAAATATTTAAAAAATAAATATAAGAAAGTCAAAAATGTTTTAAGATTGTAAATGTTCTTAAAAAATAAACAGATTGTTTAATAAAGTAATTACTTCACAGTACTCAACGTGTTACAAACCTTCCATTGGTCTGACTATTCAAGTCAACTGTTCTACTGGGTTCAGCACTGTGCATTTTACTCTAATTGTTCTATATTAAATTATGATTACTAATCTAGTACTAGCGCTATATTATTATAATTTTTTATTTTTAATATATTCTCCAATATTTAAACTCTCAATAGGTTCAGATGTTTTACACACCGTAAACGCGCATTACATCAGACTTACTAAGCGCCTCAATCCTCTGGGGTTAGTAGTTTGGTGGCCTTTCGACGTCACATCGACTTTTTAGTTACTGATTCTGGTCCAGCTACTGTTTTATCCTTCCCAAAATTTGTTTCGAATGATTTTGTCAACATTAACAGTATTTTTGTAATTACAGTTAATGTGAGACACATTCTACTGGTATATACAAATATTTTTGGCAAGTATACTAAGTAGTACTTAATACTTTACTAGGAATCTTTCGATCTGTAGTAGAATTATGTCTCACAAAGCGAAAACCATGTTTCTTACTGAACTTTGTTAGATATAAATTACGGACGTATTGAACAGAGATATAGGCCCAAGATGAATTTATTTGTAATTATTTCAAAATATTATATCAATTGTAAATCATGTTATTGTTAATTAATCTCCATAATTAAATATTTTATTTACGGGCCTTTACTAATAAACTAAGCTAATAAAACTCGTTATTTTTAATTCATCCCTAAACTGCCTGTTAATAATTTATCTAACAAATCGATCAATATTTCCACAAATTTGTAACGTCCACTAAAGTGAATTAAGGTTTTAACGTAATAAAAGCGTAGATTTCTGTGAACTTTAAATTACTTTAATTTTATAGAACTGACTTACTTTAATATTAAATTTTAGTAGTTATAATAAGGTGTTAAAAAAAACAAAGGGGGCACCCGGGATTGAACCGGGGACCTCTCGATCTGCAGTCGAATGCTCTACCACTGAGCTATACCCCCATGGCTGCACCAGCACTTCCGAGAAAACAAAACTGAACATTGTTTCTTCGATGCAGTGCTAATGCCAATACATTCAGTAGTTTGACATCTGATTGTTACCGAATAGATAAATTATTCAATAGATAAAATTCATACGTTCTACAAAACCAGTAGGATTGTGGACAATACAGATGATTGAATACAAATACGCATTTGTCGACGCTGAGCAATTTAAAGTATCAACATTAAATGTATCGTTTTATTAAGTAATATTTAAACGAATAGAGAAAATATTTAAAATAGCTCTCTCCTTATCTCTCCTTCTTCTCTGCTCCTCTTCTTATCCTTCTTTACACACACACACACACACACACACACACACACACCGGGCTTCCCTAAAGTCATTACACTCTACGAAAAATATGATTTATTTTAATGAAAATCAAAGAATAATTTTATTGTTATGTTTTTGTCATAAGAAGACAGTTAAATAATGACATTAGCGTAAACAATAATATATTAATGATTATTCTTTTTAAACGATAACGAATAATTTTTGTAACGTATTATGAGTTATAGGACACCGTCTTGTGTGTGTGTGTGTGTGTGTGTGTGTGTGTGTGTGTTGTGTGTGTGTGTGTGAAATACAATTTGTTAAGAGTGGTACAAAACCTAGTTCCGCCCTCATTGTCTCATCGTATTGGTATTTCATTTTTAGATAAAATTCATTCAGAGCGTTTGCAAAAAATGTGTCTTCATGAATTGTCGTCATCATGGATGTGGCTGTTATACAACGTTTGATAGAATATGAGCATGGGAGACAAAGTGATAAAATTAAATCGATGTTTTTATTGATCGGGTAAATGTTACTACTCTCTTAGCTGTAAAATATGAGATACAAACGGTTATACTTTTCATTTTCTCTTTGTCTGTACTTTGTGATACCACAATAAGCTGTAGACACCAGTTAAAACAAAAGTCTTTCCTAAAATTGGGATTCTAGTAAATACGAAGTAATAGGCCTATGTGTTATTCTGCAAACAGTAGCAGACAGAAATTGAATCTTATGAGACGTAAAGTACGCTACCTGCTTGAACATTACTGTATACGTGTACTCATCATCATCAGAAACGCTACAACACGGTCGAGTCCTGACCAACGGTCTCTGCCCGCTGCAGCCCAAAGTGTCTCCCAATTATGGATGCCAACAGTTTCCGCATCTCGCTGCACAAACTGTCTTACTGTATACGTGTACTCATCATCATCATCAGAAGCGCTACGACACGGTCGAGTCCCCTGACCTGCTGAAGATACATGACCAACGGTCTCTGCCCACTGTGTCTCCCAATTTTGGATGCCAATAGTTTCCGCATCTCGCTGCACAAACTGTCTTACTGTATACGTGTACTCATCATCATCAGAAGCGCTACGACACGGTCGAGTCCTGACCAACGGTCTCTGCCCGCAGCAGACCACTGTGTCTCCCAATTACGGATGCCAACAGTTTCCGCATCTCGCTGCACAAACTGTCTTACTGTATAAGTGTACTCATCATCATCATCAGAAGCGCTACGACACGGTCGAGTCCCCTGACCTGCTGAAGATACATGACCAACGGTCTCTGCCCACTGTGTCTCCCAATTTTGGATGCCAATAGTTTCCGCATCTCGCTGCACAAACTGTCTTACTGTATACGTGTACTCATCATCATCAGAAGCGCTACGACACGGTCGAGTCCTGACCAACGGTCTCTGCCCGCTGCAGCCCAAAGTGTCTCCCAATTATGGATGCCAACAGTTTCCGCATCTCGCTGCACAAACTGTCTTACTGTATACGTGTACTCATCATCATCATCAGAAGCGCTACGACACGGTCGAGTCCCCTGACCTGCTGAAGATACATGACCAACGGTCTCTGCCCACTGTGTCTCCCAATTTTGGATGCCAATAGTTTCCGCATCTCGCTGCACAAACTGTCTTACTGTATACGTGTGCTCATCATCATCAGAAGCGCTACGACACGGTCGAGTCCTGACCAACGGTCTCTGCCCGCTGCAGCCCAAAGTGTCTCCCAATTATGGATGCCAACAGTTTCCGCATCTCGCTGCACAAACTGTCTTACTGTATACGTGTACTCATCATCATCATCAGAAGCGCTACGACACGGTCGAGTCCCCTGACCTGCTGAAGATACATGACCAACGGTCTCTGCCCACTGTGTCTCCCAATTACGGATGCCAACAGTTTCCGCATCTCGCTGCACAAACTGTCTTACTGTATACGTGTACTCATCATCATCATCAGAAGCGCTACGACACGGTCGAGTCCCCTGACCTGCTGAAGATACATGACCAACGGTTTCTGCCCACTGTGTCTCCCAATTTTGGATGCCAATAGTTTCCGCATCTCGCTGCACAAACTGTCTTACTGTATACGTGTACTCATCATCATCAGAAGCGCTACGACACGGTCGAGTCCTGACCAACGGTCTCTGCCCGCAGCAGACCACTGTGTCTCCCAATTACGGATGCCAACAGTTTCCGCATCTCGCTGCACAAACTGTCTTACTGTATACGTGTACTCATCATCATCAGAAGCGCTACGACACGGTCGAGTCCTGACCAACGGTCTCTGCCCGCTGCAGCCCAAAGTGTCTCCCAATTATGGATGCCAACAGTTTCCGCATCTCGCTGCACAAACTGTCTTACTGTATACGTGTACTCATCATCATCATCAGAAGCGCTACGACACGGTCGAGTCCCCTGACCTGCTGAAGATACATGACCAACGGTCTCTGCCCACTGTGTCTCCCAATTACGGATGCCAACAGTTTCCGCATCTCGCTGCACAAACTGTCTTACTGTATACGTGTACTCATCATCATCATCAGAAGCGCTACGACACGGTCGAGTCCCCTGACCTGCTGAAGATACATGACCAACGGTCTCTGCCCACTGTGTCTCCCAATTTTGGATGCCAATAGTTTCCGCATCTCGCTGCACAAACTGTCTTACTGTATACGTGTACTCATCATCATCAGAAGCGCTACGACACGGTCGAGTCCTGACCAACGGTCTCTGCCCGCTGCAGCCCAAAGTGTCTCCCAATTATGGATGCCAACAGTTTCCGCATCTCGCTGCACAAACTGTCTTACTGTATACGTGTACTCATCATCATCATCAGAAGCGCTACGACACGGTCGAGTCCCCTGACCTGCTGAAGATACATGACCAACGGTCTCTGCCCACTGTGTCTCCCAATTACGGATGCCAACAGTTTCCGCATCTCGCTGCACAAACTGTCTTACTGTATACGTGTACTCATCATCATCATCAGAAGCGCTACGACACGGTCGAGTCCCCTGACCTGCTGAAGATACATGACCAACGGTCTCTGCCCACTGTGTCTCCCAATTTTGGATGCCAATAGTTTCCGCATCTCGCTGCACAAACTGTCTTACTGTATACGTGTACTCATCATCATCAGAAGCGCTACGACACGGTCGAGTCCTGACCAACGGTCTCTGCCCGCTGCAGCCCAAAGTGTCTCCCAATTATGGATGCCAACAGTTTCCGCATCTCGCTGCACAAACTGTCTTACTGTATACGTGTACTCATCATCATCATCAGAAGCGCTACGACACGGTCGAGTCCCCTGACCTGCTGAAGATACATGACCAACGGTCTCTGCCCACTGTGTCTCCCAATTTTGGATGCCAATAGTTTCCGCATCTCGCTGCACAAACTGTCTTACTGTATACGTGTACTCATCATCATCAGAAGCGCTACGACACGGTCGAGTCCTGACCAACGGTCTCTGCCCGCTGCAGCCCAAAGTGTCTCCCAATTATGGATGCCAACAGTTTCCGCATCTCGCTGCACAAACTGTCTTACTGTATACGTGTACTCATCATCATCATCAGAAGCGCTACGACACGGTCGAGTCCCCTGACCTGCTGAAGATACATGACCAACGGTCTCTGCCCACTGTGTCTCCCAATTTTGGATGCCAATAGTTTCCGCATCTCGCTGCACAAACTGTCTTACTGTATACGTGTACTCATCATCATCAGAAGCGCTACGACACGGTCGAGTCCTGACCAACGGTCTCTGCCCGCTGCAGCCCAAAGTGTCTCCCAATTATGGATGCCAACAGTTTCCGCATCTCGCTGCACAAACTGTCTTACTGTATACGTGTACTCATCATCATCAGAAGCGCTACGACACGGTCGAGTCCTGACCAACGGTCTCTGCCCGCTGCAGCCCAAAGTGTCTCCCAATTATGGATGCCAACAGTTTCCGCATCTCGCTGCACAAACTGTCTTACTGTATACGTGTACTCATCATCATCATCAGAAGCGCTACGACACGGTCGAGTCCCCTGACCTGCTGAAGATACATGACCAACGGTCTCTGCCCACTGTGTCTCCCAATTTTGGATGCCAATAGTTTCCGCATCTCGCTGCACAAACTGTCTTACTGTATACGTGTACTCATCATCATCATCAGAAGCGCTACGACACGGTCGAGTCCCCTGACCTGCTGAAGATACATGACCAACGGTCTCTGCCCACTGTGTCTCCCAATTTTGGATGCCAATAGTTTCCGCATCTCGCTGCACAAACTGTCTTACTGTATACGTGTACTCATCAT